>VXAZ01004978.1:1833290-2354927 GCA_013399875.1 Gymnorhina tibicen
AAAAAAAAAAAAAAAAGAGCCAGAAAACCACACCAACCCAAAAAACAACAACAAACCTCTTTTAGCATGCAAAAGCACATAATTAAGAAAACCGCCTGAAAATGCAGTTCGGTGACATTATCGCGGGCAGCCCCCCGAGTTCCCCGCGTTTCATCTAAAACTAGATTATGATTGTGTCATTTGAGGTCAATACATTTATTCACTGGAGGAATCGCTACACAAATCTGGTTTTATAACCGAACTGGATAACAGGCTTCCGCGTTAAAAGGGGCCTCTGAAACTCCCCCACCACACCACAGAAAAATCAAATTCAGCATCACATTTGTTCCCAAAGCCTTAGAGCTGCAAGATTAGCTATAAACTTGACATTCACTGCC
The DNA here is from genome assembly GCA_013399875.1 of Gymnorhina tibicen. NCBI lineage: Eukaryota > Metazoa > Chordata > Aves > Passeriformes > Artamidae > Gymnorhina > Gymnorhina tibicen. The sequence continues at coordinate 1,833,668 of VXAZ01004978.1, forward strand.
ATTTCCTAAAACTGGGAGTCAAACGATATGTTATGACCACTTACGTATTTCTTTTGAATTATATTCCTCTTGGGTCTTTCTTTGCTCATTCTGGTATCCAAATTCTGATTGCAAAAGGGGACAATTGCTTCATGAATTAAAGCCGAGACAAATAAAAAAAAAATTTAAAAAAATACCGAAAAAATCCAGGGGGGAGGGGGTTGTTTGTAGTGGTATCTTGTAATCCGACTTTCTTTCCTCACAATGTGATTCTCCTAGCAATAAATCCGAGAAATGGGGGACGGAAGAAAAAAAAAAAAAAAACGAATGCGAAGGAAACAAAAAAAAAAAATCACTTTAGTGAAGCATTATAATGGAAAATTTCCCCCTAAACACAAAAAACGACGCCCTTGATATCCCCTTTTCTCTTTCTCAAGCCGCCTAAGCGATCTGCAGGTCCTTAGTGTCAGAGCTGTAGTTACATCTTGGAGGAGGAAAGGGGCCGGGAGGAGAAGATAAATAATCGGGACGTTGGAAGTCACGTTTGTGCCGCTGCAGCAGGGAAAGCGGCAGGGACAACTCCAGCAGCGGCGGCGGCGGCTCCGGCGGCAGCAGCGGCGGCGGCAGCGAGGGCTGCACGCACCGTGTGTGTCTCCGCTCCTCCAGCTCCCCCCTAACCAATGAGAACAGCTCTCCGCCAGCAACTTTAAATGGACCTGGCTCTTTTTTTTTTTTTTTCTCCTGCTGTTAATATATATGTCTGCGTGCGTGTGCGCGCGCGCGCGCGCGTGTATGTATATATATATATGTATGTGTGTGTGTATATATACACACACGGACACACGCACACACATACATGCATACACCGCCTAGGGCTCGCCCTTAATTCCCAACCGGGGCAGCAGCCGCAGCGCCCGGCCCCTCGCCGCGCTCAGCGCATGCAACAGGCCTCGCTAAACACTCCATGCGGGTCAAGCGTCATGCGCTTCCCTCTCCCACCCCCCACCCCTCTTCCCACCTCCCTTCTTTTGGCATTTAAGCTCGGCCACCCGGCAGCCAAGGTCGCCGCGAGCTCTACGCCGCAACCCGATCTGGGAGTTTTACGACGGTCCCTCAGAGCGCAGCACGCTCGATCGCCGTGCCCTGCCCCCCTCCCCGCCCCGCTGCAGCCTCCTCTCTCCTCCCGCCTGGCAAGGGCTCTCCTTCCGCTCGGTCCCTGCGCCCCCTGCGCCTCCCACGGCTTCGGCACGCATGGGGGGCCCGCCGCGCTGGCAGCACCTGAAAGTCACGTTTGGCCGCGCAGAGCCCAAGAATTGTCGTTGCTCGTGGGGAAAGTTGTAATTCCCTCACCACAAAATGGCGAACGGCAGAGAACTACACCTCCCGGCGTGCGCCGCGCGCCCGCCCTCCGATTGGCTGCTGGGCCAGGAACCCCCTTCGCCACACTCGTCCTTCCCCAACACCGCCACCCCCCCCTCTGCGTTGGTTTCCCCCTCCCGCTTGTCTCCCCTAGCTTCCCCCCCTCCGCGGCGCTCGGTGGTAGAGGCTGGGGGGGGCAGAGGGAGGGGGAGCAGTACGGCAGGAGAGGGAGGAGGAGGAGGAGAAGGGCGAGGGGGAAGTTTATTGGGAATCGCTGACAGGGAGTGGGGAGGCAGGCAGGCGCCGCGGGAGGCTGCAGGGAGGGCGCGGGGATTAATGTGTCTGGGTTGGTCTGGGAAGTGGCGGCACGAAAACTTTGTGTCTGTGGGCTGCGCCTGCCTAGGAGGCGGCGGTCTGAGTGTGCTGGACAGACAGACGGCCGGACAGAGTGCCTGCCTGCCGGGCGGGCGGTGTCAGCTCGGGATAGGCTGCGGGCTGGGCTGCGCCGTGCGGGGCTCGCTCGGTGTCTCCAAGGTGTCCCGAGGTCGCGCTTCCTGGGCTGCCGCCGCGCCGGGGCTGCCCCGCGGGACCCGGGCCGGTGGCCCGGCGCGCCCGGGAATAACCTTTCTGTGCGATGGATGTGTGCTTTTAAATCCTGCGGAGAGCCCGGCGGCTTCCCAGGAGCAGCGGCCCGTCCTCGCCCAGGGCTGGTGCCGGGGCTGGCAAGCGCCTTACTGCCCCATCCCCGGCCGGCTCTGCCACTGGACCCGCCAGCGGCTCCTGGAAACCCGGTGTCGGTGCGAAATCCCGAAGTTCAAACTCTCGATTAATTTAAAAAATATTTTTTCTTGAACTAAAAAAAAAAAAGTAAACTGTTTCCAAAGTGGAAGGTCCGCGTTCAGCAAAAACCCAGCAGTTCCGTAACGGTGGATTAAGGTGTTGGAGCAAGCCGAGAGAAGGGTCACAAAGTTGCTACGGGGACTGAAGCACCTTCCCTGAGAAGACAGGCTGGGGATGTTGGGACTGTTAAGCCTTGAAAAGATTTTGTGGAGACTCCATAGTGTTCAAAGCCAGGTTTGATAAGGCCTTTAAGCACCCCGATCTAGTGGGAGTTGTAACTAGGTGATCTTTCAGGTTCCTTCCAACCCTTAACATTCTATGATTACATCTCGTCTGGGGACAGGTAGAAGAGAGTGTCATTAATGATCTCCCTGGTGTGAAGTATCGCTGTACCCGCTGTGTGTTTGTGCTTTTCTGTAGGACTCACCATGAACTATGAGCTGATGTACTTTTATGCTAATGACTACACTTGGGTGATGCTTTACACTGTCTTCCACATGCAGTTTTTATGTTCACTTCCCTTCTGGAGTGTGTTATATCTGCTCCATAGGGTTGAAAATTTTTGTGCAAGACTCTTTGAGTGGCAGTGCTCAAAGTAAGGAGAGCAGGGCATGGAACCTGCCAGAACTTCACTCATTAGTTCCTAGCCTTGAGTCTTCACCATGAGACCAACCTTCCTCACTTATGTAGATAAGTGACCATAGTGTTCTCCCTTTACCTTAGACATAGAATGCAAGAAATGTTTAAGATACTAAATGGAAAAAATAAAGTTATGTCATAATTTCTTAGTTTCCCTTAACTTCTTCATGCTTATTGCTGATTATTTCAGGACTCTTTTCTTAATCTTGTTTAATTAAAAAATGGGGTACAAAATGATCTGTGCTTGGCCTCATCCAATATCAAGCTTTTATGATCATACTACTTGTGATCAGGTTAGTATGATGAAGCCTTTTCTTCAGGTCTCGTATAGAAAAATACAGATTACTTTTTAAGAGTAAGTCTAAAGTGAGGTTTTCATTCCTTTAAATTGGAAATATGCACATTTCTCATAGGAGAAATTTCCTATGAAAATTTCTCATATGAGAAATTTTGTTTAACTTCCTGCCCTCATTTATTTTTTTAAGGTATTTATGTAACATGAAGGTCTAGGACATCCTTGGAAGAAAATGCTTTTGTCTTGGCTTTTCGTCAATTAGTAATGGTGAGTCTGTGCTTCTCCAGGGGACATGTTGGAAAGCCAGAAGAGACAAAGATAGCCATTCATCTATTTCTGAGTCAACAATTGAGCAAAAAGTTTTCGCAGAAAACCTACCTGGCTTTTCTCAAATGACATAAGGTAGCAAACCCAACTATTGCCCCCGCCCCTTACTTTGGAGATTACTTCCTAAGTGTTCTTAAAAGTCTCGGGGTTGCTATGTTTGCTGCTGGCTTTTGTGCCATGTGTTGAACAAGAGCTTACTGTCAGTGCAAACTAATGAATTTTCTTCTCGAGGCTGGGTGGCAGAAACCTTTCCCATAGATCCATGGCTCTATTTACATTTGTGTTCTGTTACACACAGCGTTGTATTATGCACATGCTGAGTATCATGTATCCGCCGTGGGTCTTGCCTTTCAGTTCTAGCTTGTGTACATTTTGAAGACTGACCTTTTAAATACTGAAGCTGAACTGGTTTACAAAATTAATTAAATGCTGGTACAATAGCACTTAGTATCACAGGTTAACTGCTGCTGATGTCAGTGTTTCCCATTACATTTGATCACTTTTTTTTCTAGTTTCATTGTGAGTTTCACCATGGTCACTTGTGCCTATAATGCTGCTTGAAGATGTTTGAGAAATGACTACTGTTAGTATGATAGAGTTTCCTTGTTCCTTTTTTCCTTGTTTCCTTCTCGTTCATTTCTTCATTGTAAATAATCTTTTTACAGGAATTACACACATTTATAAAGGAGCCCCCAAACTAGATTTATGTGTTCTACAATTAGTTTTTAGTCACTGTCCAGCATCAACCTTTTCAATAACCTCAGTGGTCTGAGTATAATACTATTGTACAAAAATCTTTGGGGATTTTTTGTTTGTTTGGGATTATTGGGGTGGGTTTTTTTGGGTGGGAAGGGGGATTTCCTGGTTTGTGTGGTTTGTTTGGGATGGTTTTTTTTGGGGGGTGATGATATTGTGGATTATTTCTTTCCATGAGCATAACACATTTTATGCATTGTTCATTTGGACTTGTGCATACTAAGTATCCTAGGTGCAGTTATCTCTGAGCAAGAGGTGAAACATGGTCACTTTCTAGCATGTAAGATAACCTTCTAGCACACAATTCAGTGAAAAGTGAGAGGAAACTTCATTCAAAAAGAACCGTGGTGATACCTCTCCAGCTACTGGAGTTTTCATAATACTTGCCTAGTTCACATCTCAATGAAGATAAAATCCCTTTGAGGTTATAGGAAAAGAACATTCATCATGGCTGACTTATATATGACTGCACTTCTTTTTTTTTAAATTTTAATCAGGGACTACTGCTTTTGACACTTTCAGACTTGGAAGGCAGGTATATATGCAGCTTGGTTTGTGGTGTCCTCAGAGTTCTGGGGCAAGACTTTTAGTCAGCTAATGTGGAAGGTCCTGGTATGGGTGCTGGCCAAAACAGGTCAAAACAAATAAAAAAGAATATGTAGTTCATAAGGAAAATTATTTAATTTTTGAAGTATTTTTGTTGTTATTCTTATTGGTCAAACAGATAAAACAATAGGTACAAGCAGTACAGGGAAGGCAAACAGAACATGGGGTGAATTAGTGAGCCGCAATTCACCAGTCAGCAAAGAGAGGGCATGATGCCAGACAAGTTCAGCCATAAAAGAACCTTGTCTTGGGGGGAAGTCTGTGATTGTTTGTGGACAGATGGCTGCTTACCAGTTCATAAAAATAATTTCTGGATACCTTTTCTTCAACTGTGTTGTATTTACCTGAATTATGCCTCAGAAAAGAAAAGGTTAGGTTCTCTAGTGTTGAACAGGTTTTCTACATCTGAAAGGGATGCAGCTTTGAATTCTGAGACCTTATGTCTTGTGTGGATAAAAGCAAAATGCTTTGTACATTGAGAAGGATGAGAGTGAGAGAGGGTTGGTAGCTTTGTGCTGCTAGATACAGAACTTCCTTCTAGCCCTAGAGTCTGGTTGGCCATCTGCAGAGATGTGTGGGGAATTCTTGGGGTTTTTTTTGAGGTTTGAATTGCTTCTTAGAAGCTTGATGGAGTAGATAAAGAGACTTTAAAAGTGGACCCCCAGGTTTCTCAGATCAATACACATTCCTACAGAGGTGCTTTTTCTGTGACAAGCAATGACAGCATTTATGTATAGCATATTTTGTTTCGTGTTTGAGAAGATGGAACTTTGCCACAGGCAGACAACTCTTCCTTCTAGCAGCTGAGAAGGATGTGGAGACCACAGAGAGAGGCCTCTGCCTATAGATCCCTTGCCACTGACTTGAGTTGATGTCTAGACCCAACATTTTGGTTTCCACATTTCCTAACTGGGCTTCCCCTCCACTTTCTGTCATGCTTTACATCCTATCTGTCCTGTATTCATATTGTGCCTTACTGTTTTGCTTTGGTCTTTAAAGCCCTGTAACATATTACAGTAATATTGGAGTAGAATATTAAAAATAGCATTGCAATACTTACTTAAGAGAAAACCAGCTACTGCTGTGAATGAATCCCTGGGGGAAGAGGGAAGTGGAACTTCCTTTTATTTGTTCCCATGGGGAAATAGAGATACGAGTAGCCAGTTACTGGTAATCAGTTTGGCCACTTCCCCCCAACCTTTTTTTACTTGTTAAATATATATGTAAAATGCAAATATAATGACCATGCAACATAGTAAGCTGGTGTACATGCGAGTGATGCCTCTGCATTTGGGTCTAAGGGTTTCCCAACAGGCAGTTTCCAGCATGCACTTAAGCTCTACATGTGTAGTGGATTCTGTATCACGTGCACAGATGCTGGATTCGTGCCCTGCAGATTTATGCACGTGATTTAAAGTCCTCTGGGCAATTGAGACATGGTGCCTGGCATCTGCAGGATCCTTGAAGTGGCCGTACATACACGTGCAGGCAGACACTACACAGATGGTCAGAGTGAAAGGATATTAAAGTGGCTAAGTTAAGCACTCGAAAGTTACAAAATGCCAGAATTGGGAAAATGCTTATGCCATCTTAATTCCATCCATACATCTATATATTGCTTTGTAATAATCTTGAAATAGACTACATACATTTCCCCCCACTGCCATAGGATGATTGGGTTTTATTTGGTGCATTAAGTGAGTCTGCTCTGGAGATGAGTTAGAGTACATGCTGAAGGAGAGAGAGTGTTGTCTGTTGAACTCTTACCCTCCTGTGTTCCTGTGAATGTAAGAAGGGAAGACATAATCTCATTGTTCAGGCAGCTGAATGTTGCTTTGGAGAAGTTGATCCTCTGCCAAGGAGTGTGATGCTGGGTAAGCCATTTACATCAATCTTTTAATAGTGGCCAGGTCAGCACTACTAATTTGTACATAAATAGCTACAGTTGTCAGGTGGGTGATGAGTTGTGACTTGTGACCATCACAGCTCTTTGATCCAAATCTCCTAGTGTGCAGGATACTTTGTTCTCCCACTTGAAAATGTAGAAGAGGAGATGGGGAAATAAATATGTCTGTGGTTGCTAAAGTGTTCCTGTTGTAGCTCTTGCATCGTTCCTCATTTTATGGGTTCTCTTAGGACTACACATGTGCATCTGCACCAAAGGTTGCTGGAAGCTGTATCCTTTGAACACTTACAGAAAATGCAGTGCTTAATACTAGCAAGACCTGGATTTTAGGTACTTTGAGACTCTTCAGATCTTAATTTCTGACTGCCTCAGTTTACAGACTGTAAAATGGAATTAATATATTCCTTTAGCTCACAGAACTGATGGAAACATATCACTTGTGGACTGTCATGATATTTTCGGTGCAAGCACTGCAATATCTTCATTTGGCTCTTTGTCTGCCTTTTCTCTATTGAATTTAGTACTTTAGTACTTTGTCAGCTTTTCTTTTCTTTGAATTTTATTTCACTCCTTTTTATAGCTGGCAGTGTAAGGTTGCTTGTCCTTGCCGCATTGTTCAGAATTTACTGCAGTTTGCTCAGTTGCCCTGCATCTATTGAGATGTAGGACTGTGGGACAGTAAGCTTGAATGAAATCCTCAGAAGTACACAAGCTTGAACAAAAATTGTCAAATTGATGTGAACTTCTGATTTTGTTTCAGTTCAAGTTGCTGCACAAATGGTAATTTTGCATAAATGTGAACTGTTTTTGTTGAGTTAGTAATTTAAACCATTTCATGAAATTGAAGTAAGAGGCTTTTACTTGGAGATAAGAGCTGTATGAGGAAGAAGGGGAAGAGGAGTGTCTTAGTGAATGGAAGAGGGAGTGGAGAGCACTCCATCTTTCTTCCTCCTCTTCTTCTTACTTCTCTGTGCTCATTTGAAAATCTTTCTTCCTCCCTCCTCTCCCCCAGCCTTATGAAGAGTATGATGCTTACATTGAGCCATGGGGAAGAGCAGACTTGTGGACTAACACACTCGAAGTTGTGATCAGAGGATAATGTTGATGGGCAAGGGAACATCATCTTCTGTGGCCAAAAGAGGCATGGGACAGAGCTGGAGCAGGGGAGGAAAAGATGACTGCCTTGCCAGCATTCCATTGGTGAAAAGTGGCATGGGGATGGGGGAAGAATTGAGAGAGGAAAGTGGAGGTTGGAACTGGAATGAGTGCAGAAGCAGGTAGGTTGTGAGAAGGGCTGGGGAACAGGGCAAGGAGTAGGTAGATGAAAATGGGAAGGGCTAGTTTTGCTGTAGAAGTTGCATCTGGTGATTTTGTGGGAGAAGGGGAAGAGGCAGCACAGGTTTTGGTGCTCCAGGGTGGACCAGAGGCTCTAGAGACTTCCAGTTCAGCCAGCACCATTCCATAAACCTGTTATTTGTATGTCTGCTTTTCCTGTCTGCACATCAGCTGTCTGGGCAGAGCCTGTCTTTCAGGGCTTAATTTGCAAAGAGAGAGAGTACATATGGCTCTGAGAAGAGATGTTGCATGCTAAAGCCCATCTTCATAGGCAGTATTGATGCTCCTCCCAAGCACAGGACACACTCAGTTTTCCTGTTGGGAAAAACATCCAGCTCAGTCGCCCAGAGCTGGTTTCAGCCGATGAATAGCATGGAAAAGTGGTGAATCAGGCCTTGAGTTTGGCTCCAGTGCTGGCAGGGTCTGTGCTGCTGGCGTCCAATTTACTAGCCTAAGATTAGCCATCATTTTGCCTTGTCACTGACTGTAAATTTCAGATGTTTGAAACATCATTTGTATTATAGCCAAGTAGAATTAATTTTGAGCATGGTGGAAGCTGTGATTTTAATAAAAGGCCATGTTTATAACTTGTATAACTTGTGTGTTACTTGTAATCAAGTAACACACAGAGTGATGGCTCCTACTGAAAGGGCAGAAGCAGCAAATTGTTGTAGTCATAAGGAAGGTTATTAGACAATTCGGTGTTTAGTAACAGTATAGAAAAGGCCTGATCCTACAAAGTGCTGGATGTTCTCAATTACTTTTGATTTTTGACCAGTTTTTGAGGTACCCCCACAATGCACAGAGTCAACACCACGAAATCATTAAGCAAAGAGCAGTGTGTAGGAAATAAAGTATGAGAACAGCTTGCTTGTTCTTAGGAATAGCTTTTATTGCCCAAAACCTGGGGTATATTTACTTCTTTTTTGTGATAGACAGTTAAAGTAATAACTCCTGTGGTGGTCTCTGTTTTTATTGAATTTGTAATATGTGCTGGCTTTGGATGTGCAGTTTCAGTCTTCTGCTGATGTGAGATTGAATTTGTGCTCTGTTTGGTTCATGCCATGTCTTCTGTCAGTTCAGTGCCTGTATAAGCGGGGTTGATGTTATGTAGTAGCTTGGTGTGAGAGGCTAAGATAAAACCCCAGCTGTTTCTTAAGATATCGCCTGCTGTTATCAAGAGGTTCAGGTTAGCAATTTTAAGTGTTACAAGGGCCTATGTTTTTGAACTGCTTTCCTGAAGAGAAGGTAGAAATGTACATGCCTGGCTATTTTAGGAATCATTCTTTCTTGAGTGTGCTTATATTTTATGAAATGTGGACTCATGGAATATGGATAATAAAGCTGAATTATCATCCTTGAGTGTTTGTAGATTAAGGGTATTGTGTACAAATGAATCATGGTAAAAGCTGACTTAGGTTTAAAATACCAGCAACAACAACAACAATAGAGAATGGATAGCCCAACCAAGTGTCAGTCACGTCACTGTAATTCTTAAGGGATTTGGGTACAGCTGAAGACTTGCCTTCTACACTGACATGGATGCAACACACCAGCAGCCAGCCAGCTTCCACGATCCCTCCTGCTGACCAGTCCATGAAGAAATAGCTATCTGCCAAAAAAGCTGTTTGTTTTATTTCAAAGCCCCAGTGGGCCCAGCCCTTCCTGCCTAGCAGCTGCGGCAGGCTCCGTTCCTGCTCAGTGCCTGGCCTGGGAAGAGATTGCTCATTGGCCCAGGAGAGTGGTTCTCTGTAATTGGCTTGTGAGGAATGCTGTGTGAGAGGATTTGGCTTTTTTTTTTTTATTATTGTTTGTTTTATTAAAGTTTGTTTATTAAAGTGAGTATCTGGTCACAATAGAAACATGTTTTTTGAACCCTGTGTATTGCCAAGAGAGCAGGATAGAGCACTATCAGGTTATTGCTACCCCAGGATCAGCACGCGGGCAGCTCTGCAGGTCCTTGTGGGCAGCGTCCCGGCGCCTTCTTTCTTCCCTCTTCCAACTGAACTCTGACAGATCTGCTGCAGTCATCACTGCCGGCATCTCTACAAGAGGGACAGGGATGTGGGAGTTGCTCCACCTGTGGCATTTCTTATAAACAGAGGTTAGATCTGTACTGCAGATTGCAGGGCTACCAAAGCTAGCTTTGAACAAGCTAATCTGAGTGCCTCTGTCAGTCTAGCTGATGAAGTGGAGGGGTCTGGATATGCTCATTTATACCACTAAAAAGTATGATTGTTTACCCTTGGATGGTAAATTAATCTGAGATGGTAAATTCATGCAGAAAGCCAAGTCTGCCTCTAGTACCCAAGGCAGTTTAGCCCACTTTGCACCATGCATGAACCCAGTCAGTTGTGTTCATTAATTAAAAGTTTTGAAACTGCCAGTAAATTTAAAATACGTATGTCATATTGAGTTCCTATACCATTCTCCCGTCAGTTGACAGGAGAATATGATGCCTGCAGCTGTCACAAAAAGTGTGGGCAACAGCCCTAATAGCCCGTTCAAGTAAGTGTGTGCCTTACATATGGTTACATAAACTGTAATATGTCAACTTGCCTATCTGGGCCGTGAGATGGCTCATCCTGTGAACCCAGGAAGATGAATTTTAAACGCAAGATAATCTTGTTTAGAATTTATGGCTTTTGGAACTGGAGCATCTCATCACTATATGATTATATGTTTGTATGTTGTAGTTTCTCTGCATGGAGCGTAACACAAATAATCTCAGGCTTTCTTAGCAAACCGTTCAGGATGAGGGAATTGTCTGGATGAGGGAATGGCGTGGGAACACTGTTACGGACTAGTGAGTCAAAGACTGGAATTCCCTCTATAAACCAGTAATCTGTCTGGTGAGTTAATGTGCTCAGAGCTGCAGTGGTTTGGGTTTGTTGACACACTTCTCAGTGAGACTGGTGTTATTCAGTCTCTGGCTAGGACTGACTTTGGACAGCCGAGTGAAACAAATGTTCCTAGGGAGAAGAATGAACTGAAAGCTTGAGGTTAAAGCAAAATATCCTTTGCTGGCCTTGGAAGAGAATAGTAAGAGTGGTGATTATTAAATCCTGCCTGTGAGATCAGTGTTAAAAGCCTTGAGCAATGTGGTTAGGTCTGTGTCTACAGTGTGTGTAGGTGCTGTGTCCTCGTAGTCGCAACAGGGGTTTCTGCTTGGTTCGTGACTTGGCTCAGTCTTTAAATGGACACCCTCTGAACTGATCTTTCTTCTGTAGCTGGCTGTATTCTGCTCTTGTTGGAGACCCAGACTTAGCACCCTGCTGTGATCCAGGAGCTCAGCTGGATGAACTGAAATTTTATGAGGGTAGGGTTTAAGGATGGACTTCTCTACTGAGGAAAATTCGTCAGTGTCCCGTTTCTCATTGTCCTGTGTGCTGCAGGTTGCTGTGCCGCAGAAGCCTTCTTGCAGGGCTCTTCCACTGGCAATCCTCAGACCACAGGTGGAGGTCCCCAGCAGCAGCCAGGGGCTTCCTGGTGCCCAGGTGTTTCCTCCTCAGCCATTTGTGTTGCCAGTGGGGAGAGAATTTCTCACCACTTCTGTGGCAGACCCTTTTTGGGACAGTAAGGTTTGTGAGATAAGCAGGGTGGGTTGCTAAGAGATTCTGAGTTGGCTGATTGTCACGACATCGACTGACCCAGAATGGCTGTGGCTGAAGCCTGCTGGATGTCACCACCTGCTATTTGCCACCCATGCGTTTCTGGCTTGCCTTCTCCTATCTTGCTTCCAGTCTGCCCACTCCAAAAGGAAAAAAGCTAGCTGGAGAGACCTGCACTACTGGTTATTTGATGTAGATTTTGCTAAAATGGACTGACGCATACATACAGTTCTGGCTGGTGGTAGCTGTGCATGAATAAACATAATTACCCGTGGCTGTGATGTGGTATCTAGCTACTGTAGATGCAAAGCATGAATTTAATAACTGTGTATGGTGAAATGGTTATAAATGCACGACTGTGCAGTGTAGACAGGGCCTGATATATCACTCATTTGTACATTTGTAATTAATTGTAGGAACAAGATTGTTCTTTGCATGTGTTCTTTCTTTGCTGCCAAGCACGACAGAGAGCTATAACGATCTTATACCTTAAGCTTGTAATAAAATATTGTTGGTAACCTAGCAAAGAAATTTCTTAATTAAGTTTGCTACACAAAATCCCATCATGCTTTTTAAGATTTTTTTTTTTTGCTAGGACTCCTTAATGACTTTTACCTCTGAGTATAATCAACAACAAAATTTCTGATATTTAAGAAACATTTTCTACATATTTTTTCCATCTGGATATAATGGAGCATAATTTAAGACTATGGGCAGAAGAGGGGGTAAATGATGCATGTAATGATTGTTTTAACATTTACAAGAAAATAATTTATTTAAATTGGATTAAGCCTTAATATTATCACACTTTTCTACCTGATTTAACATGGCGGGGAGGGTGGGGGAAAGGGAAGAAAACGATTTCATGGTGAAGTGTTTTAAGTATTTAGTATTTTCTTTGCTTTTTGATCATCCAGGCATCCTGCCCCACAGCCATGTAAATTTTCTTCCATACAAATGTTCATTGCCATCTTTTACATTCCTCTCCTGACAGTGAAGAGGTCATGCTAAATCAAACTGATGGAGAAACTGGACATCATCTTTACCCTGAATGCCCAGATTAATTCTACCAGAACAGAGGTGGGGTAACAGCAAAGAATAATTTGCTTTTATGTATTACTGCTTTTAAGAACTCTATTCATCATATTGCTAACTCTGGTATACATATTCAGAATGAGACAAAGAAATAAGTACCTGCTTAGGTAGGACATGAGACCTCCAGGGCCTGTGGCTTTTTTCTGTCCCCAGCAGTTTTCCTACCAGCCTAATTATTTCTGCTGAGAATGGGTCTCCAAGTCCAAGTCCAAACTTTATCATCTTCATCTAATTCTCTTCTCCGCTCCAGGAGAGAGGAATCAAGTGGGATAAATTCTGTATCTGTATGCTACTCCAGCTTTGAGTCTACTGATTGAAGTGTTTTGTTTATAATAGATGCTGTTTTGATGAGGAAAGAAAAATCTCCTACAGTCAAAAGAGCTCCATTAGTGGCAGAATCAGCAAAGCCTGGATTTCTGTAGGTTGGTGCCTCATGGTTTCGTAGTGAATTACAATTGTGTCTTTTTTCCTGTGGTGGGGTCATTTGTTAGGTCTCTCTCCCATGTGGATTCTTTAATGCTTCATAAGGTTTAAATTCACATTACAGCTTTTTTTTTTCTTCCAGCTATGATACTTTTAGAATCGCTTTCTTCCCCTATTTATTTTTTTACAAAGAATGTGGAAATTTGAGTGTTCTGTGTATCTACTGCATTTTGTTAAAATAGAAGAAAGAAAAAGCCTGGAAACTCAGTGTGTGACTTCACAAACTTCAGTATCATAGCAATAATGGTAGTATCTTGCTAAGTACATTGCCCAATTTGAGTCTGTATTTAAGTTCCTATCTTCTGGGAGATATAAGTTTGGATTTCTAGTTAGGCCTGCTCATCCAGTAGAGCTACTGTCATCAATGGAAGATGTTCTGGCTTTATGAAGCATCAAATAATTATTATGTAAATTTCTATTAAAATGACGGATTTCCTTCCAGTCCCATTTTCATTAGAGTCAAATATAAGTTCCTCGTCACCTTCAAGAGAAATTCGATTTCTTTTACAACTGTAAAAGAATTCAGAGTTTCGGGGCAGGTTTATTGTCACCAATGTACTATTAATCACTTACATGTAAACCAGAAAAAATTTCTTCCCAAATCCTGTTTCAGTACACAAAGCTGGGTGTGTGAAATCTCATATTTTTAAATTGAACCATTTTTGTTCAATTTGTATTGTGGTGGTATAATACACATGGAATTCCATGATATCTTTTTTCTGTAGGAGATTCACTTTTAAAACTTAAAAGTACACTTCAGATAAACGGAAGGTTAAATTCTATTGATGCATACATTCCTTGTATGTGCATAAGCTTCTATTTACTTGGGAAGTATAATATCACTAGGGTACTTCTCACTTTAAAGTTTATTAATTTCTTTCTTCTTTCTTTGAGGTGTCAGTACTGAGAAAGATGAATCATTTATTAGTGGGAGGCCTGACACATGATGAAATCACTATCTGACACTTCAATGACTTCCAATGTTGTTCTGTGAACATTCAGCAAAGTGCAGATGATGTGATGTTGCAGTTTTGTGGGCAGTGTTTACTCCTTTTTTTCGCAAATGGGTGAAATGCTTTATCATCACATAGTGTGTGAGAACTTCCCCATTTGGGATGAATAGCCTTTCCTTACTATTTAGAGTGATTCATGATCTGATGTAGGAAAAAAATAGAACACATCTGCAACTGGCAGAGAAGATCTTTATATCTCTCCTGACCATCAGTGAAAAAGCAGAAGTCAATCCATGGAGTTTTTTTCGAGGGGAGGGTGTGGGGGAGGGCACAGATAACATTCTTGGCTGAGTGTTGCTACAGTTTGGAATCCTCCTCTTAAGACAGAGCATGCAAATCTCCATTATGTTACAAATGAAGTGCACCTAAGGGACAGTTCTCTGCTGGGCACAGGATTACCTCCGGAACACGGCAGTGATCTCAACCCAAAGACATTTAGGGTGTAAATTGGCATCTGAAGGTCAAGCAATTGGCAATAAACAAGTGGGTGTTTGACAATAAGCTGAACAGTTTCACGTACTTAAAAAGTAAGTAAATTTTAATTCTAGTGTTTTCAGTCCAGTAAACAGTTCTGCAACCATATAGGTTAGAATTTTTGCCTTACTGAACTTACCTTCTTTCCCTTCCCTTCCCTGCATAAATGTTTTCTATTCGCTTCCCTCCCCATCCCCGCCAGAAAGTGCTGCAGTAGTTTAAGACTATTAAGATATTTTCCTGCGTCATGCAATTTGAAATCTCAGCAGTGTTACTCCTTCTCCTTTCCCAAGCCACATCACTCAAACATTCAGATGCCCTGCTGTAAGTAAAATGTCACAGGCCGGGAAGTTATAGGTGTAGACTTGCTTCCCAGTACCAAGTCTGGCATCTAAAAGGTGGCCTCAGGGTTTTCTTCCAACTTAACTGGTTCCTCCCTTTCTTTCCTCAGAAGCTCATGGTCTTTTCCCAGTCTATCCCCTCTCATTCCTTGAAGTTAGGGGCTTTTTCTCTCTTGATGACGTTGTATAGTCCTCATCACTCTGCTGTCTGAGCATCTTCAGTTCCTACTGTGTCTATCACCATGATACTTTGCAGAATGTACTCTTCACAGATGTATGTGGGTACAGCAGATCTAAATATTCATCACACTAAGGTGGTGAGGGAAGACCATGAAAGAGTTGGCAATTAAACTCACCTTTCAAGTAAAGACACAATATATCTTGTGGGATATTCTCCCTCTCTAGTGGCTAATTTTTGTATCCTTGATTTTGCCCTCCAGAGTTTTGGCTCTAAACTGTTCTACAGCTACGACTGTAAAGAAGCAGGTGACCTTTGGAGATAGTAAAACTGTCTTAATTATGTGTTTGTTGTTTGCTATTGCATGTTCCTCACCAGTATGCACACATCAGATGTAATTATGTGTGCAAAATGTCAGGAGTTTGAAACCACTTTGCTTACTGCCTTACTACTCAGGATCTGATTAAAAAAAAAGTAAACTTCAGAAAGGGGAAGAAATTATATCAATTTCCAGTCCAGAGAGACTTTGGTGTGTCTCTACCATCTTTCCTTGGCATCTCTACATCCAAATCATCTGTCACATTAGGTGTGGATCCTGGTAGTTCATCACAGCTGCCCAGAGTTCCCTGGCTGGTGGGGATCTTGGGAGGCTGGCTTTGACCCTGAGATGAGCTACTCCTGACTTGACACGGAGGACTGCTTATCAGGAATGCAGGAACTCCCTGTGGCCTTCACGGATCACACAAAGCCATTTCCACAAAACCCTGTGTGCAGGTGTGTCTGAGGAAGGGGCTGCTGATAGCAAGGGGAGACTGCCCACTCCTTCTGATCTGATGAGGAAGCTCTTTTTAGGACCACTCACTAACTTGGGCCAGGCAGAAAGAACTAGATCATCACAAGCAATTTAAATAGCAGGCATTGGGTGGCTCCGCCTCGCGTGCGGTTCCAAGATGGTCTAAGCTGATCCAAACCAGAGCAGTTGCAGCCTGGCTTTGAATCATGTATATCCCCACCCTATGTATTGCACCAACGCTGGTGCTTGTGTGACTCCACAGGGAGATGAACTAACAGGGCAGTGTTAAGATTTTTGAAGTTAGTTCTGTCTTCTCTGACCCAGTTCAGTGGGAGACCAGACGAGCATCCTTGCTGGCACAGGAAACGGCAGCATCTGGGGAAGGAGGGACCGTGGCAGCCCCAGCTTACATCGGATTAGACTGTCATGGAACCACGGCTACATTTGGAGAAGGCACATGAGCATCTCTGGGTGATTTGAGGGGACAATACCCCCAGGCAGGAGGAGGGGCATTGCGATAGTAATCTCTCCCAGTAGGGCAGCTGATCCTGAAAGAATATTTGTGTACAGTATGAAATAAATTATAGAAGAACTCCCCAAAAACATTGAAAAGACCTAGAAGTTTGCTGTCAGTATTCTGTAAAACAAGTTAATTCAACATAGGCTTAAAAGATGTTTGTTTTGCTCCCATCCCTCTCCCCGGCACCCCGCCCCATCCTCTTTTTGCAAGGCATAAGATATCCTCCTGCCCCGGCCCTTTTAGGTCATGGTATGACGGGCACCCTGCCAAACGAGGCTGATCTTATAAGCTGCTACTGCCCTGGTTGTTGCTGGGACTGTTTGCATGATTTTCAATTCACTTCTGTGCTGCCCTCATTTTTACTCCAGCCGGAGCTTGAAGTAGGAGTGTGCTTAGTTAGCTGTGAATTACACTGCTGCAAATTCATGGTCTATTAGCACCTTTTCAAAGCTCTCCTTTCTGTTCTCTGAAGAATTAGAACACAGCTATTAAAAAAAAACAACCAACCCCAAACAAAAAAAAACCCACTCAAGGCTATTGCACAGTGTCATTGTTTAAGGCTTTGTTTTTAAAAAGGATTGCTAAGATAGGTTTGTTTGTGTGCGTCCTTGCTTTCTCCATACTGTAGAGTTGAAACCAACAGCATCGGTAATAAGATGCTGATGAACCCAAGGTAGATGTGACAGCGTAATGCGGATAGTGCGCATAGAATTTGTCAAAGCAGGCGAAATAACCCCACCTTGGGCAATTTTCAAAAGAAATACACCACAGTACTTGTCAGGTCTGGGTAACTGCTACATAAACATACTATCTTCTGGCATACGAATATCACTTTGTATAAGGCAGTCACACCGTAAAAGAAAAGGGAGAGGCAGGGCAAAGACCCTGATCTTGCAGAGTTTTACAACAAGCTGAAATTTCAAAAAAATACTACAACAGAAATCAACCTTCTTTAGGGATAACTACATTTATCTCTAAACTATCCACACGTTTCATTTGTATATACATTCTGATAAAATAAACAATGCTGTAGTATTTATCAGTGTTTTTTGGAGAATATATCTACTGTCATCAGCAGGAATACAAAATTAGGCTAGAAATACACTCTTTCTCATTAACAGATTACTAAAAATTTCAGAATTACTGCCACAGTTGGGATACACACTTTGGCAGAAATATCTTGCAGTATGAAATAGCTAGAGAACTTCAGAATCAAAATCTCCAGTTGCTACACAGTATCATTGTAGGTATAATTTTTATGTTAAATATTTATATTCTTATTTTCAAAATACATACAAGGATCTCATAGTTTATCTTTCATTGAAACAAATAACAAAGGAGAGCAGCTGAATTGTGCTAAGATTCCATAATGTTGACCCATATATGTATGTATATTTTTTTCTTTGCTAGGATGTGAAAAAGAAAACAATGACTTTCATAATATACTCTTACAAAAACAGTATGACAGCTTTCAACACAAGCTTTATGTGTTTGTAATACCAATTTACACACACATTTGTATACAGAGATATGAAAAATCACGTCTCGGAAATCAAAGGGGGCAGATGGAATCAAAAATATTGAAATTATAGCCAAAGCATGCAGTAAACGGTAAACCACAGTTTGTTTACCTCTGCAGTCTTAGGCGGTCTTCTTTCTTTGCTATTTCACTGATAGGTTCCAGGTACTTGGGTGTGCTTAGATCATGAGTGCACCACCTCTGCCATTTACACTGTGAGGAGTCTGGGTTTTTTACTACGGAAGGCAGAACCATCTCCTGAAATGTGGGAATAATGTAAGAACACCTCGTGTTCCCCTAGATTTTGTATGTTAATTTTAAGAATATGTTGATTTAACTTGATTGAGGCCTCCTGGAAGAGGAGCCACCCACACAGCCAACCCTCCCAAGGAAACGATGAGTTAAGATAAGGCATTCATTTGTTACCTTAGAGTTGTTAGCACAATGGCAGTGCTTGACCATGAGCACCTTGCCTTTGTCTTCCCCTGGGACTCTCTTAGCCAGAGGGATAAAAGCCCAGGAGGTCACAAAGACAATGGAATTTGTCAGGATTAGAAATGTTTCCTTTCACAACATGAAATTATTGGTGTAATTTCCAATTGTTGCAGTCAATGGAACTTTTGAGAAGGCTGTACATCAGCATATGGTGTAATGACTAAGAAAAAGGAAAAGCTTGACTTTGGGAAAGGTTTTCAATTTGCGCTGGGGTAAAGCACACTCTGGAATAACTTTGTCTGCTGTTACGTTCTGTAATGCATCAACTGCTGAAAATTGAACCATTTCCACACCTGGCATGCCTCATAATTTTAATAAATGAAATGCAACCTCAAGTTGCCCACCTGGCAAGATAATGTAGAGCCAGAAGAACCAGGAAGCCTGTCATCCTTAGTCTCTGTCCAGAATGTTTTGATGGGAAATCATTCTATTAGAAAATTTCTGTCAGTGCTTCTGGTTGCATAATCCAGAAACAGGACTGTAAGTTGACCAGTCAAATTTTCTTCCTTCTCCTTCTCTTCATGGATATACCTGCTTCTGAAAAGTTGTGTACCTTTTCCCTTGCTTCTAATCAGTTTCTGGGATGTAATGCCATAATGTGGTATGCACAAGCAGGTACAGAGTGACTTCTCTTACTAAGAGAATCATAGTAAGAGAAATTCGTGTCACTTTTGTTCACTTTCAAAGCTGTTTTTTTCCTTAATAGCTTCTTATGTTTGTAATCTGAAAGTCGTGGTACAGAGGCTCATGTTACAAACAAGAATTCTCCAATGTGTTCCCATCTTCCCACAGTAGGTCTCTGGCTTCTTCACTATCAGCTAGAAATTTCTAACAGGTCAATAATCCCTGAAAGAGAACATCCATTAAAATGAGGACTCACTGCCATGAAATACTGACTTTTCTCTGTAAAAGGAAGGAAATATGGATCTTTCTAAATAAAATAACTTCCAGTTGCCAAAGAGGAGTACTTCCATCTCTACCACAATGTTGAAACATGCCATTAAAACAAAGAGAGGGGGTTGACAGAAAATATTTATACTGGCAGAAATAGGTAAGAGTCAGTCTTTGAGTTTAGGTTCTGCAAACTGTTGTTGATCATAAGTACACTATTTATTCCAGACGGGTACAGAGAAAATCTGCCCTCTGACACTTTCTCTATGTGGGCAAAAGTCATTTCTGAGAATCTTTTAGAAAGCTTAGGATCAATAGTACGTAGCATAAGCATAAGGCAACAAGGAAGGCCAGAGTGATAAATAAGTTTCTTCACTAGCCAAAGTTCAGTAAAATTGTCCAGATGGCCTTAGACAGCAGACTGTTCTGTGCCTCAGAGGAAGAACAAGGGGTTGTGGGTTGTGCCAGCCTAAAGAGAGGCCTAATTCACTGATGATCCCAAGAGAATATGAACGCTGTCTTAAACAAGTTCTTCTGTGTGTGTGTGTGTATGTCTGAATTTTCATTGGCCAGGAAGATCATGTAAGAGTTTGGGTTGGAAGGGGCCTTCAAGAGTCATGCAGTCCAATCCCCCTGCAATAAGCAGGGACATCTTCAACTAGATCAGCTTGCTCAGCGCCCCATCCAACCTGGCTCCCCATATCTCCAGAGATGGGGCATCCACCACCACTCTGGGCAACTTGTCCCAGTGTTTCTCCACCCTCATTGTAAAAAAAAATTCTTCCTTATTTCTAATCTAAAATCTTTTCATTTAAAAGCATCACCCCAACCTTGGCCTGCCACAACAGGCTGTGCTAAGAAGTTTTTTCCCATTCTTTTCTATAGACCCCTTCTAGGTACTGAAAGACCGCAGTAATGTTTCCCTGGAGCCTTTTCTTCTCCTGGCTGAACAATCCCAACTCTCTCAGCCTTTCCTCATAGGAGAAGTGTTCCAACCATCTCATCATCTCTTTGTTGCTCCTCAATGTTTTGTTTTTGTTCTCTCAAAGGGCCCTCTCCTTTTTTGATGGGGGCAGTGGAATGGATATATTTATTGAAAAAGATGATCTGTGATCAGATTTGCTGATGCCGATGCCTGTGTGAGGATGGCAGTTCATTCAATAACAACAGTGTGGAAAATGAGGAGATACCTGAGAGATTCTTGTTCTAAAAGGCGAAGTCTTATACACGGGGAGAAAATATATGACTGGATGCAAAGCCTAAGCACAAAGCCACTCTTGTTGCATTAAATTAAGTGGATTCTCATTTAATGTCTTTGATCTAGCTATTGCTGGGCTCCATGCAGAATCCAGGCAGGATTTGGAATGTTGATCAAGTTGAGGATTAAGTGACAAAAAAAATGGGCACCATTTTTTAAGTGCCATAGTTCTAATAATTGTCAAAGAAATGCCCTTTGTCTAAAACCTTCTGCCATGGTGATGAGCAGCTGTCTGGCCTTTGCTATTTGAAATGTTTCTATCACGACAGATAATTCTTTGTGGTCGCATGATGGTTGTAGCCATGATTTACCAGCATTGTGTTGGTATCAAGAAAAAGTGCAAAGTAATTTGACATCTCTTGAATCAAAGTACTCTGGAAAATTGGGATGCTTTTTAAAGTTTCTAAGATACTATTTATTTTTAATGTATGACAACAGTATTTCTAACACAAGTTACTTCCATAAGGCATCAACATTTGCACAACCTTATTGAGAGATACAAGGTTTCTTTGAATTCTCAGTTCCAATAGCTTTAATGCATTTTCCTTGGGGAAAATAATCTACTCCAGGACAAAATGAATTTGCCTCCCAAACAATAAAATAGCTCAACCCAGTACCTGGCTAACGTTAAGTCTATTTAGCAATTTACAGTCCGTTGAATATTGGGCTGTAAATTTACTAAGAACCAGGAAGTGATTGGCTTGTAAACCTTAATAAAACAATGAAGCCTGGCTTTCTGTTAATGCAAATTTAAAATTCTGCCCAGCTAAGCTTAGAAGATGCCTAAATGGTGAAACTAATTGACACAGCTATTATGGGACAAACTATTTTACAAAGCAGTCTCTTGTATGGATGTTTTATTTCAGAATAGAGATTATGTTTAAATCCTGTAACAGATACTCTGTTTTATGAAGTGAATGGTGATTCCAGAATAAATGCATTTTCAAAGAAACTGCAGAAAAACTTGGTAGTGCCGGTCAGAGAACAAATTATATTCTGTGAGAAAGCTTAAACAGAGTCCAGGCTAACTTTCAGTAATGCATAATGTAAATCAGGTTAAAAACAAAACCTCGAAGCAACACCAAAACCGATATAGTAAAATGTTGTCTTTATCTCTCACGATTTTTAGCAAGATAAGCCTTTGTACACTTCCTATTATTGTTTCATGGGAGTTTCCTATGTGCATCAAAGGAAGAATATCCCTTTAAATGCTTGCTATTGATTTGCATTCAGAAGCCCAATTGATTGCTTTTGTGGGAGTTCCCTATGTGAATCAATGAGAGTATTAAGTTCATAAATAATTCACTTAACAAAACTGCATTAAGATAATGCTAAACATTTGCAAAAATCCTGTAAAGGAAAGCTTTCTCGCATTCCTTACTAACTGCTGAAAGTGAATGGACCTCCAGAAACACTGCAGCATCATCTTCAAAAAAAAGCTATGCACTTATTTCCTGTTAACTTCTCAGTGAGGTGGCTGAGGCTGAGTAGGTGTTAATAGATTTTGTTTTTCCTTTTAGTTTCATGATTGGAAGATTGAGGCTGGAAGTGGTCTCTGATAGTCATCTTGTCTAAACTACCTGTTCAAGCAGGGTCACCTAGAGCAGATTGCCCAGGATTATGTCCAGATGGCTTTTAAGCTTCCTTGCCCCGGAGATAGATACACATAACTTGGCACTGATCTGCTAGCAAGAAAACTTTAACACATCTATATTGGAAGCTTATGTCCACTGCTCCCATTTTAATAGAGGAGTGTTTGAGCATTGCACAGATTTCTGGAGTGTGTTTTTTCATAACACTCTTCTGTCCTCCCAGGTTATGGCTCCTACAGGTCCTGGCAGATGCTATCACAGCTGAGTACAGCTTTGGGGCTGTACATTCACATGGATAATAGCTTCTCATTTTGCTTACTGATTGTCTCTCCATTCACAGACTCCAGAAGAAAATTAGTTGGGGAGTTAACCTGGATGCATTTTACCTCCTAACCAAAATATCCTTGGGGATTAATTTGAATACTGAAGTCCGTAAGTTGTGTATTCCTGTTAGTATTTTGGGACTTTTGGAGACATAAACAGTTTTCTGCAGACTAAACACCTCTGAAGAATAAGACATCATTTACATAATCTTAACTAAAATTTTCCAGATGAACTAGTTATAAATTTTATGCCTGAAATTTGTATGCAGAGGGTTAAGAATTTACCCTTTTATAGCCTGATAAACGTATTTTTTAAATTTATTTAAGCTCTCTAGAAATAGAAAAAGATAAAATACTGCTGTTCTATCTAGGAGACTTAACTCTGCTTCTTCACTTAAACCACTCTAGTCTTGGAAAGTCGTCTAAATGACACATAAATGACTGTCTCGTCAGGACCTTTAGCAAGGCTCAGTGCTTTGTATTTGAGTTACAAGAAGCTTTTAATGACTTCTATGAAGTCACAGGACAGAGCCAAAGATATATAGTTGTACATTCAGAAGACTCTATTAAAAGCCTTTTCAGCTTTGCTGTGAATTTACAATTTGAGAATTTCCAAGAGAGTATATTTTCTGAGACAAATTTCATTGCCTTAGGATAATTTTCATTTTTTTTTCTTTAATGTGATTTGTCATGGTAGAATCTAGACATTTTCCGTGTGGGTTTACTCTGTGTGTTCTGTGGCCTGCAAGGAATTAGTTTTAATTAATATGACTGGCAAATGCATTGTTGAAATAGTCATTGTGGCAGGCACGCCTTTGTGTTAACAGTTGGGTTAAACAGCCCCTTTATCAGAGCTATTAGCACCTAATATTACTGTCTGATTAAAGATCATTCAGTGGATTAGCCAGTCCCAATGCTTCCACAGACCCCCAGACAGGTGTTGAAAGAAGAAACTATGTTAAGTAAATTAGCACTCCTATTGCATCGTTCATGGCTTTGTCTAGGCTGCAGGAAAGGAAAAAGTTATTGGGCTCTTTGTTTTTTGTTGTGGGGTTTTATTTGGTTTGGGTTGTTTTTTTTTTTTTGGTCTGTTTTAAGCGTCAGGTTAACTGGTACAATCCCTGAAGATTTACTTTGCAAAAAAGGCCAGATCAGCACTAAGGCCTTCATCCTACCGTTGACCTGACCTTCCTATTTCATGTAGGAATACTCCACCTTTCGTCCACACACACGTTTGTTAGGAGGATAGGCGTGCTTTTACACTAAATACTTTATACTTCTGTGGTTCTTTTTTTTTTTTTTTTTTACATTGGAAGCATCATGTAATATACGCAGACTATTCTGTGTCCCTAGAAATGCACTCATTTTGAATTCGTACATTTAAACAGGACTCTAGGCAAACTGGAAACGCGTAACTTAAGACGGCAGGAAATCCCACAAGAGTTCACAGAGCGTAGCTTAGCTGACAGTTCACTTTTTAATGGGTGAAATGAAGCCTTGACATTAATAAGCACAGGCCCCCTGACTTCAGTGGAATTTTGCATCCTTATCCAAGTCAGATTTCAGGCTCAATTGTGTTGGATAGCAATTTATAGTACCTTTCATGTCCCCCTGAAAAGCTATGTGTCCTGCGTAGCCTGGGGACTGTTTCTGACAACAAGGCTGCAGAGCAGAAAATAGTGGGCTGATGACAGACAAGACCCCAAAGTTTTTGTGTGCCTTGAAACATGAGCAGTGTGTCTTGTCCCTGTTGATTTCTGTTAACTTTGAAAGGACCGAGAGTTTAATATAAGCAGCTGGTATGTGAACTAGCCCATAGCTAGGGCTAGCATTACTGTAAGAACTATCTGAGCAGTGCTCTTAGTAGGATAAGGATTTTTCTTGAGCTTCTATGAAAGACACAGAATAAAATAAGCATTATTTATTGTTGATGTGTTATTCTTTTTTTGCTGCTCTCTTTGTAGAGGGTGTTAAAAGGACATGCTAGTGTCAAGTGGATTTGAACCTGTGCTGCTGCACATTGCTTAAAAATGTGAGCTAAAAAAAAATCTCAGACTGTCTGCTTAGATGGAGGCAAGTGTCTAAGATGCCTCGAGACCCTGATAAAAAAAAAGGGAGGTAGTTCAGTCTGGCTTGAAATAGACTGCCTCTTAGGTTAGAAGGTGGTGACATGTAAAGGGAGCTTTAGAGATGCAGCAAAACATTATGAGACAAAACCCTTCTCCCCCCCCACCACCAAACCCCTGAAGCATCACACTCTGTAAAAGACGCATTAGATTTATCAATAGACCTTTCTTTACTCAACTGTGCTGCAATTCCTTTTGGGAAAAATTGTGATTTCATCAAAGACACAGAAGACTATGAAATTGGAAGCAGATGTGAAGTTGGATTGGATAGCTATATAGCTGTTTCTTTTGTGGAAGCACTTTTGAACAAGCCCAGCCTTATGTGCTCCTTGCTGTCTTGCCCCATGTAACTCACTTTCCTGCTTTTTACATTTTCCAGGGAATCTGGAGGTGCAGTGTAACTAACTGATGTAAGTGTAAACTTCTTCCCTATCACATCATTTATCTCTTGATTTTTCAGTGGTTCCCATATTCTTTGGAAGATACGTTTAAATAATAACATCAATATTTTGCATTGTTAACAAAGTACCAAAAAATACAGGCAGTGCTCCTCACACAGAGGCTGAATTTACTCCTGATTACTAGAACTTTTGCTGGCCTGGGTGAAGTTTACAGCTGGCCCCAATAGGATACCTTAATTTATTGGAATGCTTTAATTTGTTGAAAACAGACTTAGATCTCATCTACTTCGAGAAAGCTCTGTCTGCTGACATATTGAGTGTGTTATTAATGTAACTGATGAACAGAGAGGAGTACAATTTTAAAGATGTTTACCCTTTTTTTGGGTACACTTTTATTCAGTGACTGGGGCACCACATGCATTGTGCTACAATGAAAAGAGGAGCCAAACAACAGGATTTATGATGTTGTTTATCCATTAGTGATGCTTCCTCATTTTTGATTTACAGCAGAACTGAGCCCAGGCCCAGTGAGGTATGGTTTCAAATCCACATCTTGCCCAGAATTCACAAGGACTTATCCAGCTTGATCCAAGACTTTATAATGCTTAGCTGTACATTTTCTATCTGCCGTATGTGGACATGCAGTCTCTTAGGAGTTAATTTTTTCCCATCTCAGGGATAGCACCTGATGAAGAGAGCCCCAGGTGCTATTGCATTTGCTCCCAAGGGCAGCCTGGCAGCTGTTCCTTGGCTGCACTGATAATTTGATGCTGAAATGTTCCGCTTTTGCAGGACAGAGGCAACAGCCCGGAGCCTGGAGGACTGGTCTGTGTTACTCAGTGTTAGCACAGGGCAGGTTCTCCACTTCAGAGCTTCAAGAATGGACATTTCAGCTCATCCTTCACCCACTTTGGCCTCCCACTGCACAGCTATGCATGCTTTCACTTCCTTGCTCTTCACCCTGTACTGGCCTCTACGTGTTCTCTCCCAGCTATCCTCCACTCACCAAAGACCTGCTCAACTCCCTCCTCAATCCACCTGTCCTCTACAAGCTGTGCCTACCCCTTCTGTGTCTTTTATGAGGTCCACTTCTTCCACAGGGTCAGCCTTCACTTTGGCTCACTCCTGGTGCTAAGCAGAGGTGATGAGACAAGAAAAAATAAAGTAGCAGGCACTGCTGAATCTGAACATCTCTCCTGCTAAGCTTGGAGCAGCACTGCAGTGATTTTAAACAAGGCAAGTAATTAACATGCCTTCCTGTTGGAGATCAAAGTGAGGATTCAGACCCTGAGATTTAACTATGGAAAATCACAGGTGGGAGAGTGAGATGGCAAGTTTTCTATAAAAAATTACTTAGAATATTCCTTGTGCAAAGACAAATCAGTATTTTCTTGGAGTAGGCACATGTGAAGTGCGTAGGTTTTGTGAAAAGTAATTGTGTCAAACTAGGAGATCAGAATTCAGCCATAAAGATGCAAAAGAGAAGAGATCCAGTTCAACCCATGAATGAAGCTGCTTGTGCAAGGCTGAGCCCATCACTGAGAAGTGCACAGTTCATACCAGTCTCCCAGCTGTGAGGTCAGTCCTTGAATCTGCATAGCTCACCATGCGTAATACACTCCCCAAAATTCTGTAAAACAGATAAGGATTCATACTCTGTTCTCAACCCCGCCTGCAGTTTCTGTCTCATAAAACACATAAAAATTGGGGTGTAGTTGTACTTTTCCAGAAATACAGGGTTACCATGAATCTCTGGCTGTTTTCTGAATGATTAACAATGAATCACTGTTTTTTTACAAGTCTCAATGCATTCACCATATGCCAGGTGTCGCAAGAACATGAGAACATCCACCAATCTGAAACTGGCTAAACAGCTTCACACTGGCATCTCTAGTTTGTAGTAGGAGTCTTGAGAAGGAACTACTTGAGTTTAGCGTTCCTAGTATGGATCAGATACTCTCATCTTCTTGAGCATAATTATCCACCCCCGCCATCTCTCCTTTCTATATTTCCCAGTAGGAGGATCAAAAGAAAGTTAGTTAACTGCAGCATTCATCAGATAATCCAAAGGAGACATTAATCAGGAAGACAGTATTTCCAAATAATTAAATCAGGGGTTAATTCCATACTTTTTTATCTGATTTTCCTGTGATTGTGAGTGTGGCATTTCTCAGCTTAAATGCTAGTAAAAAAGACTCCGTGCTTGAGGAAAGTGGTTCTTGAAGGGGAAAAAGAGAACGGAAGGAAATGTGTGTCTTCTTCAGGACAGTTGCTGCCTACTGATAAGTTTTAATGGAAATCATTATTCTTGGCATTAAGATAGTACTTGGTGAGTTACTCAAAAAATAATAAGCAGGAAACTATCCTAATTTTGTATGTACATATGTAGTTAGGTAAGAAAGACACTGAGGATTACTCCCTACTGTATAATTATTAAATTTGTTTTCTATTCCTTGTGTCATCTTCATATTTCTTTTGTCCCACATGACCACCAACAGGTCACCAGGAAACAGTCTGTCTTTTCATCAGGGCATTTCCACCTGTTCTGCTCTGACAGTATCAGCGCTATCAGTGGGTACGTACAAAACGCAAACACGTAGGGGAGAATCACCACGGAGGGAAATCAGTCTGTGAGCAGTGTGGCTAATAAAATGTGGTTTCTGTTGGCATGGTGTCCTTTGTCCCTTCCCCTTCTCGGTGCACCATGTTGGGCGTTCTCCATCTCTTTAAAGATGCACCGTTCTGTAAAGAGCAGTGTGCAGGTGTTTAGCTCAGTGCTGTACGTGCCCACTACTAGCTGAGCTCTGCCTGCTCTTCCCTCAGCGCAATCACTGATTTGGGTTGGCCAACAGCTCAGAAAGTTTTCTGTGAGGAAGGTTGGGGGAGAGGGAGGTAGTGGGAAGAGGTAAACAGATGGAAAGAGGCAGATAACAATGATTTAAGCTTCATTATGTACAAAACTAAGCTGAAGATGGCTGCTGGTGATTACCATAAACGAGATTTTAGTCAGAATGCAGCAATGAGATGTCAAATTTGCAGTGACAACAGCGATGCATTCAGGATCTGTGACAGTGGCCTCTTCCTCCCACTTCCCCACTTTAATTACAATTCTAGTAACTTTCAGTACATATTTGTTAAAAATCATAATTGCTGGCCAAGCTGGACTCACCATTCAAAGTCCGTTTAATTCCTTGCAGGAGGCTGAGATTGATGTGTGTTGAATCCTAGCTCTCTTTCTGCATCTTTACAAATGTGGGCATCCTACGGAAGCATGGAAATGCTTCTTTCTCACAGACTTCCACAGGCTGCTCACCCTGTCTGGGGGATAGTTATAATAAGAAATGGCATAATAGTTGTACTCTGTTAGCCAGCTTCTGAACATCTTGCAGCTGACAGTTTTATCTTCAGAAATACACCATCTTTTTTTTTTAGTAGAAATGGTAAGGATATGTCTTGTTTTGTATGTGGTATCTAGATGCTCTAGATAAGCTGGAGATACACACATCTGAGTCTATTGCCATTCAAGGAGATGTATGCTGAAAGTTGTGGTAGGGATTTGGTGTCCAGAAAAGAAATGGTGCCACGTTATCCCTGAGTACCTTAGCCCAGAATTACATTTTATTTGCAGTTTGTTGTGATTTTTGTTGAAATCTAAGTTGTGATATACTGTACAGTACAATGGAAGATAGTGAGTAAATAGGGAGAAATTTCATTCTGAAAGAGGGCAACATTTTTAAATTAGACTGATAAATCATATTCTTGGAGTGACAGTCACTTCAAGTCAATTGGACCTGCAGATGCTGCTCCCAAAGGAAAGCTGGCCTATGGAAGTTACTGGTGTGAAAATAACCTTAAGCACCTAAGTTTGAAAACGTTTATTAACATTTTTATCCTTTAGCTGGATATTGTTTTCGTCCAATATATTGATCATAGGTTTGGGAGTTTTGCAAAGGTGTTTCAGGAAGCATAACTGAACATTTATTTAAGTTCTAGGAAGCAGATTCCGAATGGTGTGGCAGAGACATGTGTAGAGGCATGTCAAATGAAATACTGTATGTTTGCAAGTGTTAGTCAAACCCCTAGCGCCCTTTAGCTCACATAATAAAGTTGCTATCCAAGTGTCTCTGCTTAAGAGAACTCAGCATTTAAACGTCCATTTAAAAATTGATTTGGTTGAATAATGCTGTTCGTCTTGTCTGGGGCTCAACATGTTCTAGAGGAGAGTAAAAGGAGTGTTTCCCTTCTAAGTGTTGTCAAACCAGAAAGAATGATTGTTCCTCAGTTTTGCATATGTCAGCGTAATAGAAGCTTAGTCATGCAAATCCTTATTACTTGGCAGTTCTGCAGCAGGGAAAAACAGAGCATTACCATATTTTATCAGTGTTTGTAGTTAAAAGCCTTTCATTGTGCTTTTTATGAACAGATGTCAAGACAATCTTGAAAAAGTAAATATGTGCTGAAAAATATTTTTCTGATTTAAAAAAGGCGGAAACCACCCCTAGTTAGTTGAATGTGTTGGTTTTCATTTCCATAAAAAGACATGAACTGTTTATATGCTTCCTTTCACTTCCACGGGGGGAAATAAAACAATTATTCAGTTAATGACAGATTTTATTTTACTATTATTTAGTGATTCTGCTAAGTGCAGTAGTATACTACAGAGTTTCAAATCATCAAGGATTTCTTAGCCCTTTATGGGACTACAATACATTGTAGTATGTTGAGTAAATGAGCTGTGATAGAGCAGTGATTTACTCATGTAGTCCATAGACACACATAAAAACAGAGCTTGAGAAAAGCTGGCTCTAGAAACACTAGCAGAGTAAGACAAAGGGGAATGCAGATGTCAGTCACATTTTAAGGTGCTCTTTACAATGACACAGAGCCAAGCTTATCAGGGACAAGGCCTTTTCCATTCTTGTCTGTTCCTTTATGGAATAGTGTCGACCATGAGAAGACACATCTGGTAATCACTGCTGGCCGTATCAGGACAGATGTAGCCATGACTCACCAGGGTAAGAACTGGCTGGGTCACAGTCACGTATTTCTTCCAAGCTAGCTAGCAGTGGTTTATTTGTAAGTGAAGTTTTCCTTTCTGGTTTCCTTATGTGGTAATAATTCACCAGCTTACTGGTTCCTATGTAGAAATGTCAAGGAGGGGGCTTCGATACTCATTTGTGCTTTAGATGCTCATTTGTACCTCTGTGCTGTATTCAGGTACTCTGCTGAGGCTGTGAGCAGTGATTGCATGATAAAAATCATTTGATGCCTTCAAAATCATTTGATGTTTCAGATCATCAGAGGAATGAATGAGACCTCTTAGCACAGCCTCAGTCTTTTGTGTAAGTATGCAGAGAGTTATTGGGTTGCTGGCTTCATCTGGATTACCAGAAGACTCATTTTAGGAGATATCAATTATAGGTGAAGCTGTGAATGCCACCTATAGTTAAGCTTGCTTGACATTTTTCATCAAAAGACCCTGTTTTCTGTTGCTTGTAGGTTTGTCAAATATATATTATTTGGACTGAAAATGTACAGACTGGGAGACTGCATCTGGAAGAGTATCTAAAGCTTCTGAAAAAATGTATGGGTTTTTGTTCCTGAGAACAAATTTAAGAGAAATGTGTTGCTTTTTTGCTTGTCTTAAAAAGAAACCTATATCCAATGATTTGGAGAAAGAATTCCATACTTGGGAGGTAGAAGCAATGTGTCCCAATATTGTCAGGGTCCAGGCTTTCCAAATGACTTGGTGCACATGCAAGAGAACAGTTAAAACATATAATGGATGTGGTGGAAAGTTACTTAATTGTGGAGATTCAAGGGAAACTACTTAATAACTATATATTTTCCAGGTTGTCATTATATGATCTTTTCTCCTGTGAGAATCATATGGGTGATTTCTTGCTTGCGAAACACTCAAGTAGTAAAAGGATGGCATGACAGAAAAGTCAACAGACATTCAGAAGTCTGTCTTTGGAGTGAGCCTTGAGTACAGGTCAGTAAATATCTGCATTTCTGGGGTTTCATGTAGGGCAGAAAGAATTAAAAACAAAACCTGAACATTCACATATGTAATAATTAGCATCTAGTCTGTTCACTGAATGCGGAAATGGCTTTGGGAAAAAATAGTCATGTCATCCATAGTCCTGCATGCAGTGTGTACGCCAAGGGGCCTGAAATGCAATTGTCTGGGAAATCTTGTAAGGTTGTAAGTTTTGAGTGATTGACTTTGTATCTGTAATGTTCTTTTAATATGGTTATTGGCGTATTTGCTACTTGGTATTATCTGTAACTCGAGCAGTAGAGGAGGTAGACAAATGCATGAAAATAAAGTAATTCTACATTGAAGGAAAGAATCAGAAAATTATTTTCTTAAAGCCTTGGACAACTTCTGTTTTGTCTGCAAAATAATATTTTTTCTTGGAAAAGGTGTTAGACATATCAGTTTCACTTGGATATGGACACCATCACATAAATAGCCTGCTGTGGATGATAATTTCTGCAGCTTAATCAATATCCTGCCAGGAGTAAAAACCAGAAAAAATCCGTCAAAAAGCAGTTGTAAATTCAATGCATCACTTAATTGATGATACATTGGAATTTACTAATAGACAAATATTATTTTTAAAAGAGTGAGAAAATAAACCTTGCTTTATACTAACATCATAACTATTTGCATATCAATATTAATGATCTGTTGATGAAATTCTTGAATGATGCATTTTCTTTTTTTAACTAGCCAAAGAACAGTGGATCTATATCCTTAACAACAGTTATCATACACAAACACATAGCACTTTTCACTCATATTTCAAAGAACACTGCAAAAGTTTCACTCCTTCGTAGGTGAGAAAATAGTGGAGAAAGGTGAGGAGCTTGTCTAGAGCATCATAGCATGTCTAACGTACTGTATTCTGCCCATAGCCTGATGCCTCCCAATATCACTGCATCAGAGCTGCGTTTTCTGTATCCTGAGATAGTGTACCCTTACATGTGTCAAACAGGTCTGCAGGATGCCCTTGCACAGTGAAATAACACGGATTTTGATTGTTGTTTCGAAGAGCACAGACTTGCAAAAGTGATTTGAAAGCTAATCAAAGCAGAAGGATAGAGGAGAAACAGGACTGTAGCTGGCTAGCACATTTAACACAATTGTCAGTGTTTAATTAGGAGGCACTTAAGGTTAAATATACAAGCATGGCATTGGGGATTTGATCTCTGGTGCTACACAAAAAGGTGAGAAAAGCTTCTGCCCTGACAAGAAGTTGTGAGAACTTGCAGTCATGTGAACACTGGAAGTTTAAGGGTACAGACAGGCACGAACTCTTTCAGCAACCGTGCTAGTTAGCTTAAACTGTCTAAATAGTAGTGCCACTCACTTTAACTTCAAGTGGCTGCAGGAGTGTTTCTGTAAGCAAGCTCTGCCAACAAATGTGAGGGGGCAGTAACCTCTGCAAAGGAGTGATGATCAACAGCTGGGGCTCTAACCATCTCCTAGCATGTCTGTATACAGCAGGGAACATCTGTCCAAAGCCTAACTTCCAATATTTACAGAACAAAAGTATAGTTTGTTTAACAAAATGGCTTGTATTAGCTAAATAATGGGACGTGCTTTGATTCTGCTCGTGCTAGAACCACCCAACTTTTACTTTCCTTACTTAATTAGCATTAATTTATTCAGAAAGATCGAGATTTGGATTTTCAGTTTCTTTATTTAAGTAAAGAAAATAGAGCTTAGGTCATGCAAGACTCTCTTAGCTTAGGGAAAAATAAAACTTTTATGTTACACGTTTGAGCTTTTTTTCATCAAACTGTGTAAGGATCAAGACTGTGTGTGCATAATATTTAGTGATAAAATTCTCCCAAAACATGTCACAATTTATTTGGTATCATTTCGCTATGCCAAGCAGATGAGAGTAGTCACTGCTCCCATTAAGTGTTTGAAGTTTAAACACATGCTTTTGAAAAATGAGCAGTGGTAGAGAAAGTTGCTTCCTACATTTCAAGTCTTCCTGGGTACTGATACCCATTCATTTCTTTACTCACAAAATGGCACAATGAACTTCAGCTAGACAGACTGTTCTTTTGATTTAAGGATGACCAAAACAGCATCCAGAACATGCACAGTGCCATAAGAAACTTCAGTGTATCATGGTTCCTTAAGTCACTAATTTGAATTTAAATGCTGTGTTATACTTATTTTCATAAATAAATAGGAAATGAGTTTGAAAAGTTAGGGTAAATGATCCATGAAAATGATTTCCTTCTTTTTCCCCCCTTTTCTTTCCCTGAGAGTTGTTCTAGCTGTATTTGTGTCTGTGAAAGTACAGCACCTGCCAAAGGAGGATAAGGTCAAGCTGAGTGTTGATTCCTACACTTACTCCTGGGTATTCCTTGGTTAAATCATGTGTTTGTTAGCCACAGAATAAGTCTGCATTGAACAATCCTTGAAATAGCCTGAACCTTGAGTAAGAGCATTTCATTATACAAAAGGAGACAGGCAGAAGAGCTCTTGTAAATATGTTGTCTACTGCCAGAATACAAATATGTAATTTGTCATTATGTTTTTGTGAAAGAGAGGAACAAAAGTTATTTTAAACTCCTCTCTTTTTTTCCTCCTCCCTTTGAGGTTATGGCTGTAATGAAATAGCCCAAATGTCATTTATTCCTCTCTGCTCTGCTTTCAGTATGAGTCTCCAAAGCAACAAACAACATATTTTGCGGAAAAAGGGTATCTGAAAACTATTCTGAGTACTGCAAATGGTGAAATAAGGATGACAGTAAAAGAAATAGGATAAATGGTGTCTACTGAGAAAGCTCCCATGGAACTGCTGAGTGAGGTTTGCTGACGTACACTCACATAATTATGAAACTTAGTGAAGATGATCTGTCGGGAGATCTCTACTTAGATAGTGCAGCAAACACCAACAGATAACGTTTCCTACCTACGTGCAGTACCAAGGGGTGTTACCTTAGAGAAGTTGGTGTGTTGTTCTCCCAGTGAAATGGCCAAGGAAAGATTTAGACAGGTAAAAAACCACATGGAAAGCTTTTGGGATGAGTCTGTTTGTGCGTGTTCTATTCAGTTCTAAGTTATTCAGTACAGTTGTAAAGAACAAAGGTTTTGTGCTATCTGGAAAACTGAGAGGTGGGTATATACCCAGTAGATGGGTATATACAGTCATCACAGTTTCCATTTGCCTTGATTGTGCCATTTGGAAGATGATAATAATAACACCTTGTCCTTACTGCTCTGCTTTGCACATATCACAGAAATGAGAGTGAAAAATACCCTTCACTATCTATAACTTACTGTTTTAAACATCTCCTTCTGCACTTGGGGCAGCAAATTACATTGTTGTATAGAAGAATTCTCTATTTATTTTGCATGTAGCTGTTCTTTTAGAGGATTATTTTTTTATACAGGAAAGTGTTAGTGGCTGCCATCAGATAGTTCTTACATCTATAGAACGTCTGGGTTCTGGGTAAAGTTATTAAATGTGCTAAACAGTTTTCCTTCAGGCTAAATGATAGGAATATTTAAGCATGTTTTTGGCTGCTTGTAGGAAGGCAATAATCAAGCACAGCAAAAGCTGAGCAGAATTCAGCTACCCAGTCTGAGAGACCTGCCCCAAATGCAGCAGAAGAAATGTTAAGTAAGAAGCTGTGAGCATGGCTTAGGAGCAAGGGGGGAGTCAAGGCCCTTTGGGTCTTGTGACTCACTGGCCAGGGAAGCTTGGGCATGCTGAGCAACAAAAATTGCTGTTGTTGTTCGGTTTTTGTTTACTTTGTGTGGTTATATACTTCGCAAACAGCATTGCACAAAATACAGCTGCAATGAACACCTGTTCATGTCATCAGCTGCTTCCTTCTCAGGGATGTAGCCCGTGGCTAGAGGTGCGCAAACACCCTGGCAGGATACAGGACTGACACCAGGTCATGGCAAACCATTTAGAGTGACAAAATGCTCTGCTTCTGAAAGGATTTTGAGATGCAATGGCCAGAGAAGCAACACGAATAACTTTATTATCCTTGGCACAGGAATGAAAATTATACAGACCTCTCTTTGCTCTTTAAAGAAGCAGTTGAGAAGCTTTGATGAAAGCACATTTGTTACTTAGGAAAAGGACCAGATAGCTTGGAGATCAGGTATGGAGAATGGAGCAGCCTTTACACTTGTAAAGACTGCCCAACTGGACAAGACATCCCTTTGCATTGCTGCAATTCTTTCCAGGTATTTACTTGAGAAGTAAAGTTTGTGCAGTACTAAAGCCCAATGACTGCAAACAGGATCTGTTGAAAATGTGTGATCCAGCAAAATTCAGGGTGGGTGCACTCAAAAGACGATAGCTGCTTGTAAGCTTGGACCAGTAATTACTCATCAGGAAGTTAAGAAGGAAAAAACTGAGCAGAACATGGGTGCCAATAAACTTATTAAAACACACCTAGAGAAAACAGTGCTCTTTTATAATTATTTTATTAATAATAACATTGATTTTTAAATTATTATTATTACAGCTGGGATAAGAGCTGGGGTTTCCAGAGATGTCAGTAGGAGCTGTGCATGATTCTGAGGTGTGATGCTAATATCTTAAATTAAAAATGCACTGGATTGCAACAACAGTGAACATTGTGAATACGGAAATAAAACCCAGTGGCAAGCCGTAACCCATCTGCACCGAAGTCAGTGAGGAAAAGGCGTGTTGTACCTTGCATTATTTGTAAAGTAGAACTTGATTGAACAATTAAAGGCTTGTGTCATAGTGGATACACATAGGGAAGGCACTGCAACCTTGACAGTCTTTTCACACACTAGGCACAATAAGCTACTTTGTGTGTGTGCGTGTGTTGCTATGCTAGCAGCCCCATTGAAATTATGGAATAAAATGGATAGGCATGGTATGATCAATTTTTTAGTAATTGCAAAACACTCTAGGATCTTCAGAAGAAGGATGCTCAAGAACTGTGAAATAGCTTTTATTAGGCCAGGGGGGTGGGGTGGTGAGGGGATGGAGAATGATACCATGGGCCGTGGTTCAGAGAGTGCTTGTTTAAATCTATCACATCTGAGTGGGGCACTTAAAGGCGTGTTTAATGCCAAGTGTGTGCAACCTTGTTGAATAAGTTAAGCATCAGCTGAGTCAGGTGTATGCCTGTGTGCAGCTTGCCCTCTTCTCAGCTCTATTACTCTCCAGCCTGGGAGACTTAACTGCGAACACAGAAAACTTGGCAATGGAGCTGGTTTCTTACCCTGATAAGTTGTAACAGACACATAGGTGATACTGCCTGTTAATTTAGAAGGCATTTAACACTTAATCATGCCTGTCTAGTACAAGCCAGGAAGGACAGTACTTTCTGCAGCCTCTAATTGGGTGCCATCAGTAATATAAGCCCAAAATTGTCCCAGTCAGCAACTGTATTGCCTAATCAGCATGAGCGTGTGCCCATTGGGGATCAGACATAGATAAGCGGGAGAGAGGAAGAGAGAGATCTGAACATATCTACAAGATGAGTGGCATGTCAGGAGCATAGAGGATGTCTAGATTTATGTGCTTTTTGGCAGCACTAGTGAGCTATTAATCATTTCTCATGAATAGGGCTCTTGTAAATCAGAGGTAGGAAACACTTTTCGTGGATAATCATGGCAAAAATGTCAGCTTTGCTAGTTGGTCATATGCTGATAGGATGCTTAGCACTGGAGCAGACTCAATCTCATGCATAAAATCAAAATAGCGCTCCCTTTACATGATGAGTGGAATGGAGGGAGACAGCAGAGAGGCGAACTTCCATCACTATTTGAAAAGCAGAAAGCTAATGTGTGATAACAGAAAGGGAGACCTATAGTTTTTTTAAGGTGAAGCTTTACTGATGGAGCCAGGGCTGAGTTCTAGTCAGCATCTGGGTATAGCACAACACATTTAATAAGGCACACTTTGCATCATTTTAACAGCTGACCGATCAGTTCATGGTTTTCCTTTACTTTTATTGCCCTGCAATTTACTGTGTATGGTCCTTACGTGCAAATACCTCATTAGTCACAGGGTTGCATATTTCATGAAGCACACTGAATGTGTTGTCAGAATTAAATATTGTCAGGATAACAAGTAAGGGCAGGGTTTTTTAGCTTTATCACTGAAGGCAACGTTCAGGGTGAATAGAAAAGCTAGAAAGCAAAACACAGAAGGTCTCCCTTCAAATTGTGCGAAGCAACTGGCTCTGGGTGTATGAATGGGTGTATGAAACCCATCACTCAAGGACTGACATTTAAAGAGCTTTTGGAAGTGAGTCCTGTGTGAGGCGGGTGGGTGAAAAAGCCTCACCCAGGGCTTTCCAGTGCATTACTTACTGTAACCAGTTGGAACTGAACATCTCAGTGGCTAAATCTGGATTAATGCAAAATAGTTCTTAGGTTAAAGATAATGATGTCCTCAACGTGCTTTTGGCTTAAGAAATTTCCTAATGTTCATTTCCCTGAGTGAGCATCCCCTCTGCCCTTCCCTAGTCTGTTTTGTTGGCCTCCAGCCCTATCCTGTTTCTCTATAAATTAGCAACATGCAGAAATGGAAATGACACGTAACTGTTGTCCAAGTTGATGTCCAACCACGCTGCGGAATAGTTTTGGACACAGCCTTGGCTATCATCTGTAAGGGTTCTGCCCCATGCAGGTGTTGGGATGGAGGCTGCCAGGTGATTGTTCCTTGGGATGGAGGCTGCCAGGTGATTGTCCCGCTCTGCCAGTCCAAACACGCTGAACTAACGACCTATGGAAGACTTTTAACTGCATTTCCTGGGAGTTGTGGGAAGAAAGTCCAGGCTTTTGAAATTCCCTGGGAAACATCCATAAATCCCCATGAATCACAACCATTTTAAAATCCCCTTTCAAATTAGAAGTCATAGGTTTTGCTCAGAAAAAAACCAGTGTTTTGAAAAGCACTCATGAATTAGCTTGTAAACAAAAGTATCCTGGCAGTGACTGACAGGTGCCAGTGTTTTTCTGTATTTGGGTCAGCCCAAGACAAATTGGGTCAGAGCTGGGCTTGAGATGGGGATGTGTTGGCTCTACAGGCATCTCTGCATTTGATGTTGTTGGTGTGTTTAATGCTGCAGACCTACCCTGAGATTTCCCATCTTTTCCCTTACACATCAGTTGAATTATACTGGATTATTTCCTTCCACATGGCTAGAATATTGTCTCGTGTTTTTGGGGGGGATTTTATTATTACTTTAATTCTTGCCATTTTCAGGGTTGTGAAGCTTAGGGTAACCACATTATAGCTATGGGGATGAATTTGTCCTCAGATAACTTCTATCTACCAGAAGAGATTTCGGCACACTTGGTTTCTCAGGCAGTCTTAATTTGCTATTGCTTGGCAGTGGGGAATCAGCAGAGAGTGAACAAATCCGCTCTCCTTCTCCCTTTTACTCAAAATTCAACATGTCCTGCGAACAATTCTTCAGATTTATAGTGTTCCTGTGGAATCTGCAGTGCAAGACAATTGAAAAAACATAAACCAGAGAACATACTTCTTCCAAACAGGTACAGTTTTTCAGCATCGTTTTTCCTTTCTAGGTTTTCGGTTGTTCCTCTTTTTCCCACTCTCTACCACCCCTAAAACTTTCCCAAGAAGCGTTACTTAATTCATTGTTGTGAAATGGGTTGTCTGTTTAATATTCCCAGAACTCAGTATCCGTCTTAGAAGTTCTGTAGTTTCTGTTATCACTGTGTCAGGAGTGAGATTTAAATACCAATGAACTTCTGGAGATGTTGAGAAAGGAGTGGGGTGAGAGTCAAGCAGCTACATATATAAAATATATATAATGCACTATACATAGTACATTATGTATATAAAAATATACTATGATGACCTATTTTCTATTTTTTTTTTCTTAGATGTAGGCTAACGCATTTCAGCTATTTCTCTTCCTAATTTAACAAACTTGATGCCTTTCAGATGTGGGTCCATGAAGCAGATTGCTTCCTGTTGCCACAATTCAGTCCTGCTTCTCCTTTCTCTGCTCCTGGCTTCACAGTCCTACCTTCCTTGCACTGTCACCCTTCTTGCTTGTTTTATGAGGCTCCGTTGAAGTGTTTGCTTTTCCTGAGTTCAGTGAGTTGAAGTGGTGCTGGGCAGTCACAGAGGGAGCAGCATGAGGAGACTGGGAGAAGGGGCTAGCAGAGGGAGAGGAGGAGGAGGAGGGACGGGAGAAACAGAGCCGGCTGTTTAATTGCAATAGTCTTAACTGCCCTTGCCAGTGGGTCTGTACAAAGCCGGCTGAACGGATTTGCCACAGGGGTATGGGGAGGAGGCAAAGCCCGTGTGTCAGTCCCTGAGGGCTGGTGCCACAGCCCCCTGACTCACCCACCGCCGTGGTGCAGGGTCCCTCAGCAGTCAGTGGTGCCCTGCTCCCCCTGGGCCCCCTCTGTGCGGGGTGTTGCCCCACCACGACAAAGGCGGTGGATCTGTGCGGGAATGGACCGCCAAGCCCTTACATTTTGGAGCAGGCACCGTCCTGATCAGCCGTGAAAGCAAAAGCCACTGCTGCTTTTCGTTTCAATTTCACGTGCCTCGGGAACATCTGCGCGTCTGCGTTCTCAGACCCATTACCTTCAGAAAATATCACTCCACAGCACTTTTGAAACTGATTCAAATACTTCTAATGACTTGTAACTTGGGTGCCAAATAGAAGAGGTAGAGCAGGATATTTTTCATCAAGTTCTTGTTAAAAAGAATGTAAAAAACATTAATTGATACAACGAAGTCATAAAGATCTGGGCCTCCAGTTATTCTCAGAGCCCTTAGGGTGAAATTAACCCTCAAGTAGAGGCTCTTTTAAGGCTTTTACAGCATGCCAGTCCCATGGGGGGTCTGAATAAAGATGTATTATGGAACAATTTTGCTGTATAATTTTCAAGTTCAGTATCTGCCTGTATCTTTTCAGTGTTTAGCTGATTTATGATCCTGCAGTACATATATTGATCCCTAATCTTAGACAGATTGAGAGTGCTAATATAAAGCCACATTAATAAATTTGTCAACTTGATAAAAACCTGACCCACAATAAGGCAATACTTAATGTTGAGTATATATAGTCCATAAATGTTTATTATCTACTTATTATAGAGGAACCCGAGATTAGTCTGGTAGCTATATGTGATAAAATATAATTATACATATATACACATCATATTATGTGTATATATGTGAATATATATTATTTTTAGCCATTGTTAGGAAAAGTCAGAGGAGAGAATAGGGTCATGAATTCGACCACTTTTACTTTGTCACAAACTGAATAAAGCATGCTCTCAGTCCAGACTAAAGAAAATATTGCCATGAATTAATATGACATTTCTAACTGAAGAATGTAACTTCAGAACGAGAGTAGCTGCTTGTGCCTTCTTATAATGCTCCCTGTGATTTGATGCAACTTTTCCTCTGTATGTTTTCTTTAATTTTTATGTTTTATGTGAAAGCTGAACACACTGAATTTGTTTGTAATTTGGAATTTAAAGCAAGGCTCTTTGTTAAAAGCCCAGAGGAAGTTTCCATATGACTTATGGGCCATTTGGGCTCAATTGAATTTAATGGGTTTCAGCTGCACCTCCACAATGGCTTTGAAGGAAGTGAAGGGAGATCTATAGGTCTTAATTGCTCAAGACTGGCTTGTTTCTCTTGAAAAGGCTGTTTGCAAGAAGCAGGTTGGGAGTATTAAAGTATATATCCTCAAAGGGATGAAGGAACTGCCGTTTGAGGAAGGGGCTAGGATGAAAATAGCTTTAAGAGTTACTCAGGAGCTGAACTAGGCAACCTGAACTGGTCCATGATAAGTTCTTGTTTGTTTGCTTAAAAATAATCAAGTAATTGGAAGGCACAGCTAAACCAAACTTCCTTTATAGTCCTTTCAAGAAAGGAATGGAGATCTTGGAACTGACAAGATAAATTAGGCTGAGACCGAAAGAGAAACCCAAACAGATAGTCCCCTTGGCCTCTCTCATGCTGGCTGACAGACATGAGTGTTTGAGCCAGCAGGTGAACCATGACTTCTAAGAGCAGTGGTTTGTTTATGCTTCCACTGTACAAAGCTTTTCAGTGGAACAGAGCAAACCTAACTGGGCAAATTTCCATTTCAATTTCACATTTCCTTCTGCATGTGCAGCGCCAACTGGCCTTATAGATTGTTGTTACTAAGTTTGTTAGGATTACCCCTGGCTTCGCATTAGGAGGTGTCTGACCCATAAGAATATCTTATGACCCTGTTTTCCAGACAGGCAGGAGAACATGTGAAATGCAAAGTTAAGAATATAAAGGAACTACTGTCTTACTCAAGATAAGCCAAGAGACCAGGAAGTTAACCTTTGGTGTACTCTGTCATTTTGGCCAGCATCATACAGGCAAGTAGGAAGGGGACATTCTCCTGAGGTACCCGGCAGATGAATGCCAGATGGTACTGTCATAATACACAAAAAATAGCTAAATACCTACTGGTTGTGTTCAGTACAAAAGGAACATTTTTCTTTTTCTGAATCCTGCAGGGCAGAACTCAGACAAGCATCTTAATGCAAACATCGCAGTAACTGAAATGTGAAGCTGGAAATCCAGAGAATTCTCCAAAAGCTTTAAGTAGCTTTTTAGGCTTCATTCATGTTGGGCCTAATGGATCCTCAAAGGGGAGAATGGTTTATCAAAGACAAGCATTTTAAGTACCTCCTGTTTATGTGGTAGGTAAATGGGCATTTGTTACATTTGAATTGTTTCTGAATATGCAGAGAAAAATATCAGGCCACCAGCAGCAGCAGCAGCACAGTGAAGCAGCAGTGCCTAGCTGGGGGGAAAAGTGTTTTCTTTTCCCATGTTAAAATATGTTCGTTTTAATTTCCATGCAAAATTATAAGAATAAAAATATCCTGCCCTTTAGGGGAATGGCATTTTGCTAAATACCATGCATTGCTACAAACCTTAGATGTAAAGGGCCACATGCAAACATTTACATAGAAGTTTGTGGATGTGTAGCTGGGTCTCAGTCCTGCAAAAAAAAATATTTCTGACAGCCTGGCTCTTTGAAGCTATGACATTTATTGCCTGCAGATAGAGGCCAAGTCGAGTAGGTGTGATGTTGTGACAGAAACTGAATGGTTAGCTCTGCCTTTCATTTCTTGTCCTTAAACCCTCTTCACCTGGCTTTATATAGCCTGTTTTCCTAATATCTGAGTTTGCTATTAGCAATGCACTCACATATGCATGCCTCAGTCATTGCTGTCTGGCATTCTGGCCTATTCAAGATTAGAGAAATCTTCCTCTAAGCTTCCCAGAAATGTTGCTAAAGTTTGTCTGTTCGTTGTCTTCGGTGGTTGCATCTTCTTTCATTAACTAGGGTAGCTGGTGTTGAAAACCAAACAGAAGGTAATGACAGACCACAGCAAGCTGTCTGTTGCTGCAGATGGAGGATACCTCTAGGATTTGGGTCAGAAAACACTTGGCAAGCATCCCTCTGAATTCTTCTTGTCACATGTTGAAGAAGCCTGCTTAGTGGCAGGGGTGAAGAAGGAAACAGAAATCTTAAAATGGCTGCAATGTGATTTTTTTTTGTTTTATTTTTGTTCAGCATCAGAGCTATTTACAGCGTATCTTGCCAGTTTATTCATACTGTTGCTGTCATGGGTTTTTCCTGATTCTCTGCTTTCAGGACCCATCCTCCCTCGCCCCTCACCCTCCATGATCCCATTTAAGTTTGCAGTGGCAGGAGAAACGAGAGTTACTTATGCCCCCTTTAAACATAGTTCAGCTTCACACAGGCATGCACACACATTCGGATGGTTTCCACTTGAAATTCCTCATCTAATCCAAATAGCTCGCAGCCTTGACCGTGGAACTGTGAAGGGGCTCCCGCGACCCCCTGCTCCAGCGGCGTGGGGCTCGGGCTGGGGCACGCCACGCTCACAAGGTCTGCACGTGCTGGCCTGCTGGCAGATACACCTCCCAGCCTTTCTCCGCTGCTTCTGAGAAGAAGCAGAGTGAAATCTGAGGGAAGCCTTTGTCTCTTTGGAGACTGTATCACACACTCGGCCGGCTTGGGCAG
Organism: Gymnorhina tibicen; assembly: GCA_013399875.1. NCBI lineage: Eukaryota > Metazoa > Chordata > Aves > Passeriformes > Artamidae > Gymnorhina > Gymnorhina tibicen. Next base: position 1,876,901 of record VXAZ01004978.1, read on the forward strand.
AGTGAATTTGAGGTTCGCAAGCCAGCAGCGAGGGTCGCCGTGTTTAGAGATGGCAGTCGGGTGGATACGCGCGGCCTGGAGCGGAAGCAGGAGTGAATTGCACCATTACACCGTCTGTTCCCTCCTCCTTACTCTGTCCGTGTAAACTAACACACCGTATTGTTTACAGTTCTTCAGCACAGCCTTTTAAACAAATTTGCAACAAATGCCCCTTTCTTTCCCTCTTCTAGGGCACGAATAAGTTATGTAAGATTCTGGATAGACGGATGGTGGCAGAGCTGTTGGACCTACTGCACTGCTGTAACTATTGCCTTATAGCCTCTTCTGTCCAGGCAGTCTCTCTTCCGTAGGAAAGGTTAGAAACTGCCTATGCCCCAGCACCTTCCTTTCCCAAAAAATAGTCCCGTGGTGTGGTACAACTGAAGCTGCTGTGGCTGTAGGCAGGGGAAGAGGATGCTGCAGGCATGAGGCTGGCCTGGAAGGAATGACCGTAGAGAAGGGAGAATGTCCGCATTTCGTTCCAGGTCCTGGAGAGGCTGAGACTGTATTCCCTTGACTCTGTCACATTGCTTTATTTTTATGGGGTCCTGCAAATCGAATTTATCAATTACAATGCAGTATACCCGCAGCTTTTTTGTATTTAACCAGTAGGAATTATTTTGCAGATATATCTCCTTTGTCTGCATATCATCTGGAGAAGTACTTGGTGTGTATATACATGTAGACCAGACTTATTTATTTGTCTTGCTCATTGATCCACAGACTTACATTAGGCTCTATAGAAATACAATATCGTAACACTTCAGAGATGCACATTTAAATAGATCATGTCCATTTATTTTATTAGGGAGGGAAGGAAGTTTTCTTTCATGTTTTCAATACTGTATATTATTTTTTGTGGCTCAAAATAATGCAAAAGGAAAAAATACCACAATAGACACAACAAATGAAAAGACACAAAGAGTTTTGCCCAGAAAGCTCACAAATTAAATTTAAATTGAGATGGTAAGACAGGTTAACAAACAGAAGAGAGGCAATAGAGTAAGAAAGGACAAGGGTTACAGAAATAAGATTACTTGCAGTCCATGCAGTATACCCTAATGCACTTCCTTATGCCCTGCTCTATCCCCAGATGCTGCAGAGAAATGGCCAAAGATTAGCTCTCAGGGGCAGGGAACTGTCTGTGTGGTGTTTGTTTCTATAGTGCATAGTTCAATAGGACCCTAATCCCCATTTGGGGTCCCAGAGTCCTGTAGCAATACAAACAACATGCACAAAGTAGTAGCAATAAGATCCCTTGGCCCAGCTCCTTTCTGAGTGCTGTATCCGAGCCTAATCTAAGAAAAGGGAAGGATTATGCAGCTTGTAGGGATGTAGCCATTATTTTGGGTGTTTGTTCTTATCTTCTGAAGCTTGTTCATCCCTTTCAGAAAGAATGTTTTGATCTGAAACTAAATTTGATATTAACACTGCCCTACTACTTGTCCAATACTTAGTGGTATCTGAAATGTTTGGCTCTGACTATGTAAAGGTAGGAATACCAGAAAAGAGGACCATATAATATCTGGGCATAGTTTGGAGCCCAGCTCCTGATAAGGAAGTGGCAACAGAACAGACTTTTTTTTTTAATAAGAAGACGGGTGTTCTCAAGAATAATTTCCCGGAAACGCCGATGTTTGCAAAAGAGGCATCAGAAAACGCTTATGCCAGACCAAGGGTTTTGCTTCTGATGGCTGAGGTGAAGCCCAGGTTTGATACTGCTGTTGCCTGGCTGGCTGAATCCTGGTAGGTCCAGGTCTATTATGGCCCAGGAGTTTGCAAGAGTCAAGGAGGTCAGTAACCTCATGGGCTATGAAATGTATGGTCTGCTCCATCAGGATTTGTGTGTGCAATTGGCTCCAATTCGCTGTTCTCTGAAATTGAGAATAACCTGGAAAAGTCAAACTGTATTTAGAGCTTAGTTTTACATGTGGTCTGAGCCAGCATTCATGCCTCAGACATGCATCTAACATATTCTGGCTGCACTGTGAGGTGTTAAAGTCTAGCTGGAAAAGAGCTTAAATCAGCTGCTTCACTGGTTTGGGCCCCACAGTGGCCATCCTTCTCCACTCCTTTACCTGTTATTTCATCCTTTAAGTCCAACTCCCTCCAGAAACATGAGCTCTCACGCAGCTGGTAATTCTTATATGTCCAAGTAATGCGGATTTGGATCAAGAAGACATGGTCAGAGTTTGTCTAATTAACTTCCTGTCACTATAGCCAAGTCAGAAATTTAAGGTACAGTAACTCATTTTATAGTCACTCTATCTGGCACTGAATATAGATTGGAAAAATTCTTTGCTTAAGCAAGATGTGTGGTAATATTGTTATACTATATTAAAGTGCTCTTTAAAAATAAATTATATTCTCATGAGTGTGAGAGACAAGTATGCCCTACCACAGCCAGACCTGACACAAGCAAATCTTCTCCTTACCCAGGACTGCTAAATTCTTCCATGAAGAGAAAAAACAGCCAAAGGGTTGTAGCCTAGTCTTTTTTTTTTTTGCCTTTTTTTTTTTTTTTTGTAACCCCCAAAGTATTTGGTGTTGAGTCTTCAGAAAGACTAGACAAAGCATTAGCTGTGGGTAGAAAAACACATTAGGAACCACACCAGTTCATCAGGGCTGTGCATGCACATCTCCCAGTGCTAAACCAAGCCTATGGTTTAAAAAAGGGTCCCAAATATTTAGGGTAGAAATATTCACTCCACTTGTAAGTGCTCTTTTTCTTCTGGGTTTTCCTCTCAGCTTCCAAAAGCTGCCCCTTAAATGCCACTTGTGAATGGAGAAAATTATGCACTTTCAAATTCTCTCCTGGGGAACAAGGGCTCATATCTCTCCCTCTCACACTGATACTGTAATTTCACACCACTTTTTTACCAGCAGTTGAGCCTTTCCTTGTTATATATGACATGCATGTTTCATTTTCATTAGGGCTTTTATACTTTGAGAGGCCTGATGAGCAGGGGAAGGGAGGTGGCTGGGTGGAAGCACTGCCACCTGATGGGAAGCAGTCACAGGAGGTGGTGGGCTCTCCTCTGTCCCACATAGTGCCACTTTTGTACTCTGCACTACTGCCCTCCCTCAGGTGATGCCGGGTTTTGCTGCCACTGAAGCCTCCAGTGAGGCCACAGCCTTTACAACTGCTATTGCAAAGCAATAAGGACACACAGAGGGAAGAACTGCGTAAACAAACAAACTGCACCGTGGTACAGGTTGGATGGAAACTAAGCTAACCTACACAGGAGTCAGGCTCTCCGAGGGCTTACACTTTGCAGCAGCTAGGAGCTAGTATGTTTGTATCTGTGTAATGTCGTGTCCCAGCTGTGGTTAATCGCCACCCAAGTATCAAAACTTTCTGGGCTGATCATCATTAAAGAAAAGCTCACACATTATTAGTCTTGTCTTTCACCAGGAGAAGGGCAAGACTTGGAACCCTTTGGGGGAGAGAGGACAGGAAAGCTGTTCGCTGCATTTTGTAACTTGACTTCACATGGCTGAACATTCAGCATGTTGAAGAATAGTTTGACAACTACATGGAGGGTACTTCTATCCATGCCTGCTGATGCAGTGAGCTCCCAGGCACTTGTATCATCCCTACTGGGTTATGCAGTCTGGGTCTGGTATCTGGGCACTGCCCTGGAACTTCAACTTTTGTGCTTTAATTGCTTATGGAACCGGCCATACATAGGAAGAAAACGGAATTAAAACAGTTTGCCTGTAAAGATAATATTTTCTTTTTATTAAAAACCACCCCAGACCTATAAGGTTGTTATATGGCAAAATTCAGCATACACATCTCAGGTATTGAATACCCAAAGGATACTTCCCTCTGGATGTCTTAGCTATAACAGAGCAGCATCAGAAGTATTAAATGGATTCTCTGAGCACGACAAAAACTGGTAGTTATAAGTAAAGTCCTATAAACTCCGTGTTTCCTGAAATGCAGCCCACACTGCGGCGAGGCAATCAAACTTCCTTTATATGAAACCTTCATGTACTCTCCCAATTCTTTTCTTTCTTCATTCCCACCTTCCTGCCCCTTGGCTTTCATTCACACTGACATTATTACAGTTGTCTCTGAAGCTGGCCCAAGGAGTCCTACATATTATTTACATCACAACAGAGCCTGGGGGCATCAGACAGGGCTGGGGGTCTGTTGTGCCAGCTGCTATTCAGCCTTTAAGTACAAAGATAGTCCCTGGCCCAAAGAGATTTCTATCTTGAATTTTAACAGGTAGACCAGAGGGAGATGATTGTTTCCCTGATGCTTTAGACTCTAAATTCAAGTTGCTGTGAGTAGCAGTCTTCAGGAAACCTCCTCCTCTCTTGCAGGAGTATCGAACAAAGCTGCCAAATTGAGATACCCTGAGATCATCGCTAGCTGGTGGTGCAGAACCCACAGCAGTCAACCAGTGGCATGTGACACACACCAGAGAGAAATAAAGCAAACACGGAGATTTCACAAATTTATTACGAGTCCAGCCTAATGCTCATATTCAGAGTATGTGTGTATTTCCACCTCAAAAGAAAACAATTCCTGCAAGTCCCTCAGAATAAACCAGATTTTTAAAAGCTTTTCACTCGGAGAAACAAAACAAAACCGAACCAAACCCCAAAACCTTTAAACCATTTAATGCCACCTCAGAAAGTCAGCCTGTACATATACAAAACACTGGAGACCATCATATGCTAATCGGCGCTTAACAAAACACATAGCATTACCAAGTGTAATTACACAGTCCAGCTATTAGTAGCTTTACCTCTGGCTGCTCTCCATCCTACTTTCAAGCTACATCCTTTCCTTTCATCTTATTCTACACCACATGAAACAGGTGAGCTGTTCCCTTCATATAGCTCAGGGCTCCAGTCACATGGCTCTCAAAGCTTGGTATCTTCATTTAATCAGTTAAAAGAATCGAAATAATCAGAGATCTTTCATGAACTCCATGCCAAATTTTAATTCTGTTAAGCATTCAAAGCTTACCAAGTTAAAAAAAAATCAAGAAAAAATTAATTAATTTTTCCTAGGAATATCTACTTTGAAAGCTGCCCTGGAGGGTACATTTGTAGTTTAAGAGAATATCTTTCACAAATCACCCATATATCACTGCTAGAAAGTTGCACAAAGAGATCTCCGATGCTTTTTATTGTCAAGGCAACACTGGTTTCTGCATCCCATTTATTCATGCATAGATAGTAACAGCACCCACTTTTTATCTGATCCATTTGAATTTTTATCTTGACTTTAACCAGTACTGATTTCTTACAGGAGAGTACAAATTGTTTAGGGTTATCTGCACCAGTAACAACTTCTGACAGCAAAGAGATGGCTATACTAGCCCTAAAGTCTGTATTTGTTACCTCAGCGTTGGCTTAGATGACAGTGCCAAAGACTTAAACTGGGTAGAGCATTAATTTTCAGTTTTGGGGTTCTTGAATGTGTGGGTGAGAATAGTGAATTATTTTTAAGGAGTCTGTGAAAAGTAACTCAGATAAGGCAGACTCATGACAATGGGCTTAAATTGGCTTGAAAGGAGCCTGAAGTGCCCCTTGAAAATGCTGTGGGGATTGTAAACTGGAAAAGATTAGATCCCTGGGGCTATGCTATCTGGTCTGATTTAGGAGCTTGGGTCCTTGTTATCTGCTGTGCCATTCTTTCTACAGTACAAGATTAACCCCACATTCTTGCATAGGGGTCCTCTTTCCACCTAGGCCATCTGACCCCAGAGAGTGCAGATATTGCCCCTTCAGGCATACAGCAGTTCTCTTTCTCTCCACCATATGCTTTTCTTTACAGCATCAGCTGATGTGTTGCTGGTGGGCAAGTGACTGTCATGACACATCACAGGTCCCAGGATGAGGCCTCTGAGAAACTGCAACAGTACCTTGCAGGTAAGTCAAGTATTTTCTGACCTTCCCATGTTCCCATGAACAAAACCAGGAAGACATCTTACTGAGTTTGTTTTGAGGTATGTGCTGGTTTTAGCAGTGGAGGATCATTAAGATATCTGTTAGTATGAAAGTAAATAAAATGTGTGTGTGAGTTTGGTTGTTAAGACAAAGAGCTGTATTTTCCAAGCAGAGATGTACTCGGTGATAGTTCTGCTGTCAGTCCATCTGCTCTGTGGAGTCACCCTCCTGACATTGAGGTCACTGTTGTGTTCGTTTGCTAAAGAGCTCTGAAGAGCACCTGGTCCAACCTCTTTCTCCAGACAGGGTAGACTTTAAAGTTGCATCACATTACTCAGGGCTGCGTCAGTCAAGTTTTGGAAATTCCACCCTCCAGACAAGGTTTGCAATGGTGAAAATTTTCACTTTCATGGTATTTTTCTCCCCTTATATCTCAACAAGATTTCTCTGGTGGTAGCTTGTGCCTGTCACCTCTCACTGTGCACCTCCAAGCAGAGCCTGGCCCTGCCTTCCTCATACTCTCCCATTTGGCAGTTGCAGACTGCAGGATGATCCCTCTTCACCTGTCTCTTCCCCAGGCTGAAACAGCCCAGCTCTCTCTGCCTTCCCTCTTCTACCCTGTGCTCCAGCCCCCTCACCACCTCGGTGCCCCTCCACTGGATTCGCTCCATGAAGTCCATGCCTGCTTTGTACCAAGGAGCCAGGGTGGGCCACAGTGGTGGGCCCACAGGGTGGGCCCAATTGAAGCTCATAAGCACTGAATATGTAGGAATAAGCACTTCCCCCAACCTGCTGGCTACATGCTTTCTGGAACAGCCCCATGTTTGGGCTTGAGTCACAAGGAGGAGGTGGAGGTAAGCATGGGTTAAGGATGGGTATGCTGTAGGGCACTGAGGTAACACTGCTGCACACACTCCCATCACAAGTAGGATGGCATGGTTTCGGCAAACAGGGTGTCTGCTCACAGCTTTGTGCCCCACCCTGCTGCTCAGACAGACAAATGCTGGTGAATCACTATAATTCAAAAAGAGTGTAGTTTGCTTTCAATTGCCACAGCTGTGAGCTGCAGCACTCATGATTCACAAAGGGTTCAGCCTTCCAGGCCCAGGGGCTGGGGAGGCCACTGGTTGCAATGCCAGACATTGCAACCTCATCTGTGTTCAAGGGGTCTTACATGCACTGAGGGAGTTGGCGAGATTTGAATCGAAACCACAGTGGTTATTCCTTTCTGTCCTTCTCTTCTGTTCCTCTACGTTCACTATGGAAGCTGCCGGGGAGGTGTTAACTGTTTTGTTTGCTATTTTGTTATTGGATTTGGCTGGAGAATTGTTGTGGAGAATTGTGTGGAGGGGAGGTCTCCCTCTGTTCCTAGTTCAACTTAGGAAATGTGGCAAGGTCACCAAAGAGTGGGCAAATTTCTTTGTCAAACCGTAGACAGATTTCATATGGGTCATGAGAAGAACTCCAACCTTAACGCTACCACCACCAACAGTCTTACAAGAGCTGTAAACTATTTGGCAAAGAAAACTGGCAGTTTTGTAACCAAAATCCAATTTTGCAGGAGAGTTAGCTTTGTGCCTTTTTTTTGGATACTGTTTTGCTGTTGTGAAAAGCAATACATATGGAGGCCCATTAGAGCCTAAGGCTATTGTTGATGCAGTCTTGACTCATTCTTGGCACTTCTTTACCTTCCTTTGATAGCTCAGCTGGTGGAGCGGAGGACTGAAGGCTGTCTCTGAAAAGTAATCCTTAGGTTGCTGGTTCAACTCCGGCTCAAGGGAAATATTTTTGAGGATTGTTTTCAGTTTTCTCTTTCAAAATTTTTTTCTGGAGTTTACAACTTTGCCGAACTTCTCCTTCCAACCACTCTATACCCTGTGAGACATTCAGTCTATTTTCCTTGTCTGCTTCAGATGGTTCTTACAGCTGCGGTGCTATGACCATTGTCATCTCTCTATGAACCATTCATTCAGGAGCTGGACTCAGTGATCCTTGTGGGTCCCTTCCCACTAAGAATATTCAGTGAAATTTGTGAAATCTACCTAAGCAGTTGATGGCCATCAAAAGAGCTTCTGTTCCCGCAGGGGCTCCAAACCTTCCACAGACCCTCAAGAGTTGGAGCAGACACATGGTGTAGAGCTTGCAAAGCCTCTTTTATCTGAGTTGGGTGTGGAAAATGGGGGCAAGTCCAATGATTGGAGCACCCTTGTTGCTGGTTTCACCCCTTTTCCTGTCTCATTCTTTCATCTTGAAGTTCTGAGGCTTTGAGGGGGCAGTGGGGGGCTAAGAGAGCTGGGGAAGGAAAACGTTTTTGTGAAGACAGGAAGGGAACTCCAAGATCAGTCAGGTCCTGATACCTGTCTGAAACAGTGACTACATGCAACAATAATCACTGGCCTCCTGAGAGGGTTGTGAATACCACTGGGCACGCTGTCCTGAGGTATATAATTTCCAAACACTGTCCATTTCAATGAAGAATTGTAAAGGTTGGGGCTGGTACAAAGGAAATGGATAAGAACGAGCCCTAAGAAAGGACACCAGAGGCCAGGTTAAGAAGGCATTTTAAGGACACATTCATACAGAAACCAACATCAGAAACTTTCAGAGAATAGAAAACAGGGCAGTGAGACCTGTTAAAATTTTGTTTCACCCAGGAAACTGACTCACTTTCACAAGACACAATGAGTTCTGAGACGTCTGTAAGAAGCTTTATTAAAGAAAAGATTAGAGGGTTTTATATGTTTACATTAGACGAGATGACATTAGGGATCTAAATCCCAAAGCTCATGCAAAGCTCCTCATGCAAAGCATCTCCTCATGCAAAGTGCATTGCTAAGCTGAACAAAGGTAGAAGGAGGTGGCAATTTTGTTCAGTTGCTTACCTTTCATTGTGTTTAGTAAGAAATATTTGCTAGTAGTTGGAGTCAAATACATCAAGAAAGCAGCTAGAATGAATAATCAAGCTGTTGTATGTAATTTCAATATTTAAAAAAATTTTTTTTTGTTTTACTAATTAGCTTCAGATCAATGACCATCGATCATAGTACAACTCTGGTTTTCTTTGTCCTTCCAAATTCAGCTGCATTAATTCCCCTTCAGCCTGCAAAGCAGTACGGACTTACAGCCGCATAACCATAATGGGTTTTCAGCACAGGGAGGCACGGGACAGGAGGAGGCGGTTCTGCCTCTCCTCCCAACAACAAAACTGGCTCACCACGCCCCGGGGGCAGGGTGGACAGGTCATTCATTTATTCCTTCATAGGTCCTCCCACAGCGGGATGGGGTTGTAAAAGCAGGAGTGGGAGAAGCAAGCAGATTTTTTTGCAGTCCTGATAGGACTCCTAGGGAGGAGCATGCACAGCAGCATCATCTTCAGTGGGAATCTGGCAGTCGGTTTATATGAGGAGGCAGAGAGGGGTATGAGCCTGGGTGATGCCATAGGAGGAACTGAGGTGTATTTGTAACTAACCTGGATTAGAAATCTGTCCCAAAGCACCTGGGACAGATTCCCTCCTTACAATGTGCCTTTTATGGCCTTGGTGAGCAAAGTAGAAACCTTTCCATGATTCATGCATTAATTGCTACAATAAGCCTGAAAACTGCCAATAGTCATGATATATAAATCCTTGTACTCATGTCAGGGAAGAGACCAATGCTTTCCCTGAGACTGGGGAATAGCAGTGACTGATGGGCAGACTGGCTGCCTCACAGGTACTTTGTTGATGTGCAGATCTTTCCTGACTTAATGTTTCAGTCTGAGTTGCACAAGGTATGACTGAAACAAGAATGAAGGGAGAAAGGATTAATTAGAAGTAGGTTCTCATTGCAAGTGGTGTTCCTTCTGTGGTTGAAGAGGGAGAGTTGTTCCAATATGGATTCACGCTCATATTGCTGCACACCAGTAGGTAGCTGAGATAGTGGAGAATACCACCTGATGTGGTTAGCTTCTGTTATCCCTTGGCTGTTCCATTGCCTGCTGTTTCAGCTGCCAGGACTGCCCCCGTACCGATGCAGTGACAACACTCACTCTGTGTCTTCAGTGACATTCACACAAGGTAATTTTATAAAGTAAGTTCCAGCAATTGTAGCCATCAAGCCAGAAATGTGAATTTAAATAAAGTTCTGGTGTTTTTCTCACACGTGTGGTGGGAAGCATTTAAAAATTGTATTGTCTTTTGTGATTAGGAGCTTCAGCTTTTCCTTTAATCTTGAACAAGCTTCCCCTCACTGTCAAACGCCTCTGACTCATTGGACATTGTGAAGGTCACTGTGTCCTTGTCTGAGGAATGGCACTCCACAGGCCAAACCTCTGAAACAAAGATGTAACCAGCTGGGGACATGATAGACCAGCAGTAGTACACTCCCATTAGACAAGATAATGTTTGTTATCAGTGGGATGAGTGGGACTTTCCTTCCCTTTCCTAAACACTTTCTAAAATCTTCTTGTCTCCCCTCTTGTCCCTAACCAAACCTTTAACCTATAACCTAGCTTAGAAGCAGCACGCTGCAGAATAAAGCAATTGAAACTCACACAGTTGGCGTAAACATGTTGCAAAATATCTGTGCTTTCTCCCCTGAGGAGAGAGCAGTGCTCGCATTCCGAAAGGACAGCTTGGTGAGTTGGATCAAGTCGCCTGCACCTACAGTTCTTACGTGGTTGCTTTGCACCCTCGCTAAGCAGCAAGTGTTCCATGTTTTGTGACTGGTCTCCTCTGTGCTCATCCTGAAAGTAACTTTTCGTTAAAAATTATAAGTGCAGTTTTGGCAATGGCATAACTCCAGGTTCTCAGTTGTACTTGCATTGAATGACTTTGTGTATCTTGAGCTTTGTTTCGATTTTCCAATGCAGATGAGTCCCGGCTTCGCTCTAGACACCTGCTTTCACCTGGTTGATCAAAGCTGTGTTGCAGGGATTGCTTGTTCAGACACAATGTGAAACAACTGAGCAAAGCAGGGTCTGCCTAGGGAAATTTGATTAACCTTAAAGAAACTTCAGAAGATGCTGGGTAATCTCCAAATTTTGGATGATGTCAGCTGCGTGCTCTGGTATCAGGTTTCAGCCCAGAAATGTAGCGCTGCATCACTGATAGGACTGAAGCCCTAACTTTGTTCTGAGCCTGCTGCTTTCCTTTGAGCACTGTAACATTTTTCTGCTGTCGTTGCTCTCTTGTAGCCACCTGTTGCCTCTGGTCATGCCGATTTAGATAAAGCTCTCTGTGCAGGGTCATGTCTTTGTAAAGTTTTTTATTACGGCAAGGAAAACACGGTCCTGATTCCTGTCTGGAATAATAATATAAATCAATAGCAACAACTGCACAGTTCCCTTACAGCTCTAGAGGTAGAATCATGGCAATTAAAATAATGTGCAATTAAGGAGAGCTTGAAAAAGCTTTTAAATCCAGGAAGCAAGTCGAGATGCTTTGCTGATGATTTGCTAGTTTGTAGAAACTGCAAGTGGTTGCAAATTGGTTTGCTTTTACCATGAAGTAAAACTATTCTCCAGTGTGTGTTTAGCGGAGTTTATGAAAAGCGTCTCAGCATGGCTGGAAATGACCAACAGTAGTTGCAGCCTTTACTTGCATCCACCAGACCAGATAGATTTTCAGCAAACCAAGCAACTGTTTGCACATTTCTTCAGGCCTTCTTAACCACCCTCTAACAACCAATTTTTTCTTTTTCCTATTGTCGTTGTTATAATCAGACCTTGATAAGAATTGCTGCCAGAGACACCCAATCAGTCCCATGCTATCATCTGGATATGATTAGAGTCCTCAGGACAGATTGAAGCCATTTGATAGCATTGATTACTTCCTTATTTCAGGTTGTGCCATTTCACCATTTACTGTTTTAAAATTCTTGCCTCATTTAAGAGGGTACATTTTTTTTACATTGTAAATAACAAAATCTATTTTGCTGTGTGAGTCCAAATAAGCTTTGAAGTTTGTGGCTTTGTAATTTGAAAGTCATCTGGAGAGTGTATGCTCTCTTGTCATCTCTAATCAATGCACTATAATCAATTATCATATCAAAGTGTTCAATTACTCCTTAGTGCAGAGGTGCTGTAGCTGTTTGGCCTAATTTCCTAGAAGATTCTCAGCATTCTCACTGCAGCATTGGGGTTACGTACCTGACTACTTAAAGATGTCTGCTGTGAAAATGAAGCTGGTACTATTTGAACATCAGCCTCCTCACAGAAAGCAGTGCCAGATGCTTCTTCAGCACTGCAAACCAATTATGTCTGTCCAGTTTGTGATCTGGATGTACTGTGTTGCTGCCGGTTCCTAAGAAGAGAGTCTTTGTCTCTGTGTGCTTTTATGCTAGAATCTTGCTTCCCATTTTTTTTTCTGAATATTGAGAGGTTTCAGCATTCTCTTTTCCTGCAGTATACTACCCTTCCATTTCTCAGGGATTATAGGAGGAAAGTTACTGCTGACTGTTGGGTCCATAAGTTTCATGTTTATTTGAAGACTGAGGAAAAGAAATTGTGAGGGGGTTTTTTGTTTTTTTTTTTTGTTTTTTTGGTTTTTTTTTATGATTGCTGTCTAAGTCCCCAAATCTTACAGAAGCTTGAGAAGGTCTGTATTTGTGAATTAAGGATCTCTCCAAACTCAGAGTTGAGGTGTTTGTCGTCCATATTGCCTTTTTTTTGAGTATGTGGAGCTGAAAAATACACTGATAATTTTATGTCAGTATAAGGCTTTTTTGGGATCACTATGTTTTGAACTCCACACAAGCTTTAGTATTTCTCAGGTTCCTAACTTTTGGTAAACCATTGACTTAATTTTCCAAGAAACCAGCAACAAGTTTTCCTATTATTTTAGTTTGCAACAGCTTTGCAGACAAAATGATCTCCTTGGCTCCGTCTCCCAGAAAACTATTGAACTACCAGTGAATGAAACTCTAGGAGTATATTGCTGTATTAAATCTTGAAGCATTGACACAACCACTTTTCCAGCTCTGACTCCATGTCAGGAGAGCAGAATGGTGTGTGGTGGAATGGAATGCTCCTGCTGTGGTCTGATGGGGAAGGAGGAGAGTGGTGTCAGCCAAGCAGGGTTGCTAGTGCTCCTAGGTGCAGGAGCCCTGCTTGGAGGTCTGTCCATCCAATCCATCTGTCCATCCATCCATCCATCCATCCATCCATCCATCCATCCATCTTGGGGTGATTTTATGATAACACTGTATTCCCCTATCGTCTGCTTTATGCCCAGAAATAGGTCCTGTAGCTTTAAGCTGGGTCCAGAAGAGGGGGGAGAGAAGCCAGGCGAATTCTTCAGCGTGGTTTGTGCTCAAGGGCTCACACACACTCCCCTGCGTTCTCACCGCTGCAGAGCCCAGGGAGCACCTTCCTGCTTTCAGCCAGCCTGTTAGCTGAGGCAAGAAACCTTCCCATGCTGGCGTACCGAAATCCTCCAGTAACTTCTTCTTCCTCTTCTGGAACTGTTCGGCCTAGCTGTGATCCAAGAACCAGATCATCGGACCCCATGGACCGGCGGGGAGGCTGCGGGGACACTGCATCCCAGCCTCGAACCTGGGGAGGGGCCGAGCCAGCTACAGAAAAGAACTCTGAATCCACCAGCTTTCTCCGCAGAGAGGAGGTTTATTATCTGACATTACTCATTTGTTTCACCTGTGCCTTGCTGGCACTCTGCTTGTTAAATAAATAGTTTTTTTCACTTTCATCCAAGAAACTTCTTTCATATTGGTAGGGGAGGGAGTGCTGAGACCTGCCTTCTCTGGAGGAGATGTCCGTTCCAGGGCGTTTCCACCTAAACTTGTCTCAAACCGAGACACCAACCATCTGTCTTCCGAGGCATACTGTTGCTTTCCTGCAGGAAGCCACCTGGATGTGGATGGGCCAGTGCTCAGGACTTGGTGAGAAATGAAACAGCATGTGTACCTAGGAAAGGACAGTGAAAAAAGCAGAGAGGACACAAGGCTGTGTTTGAGCCACTTTTCATCAGGCTGAGGGAAGGAGAGCATGAGTGGCTTTGTGGTGAGAAGGTCTGTGAAAACACAGCTATTATCCTCATCTCGTCTTACCTTTTGAGAAATAATCAAACATGTGATGAACCTTGTGACCTGTCAGACCTCTCAACTGAACTGCAACCTGAGAGATTCTCTGTAAAAGGGTATAGGCTGCTTCTTATTGTTGATTTTTAACCATGAGAGTTCCTAGGGGAAATAGCATATAGTAATAACATTTAATGGTTTTCTGATGAGCATCTGGTACTGGGTGTTTTTTTCTTTTAAATTGCATTAAAATTAAAACTGCATTATTGCAGAGTCCTCATTTCCTGTTAGGAGGCGAATTATGATGCTCTATTGATTGGCAAAGCTGTTTCCCATCCTGCCTAAGTGTGGTCAGTGGACAGAACTTCGCCCACAGACACAGACATGCCTTACCACCCCCCTCAGTTCTGAAAGTTTTTCACTCTAAATTATTCATAGTGAAACCGCTGATTCTCAAAATTTAAAACAGAGGAGAGAAGGTATAAAATACTCTCATGTATGCCTTTGTATTAAATTATGTGCTATCACATTGAATAAAAGGAAATAGCAAGTTAAGCATGTTCAAGAAGCCACATGATGAGTATAATTGATGCATTCAGCCTATAGAACATACATATAATAGTCCATTGTAGTTATGGGATGGGCCAGCCAATATTTTTGCCGTGGAGATCATTACTTAAGCAGATGACTCTTGACCCTTTTCTTTTAGTGCTTCAAGAAGTTTGCCAGAAAGTACCCTTTTGTGCCAATCAGCCTTTAATATCTCCCTCTGAGCAGCCTCAATTTTTCATTTAACTTACTTCTGAATGTTAATCTGCTTTTTATCCCAAGGATCTTTATGAGAAATAAATTGGAGCCTTTTCAGAAACAGTTGTAAAAGCTTCTTCCTTACTAGTTGAAAGCTTGCCACAGTGTAGCAGCAATGCATGTGTTGTAAAATGATGTAAAATTTAACAAAAAAAGAAATCAAAAATAAAAAGGCAACGGTGCAGTTCTGGAGAGACATGCTGGGTGTTTTTGTATAGAAACTCTCTGACCTGAGTATTCCGTGGAACCATAGGAAATGGCAGCTGACAGGAGACCAAAGAAACTTACATGTGGAAAGGCAAAGATCTACTTTGACATAACTTTGCAGTTCCCATTGGTCCTCATCCCCCCCAAGGTGGCCAATGGGCAGAATAAAGAGACAGGCTCCCAGCCTGAATGGCAAACCACATTAGAGTAGACAGCTTAAATGGGTTCTGACTCAGGAAAGGAAGAGTTCTCCTTGAGATCCTGAAGATTGGAGTAGTACATGAAACTGGGCAGTTCCTTTTCAACCTTGTTGGGGGGAAAAAGGGAAGAAGATACCAGCAAAGAGAGCGGGCTCCACTGAGGAGACCCATGTGTGCTGCCCCCGGGCGCAGTTGTTGTGTGAATGCTGCTGGGTTCCCAGTTCTTCCCTGTGTATGCAGGGACTGGAAAGAAAATCTGTGGTTTAATGTGAGTTGTATTTCTCTTTCAGAGTTTTTTTCAACAACTACCCTCTTTCAAGGGGAGTGCAGGTAGACTTCTGGAATGAATTATAAGGAAATCCCATATCCTCCTATAAAACAACAAAAAAGCCTAACGTCAAGGGGAATGATAAGGGATCTTTGGTGATTTGAGGATGAATGGAACTTGGAGCCCTTTCCCCACACCACAGTAATTACTGGTGAAAAAAACCCTGAAATATGGCTTTTCTGAAGCCAAGGTGCCAACAGGTTCCTTCCCATTTGTTTTCTTTATGATGAAGTCTTTCTCTCCTCAGTGCACATGATACCCACTTTATTAAAAAAACCTACACAACTGATGGCGGCTTTTTCTTTGCTGGAAAGACAGACCTTGGCAAATAATTACTTCTTGTCCTTACTCCTAACATATGTATGAGTTATTATTTATAGAGACTTGAAGTAAAAATGGGAATGATTTTCTTGACCTGTAAGTTACAGCTTAAACCAATAAAAGAACAAAGGAGGGGTCCATAAGAAGAGGACATAAGAAAGGCTTTTTTTTTTAAAGACTCACATGCACGACTAATAGATGTAGCCAGAGAAAAGAGATAAAATACCTCAGATTAATAACTATGGCTTTCTGCTGGCTTATTGCTTTCTAAAAGCTTTCCCCTGTGTGGACACAGAGCTGTATAAAAGATGAAGTAGTTGCACTCCACATTTTAGTCATCCCAGTAATGATGGCAACATCTCTGTTAACAAACTCATGTTCTCCAAGGAAAGCAATCCTCTCTCTAGTATTTTCAAGGGAAAAATTAATCGGGTTCACTTCTTTGTGTTGCCTCTATATTTGCTCCTCCATTCTTTGCTTCTCACTGCTTGACCTTTGTTGAATTAGTCATGTAAAGCAACAAAATGCTGCTTTAAGTATATAAATCTTGGTCCTCCTGTTTCCTGTGAACAAGTCCTGCTGAGAAAGTGAAGAAGAAACCTGTCAGGATGCCATAACAAGCACTGTATATCAGAAACCTACTTGACAGAAAGCCCAGCTCAAACACTAACTTTGTTTTTGCAAAGCAGGAAATGTTGCTTAAATTCACATAGTAAATATTTATTTGTGTGTCACAGGGAGCTTTCATGTAAGCTTGGATTAGCTGGAAATCAGGACAAGGCCTGAAGTTTTCTCCCTCACTGCTGTGAAACCAATTGTCTGCAGTATTTTTCAAGGAAGTCCCTCAACTTTTGAGCTAGGCAGAAATACATTGCAATTGACCTCAATACTGTGCTCCTCAGCAACTAAAGAGGAAGACTTTTAGGCTAATATTTAAAATGTAGGAAATGTCCCAGAAGGATGGAGAGAGAGAGAGAGATGGGCAGAGACCCAGAAGTGGAGAGAACCAGCAAAGGGAAAAGGTCACACATATTGGAAAGGAGAAGAAGGACAAGGATAAGAGTGGTGTTTATTTCACAGGGGTGAAATCACAATGTGCAAGTACAGCTGAAAGAAGCCCACAAAAGGGTCTTTTTTAACTCTAAAGAAGTTCAAAACTAGTGTAAAATGCATTGATTCTACTTCTTTCTCTTGCTTTATACCAGTTCTGTTCCAGAAATTACCACTGCATATGGCACCAGCAGAAAGACAAGAATCCAGGGAGTCCCAGAGACCTCCTTAGCCCTGAAGTCTCTTAGGGATGAGGGCTGAGGAGCTCAAACAAGGTAGGAGAGTCTTGCCATTAATCACTTGGGTAGATACAGGGGAATGTGCTACCCTTCACCTTTGGCTTTTTCCAGGGCCCTGCATCACAATGCCCCTCCCACATATTTTGCAAGCGTACAGAACAAGCTTTCCCAGCAATAACCTGGCGTGGGGTTGCATTGTCCCCTCTCTTTCCCTTCCACATACCTGGCAGCTCTGCCAGGACCTAGAGCCTGGAGGGTAAATGCCTCACAGGTGGTGGTGGATTGCTTCAGCCAACAAGCCTGGTAATCTTCTGCTTTTATGAACACTGAGCTCACCTTGGATATTGGAAGAAAGAAATGCATTAGCTGGGAAGTGTGTTGGGTTTCTTCCAAGGCACACTAGTATGTTGCTGTGCACACCAGCATGGAAACAATTTGCAGGCTGGAGAGCCAGTAAGCTCTTTCTCAAGGAGCTGTGCCACATGCTCTTCTCTCCCTTCACCTTCAGAGTCATTCTTTATTCAATCTCTTTAGCTTCAGTTTCACCATCTGAGCTTAAACGTGGCCTTCTGACACGAAGAATCTGGGTGAGTAGAGCCACATTAGCTGTAAAATCCCTAGCCAATCTTATTTTTTGGCATGAAGATGGCTGTTACAGCATTGTTTTTATTATTCATCAAAAGGAAACTTTTCAAAGTAAATACATCAAATACCACATAACATAAGCTCTTTCCAACCACTGCTTCCTCTACTTTTTTCTCTTCCCCTACCTCCTATTTTTATAAGTAATCAAGTTGTTACTCTAGAGTCAATTCCAGGTCATCTTTCATTTGCTCAAAATATATCCTTATTGGCAAGCTGTTTTCCCATTATTCAGGAACACACATATTGTTTTACTTACAGCTGTGTGCTGTATTTTATGTTCTCATATAAATGTTATGTCTGGATTATCATAACTAGAGAAAACTGGTTTTAGGGTTTGTTGTTGTTGTTATTTTTAGGTTCCTTCCCCTGCATCCAAAACAGGAGAGAAATATTATTGTGTTTATTTTTCACTGTTTTTTCTAGTTCTTGAAGTGACTCAGCTTTCCACATTTCTCTCTGCGGAAGGTAGATTTCCTTCCTTGGCTGTGCAAGTTTCTCCACTTTGGGGAATGATGATACCTAAGGTTTGGGAAAGATTAACAGATAAGCAGCATTGCTTCTATCCTGTGAGAGGGAGGAAAGAAGACAAGGCAGGGACATATCCCAGAAATTCATTACCTGATGTGTAAAAAACCTAGCTTTCCTTCTCTGTTTTAAACTGTTGCTGGTTTCAATGAGTGTCCCTGTTTCTAGTGTAGTGGAATCTGGTGAAATCTGGTGAATTCTGCATTTGCTCACTATTTTCTTGATTTTGGAAGCTGATAAAATAAAAGCTCACATTTACGTCTTGAGGGCCCAGTGAGGCAAAGCACCCAAGTCCCGCTGTTTTCAGGATGTTCTTAAATATTTGCTGAAGTGATTAACTTACTTGAGGTCTCGATGCAAAATAATGCATTTCTAGTAACAAATATGTATTGTTATTATTAATCTTATCACATATTTCATGCCTGTATGTGCTAATGCTTGATGCATTATAGACACATACAGTATGAAGAAGAGATGGATTTTCTTCTGTGTGGATGAAAAAAGAAGAAACAGAATTTTCCCCTTATTTTTAGGATGTCTGGGATAGTGGAAGACCCCTGAAGGAAAGTGTGCTGCAGCCTTGTTGTTTGGTTTTGTTGGGGTTTTTTTGTTGGTTTTTTTGGGTTTTTTTTTGCATAGTGTTCTAATGCAGGAAGTCAGGGTACTTCCCCCCGTGCCCCCATGAGAGTGAGACCACATGCACCTCTTAAGCTACTCAGTTTTCTCATACTATGTGCTTGTTAATTTGTGAATGACTTCAAGGCACTCAGAGCATTAAAGGAAGTCTCCTCCTGGAGGTTTTTAAAAGAGACTCTCCTGGATTTTTTGAAGTCGAGATATTTGTAGTTTGCATGGGCTTGTTTTTTCTGAGTAAATGTGTGCTAAATGCTAATGTTTGCATTATAAATGGGTGTCTTATAGTAGGTATGATGTTTAACTGGCATCCAAGATTCAAGAACAGAGCATTTGATCCGTGTTAGGTGAACTGTTCAAAAAACTCTGGTCTCTTTCATTATTTTAACCTCCAAAGAAGCAATCCCCTATAGGATAAATGTTTAAACATTGAGGCAAATGGACAAACAAACAAACCAACCTTTTATCGTTGTTGGTGGGAAAAGCATGCCTTGTATTTTGCACGACTCACGAGGAACAGCTGGCACAGTTCTGGTTGTGAGTGATGTTTTGGTTATTTGATGTCTTCAGGAGGAGAGAGAAGAGCTTGTAGCTGAATGGTTTCTCTGGCAGCTTCTTGGCTTGAACTTCAGGATGAATGTCAAGTGAAAATGCCAGTGAATGACACTGACCAGGACATGTTTGTGTGACACTTCTCTTCCCCAGACTAATTTAGTTATGCCCTGCTCCACAACAGTTCACAAGCTGTTCTTGAAACAGTGGGGGATCCCAGAGGGACCAGGTTTGCTCTTTGCCCACCTTGGCCTATTCACCTTCCCCACTGCCCTGGGAGCCTTTGCTGCTGTGCCAATTACAGCCGTGATCGGGGCTGGTTTTAGTGGATATTGATATCTGAACAAACAAACGAAGAGTCTGGTCTTGATTGCTGATGTCTTTGCAATTTGGTTTCCTGTGGCGTGTTTGTACAGATGTCACGGCTGGTATTCCCCTGCTTTTCAATAATCACGACCATACTGGGGGGCGGGAGGACAGGACTGATTTGCTGTGAGATTGCTGCAGGAGCTCACATCCTGCTCCTATGGCTGTGCTTCTGTTCAAGCCTCACTGCCTAACCCCCTGCTTGGGATGGTGGCTTCTCTTTCCACCTGTCCCTCTTCAGAAGGGGCTTGTGATCCCTCAGTCTCAGCTTGGAGAGCTGTCATTACAGCAACTATTGTCATGTGGTCACATCTTGTCTGCAGATTGAATGAGTGCCTAGGGGCACACAGAAAACACCTCAAAGGATAAGGACAATGGAGACCCTGAATAAATGACCACCATCTCAGTGGATCCTTTGTACAGGATACATGTCCTGGATACCCCTCCTTTCCTGCGGACAATGTTCTTTGTGTCCTGCTGAGCATTTGCTGCTGTGTTTGTCCAGAGCTGGTGCAGTACAGCCCAGCCATGACCCTCTCTGATCTGCACCGGAGGAGCAGCAAACAAGCAGCTCCAAGTGAAAGGAGCTGGAAGGACAGATTTGGGCTCTCTGCTCACCCTGCTGTGTGCTTGGTCATAGACAATAATTTCAGTCACGCCTTGATTCCTGCTAGACCGAGCTGTGCTATCTGTGTAAAACAAGTTGCTTTACAGTCAAATGATACCATGAGTTCCTCTATCACTCCATCCTTTCTGCCCCAGGCAATACCCTCGCTCTTATTTCAAGACCTTTTTCCCACATGTCTGACATGTTCAGGGGTGGAGTTGGGAGCATTTAAATCCTTTGACTTTTTGTGGGCAGCAGGACTGGAGGAGCAGTCTGCTCCAAGCTGAACTTCCCCTCAGACTGCTTGCAGTCGTATCCAAATGGCAGTGGGGAAGAAAGAGAGGCTGATTGTATGCTCTCCAATTTTCTCTATTAGGAAGATCAAAAGAATTGCTGCCTTTACTGGCAAATCTCAAGGATGAATTGTGGCAGCCAGACCAGTACTGGTCTGTGTTGAACTGTAGTCACCCAGAATAAATCAGCACTAATTGCAGTCTAGGGCTGTGATTCCAGAGGGGCTGCTTAAGCACCACTCAGTGACCCCCCTGACTGCCTGGTTGTTAAAGCCAGCAGCAAAACTCCCAAGGACGTCGGGAGACACAGGGCTGAGGCTGCACCCTTATGTGCTTTAAAGCCAAATACCTTGCTGCCTCTCTGAGGAAGCAAGACTGATAAAGTGATGTCAACATTGTGATGTGTGTAGCTGTGTGTAGCTGCCCCAGTATCATGGGATCCAGAAAGAAGGTGATACCTTGGCTTTCTGTCCACAGGAGAGCTGCGCAAAGTTGCTCTGGTGGCCTTGGAGAAGATGGGGTGGCTGCAGGGTCAGGTTCTTGTTCTTTCCCAGATTTACCCATGGCAAGATCTACCACCCACGGTGACAGGGGCTATGTCCTGGCCCCATGGTCGGCTGTGGCACCATCCAGACTGACCATTTCCACTGTGGCTGAGGAAATTGTTGTTCTTTCATTGCTCTCACCTAAGATGATTCCTCTTCTTCTGTCTCTAGAGGCAGCGGTTGCTGCCAGATGGGTGATCTTATGTTATCCTGACTTAGTAATTTTTGTCACAAGAGTGCAGAAGGATCAGCAAAATATTTCCACGATGCAAAAATATTTCTGTTATATAAAATTTTATTTTAATTTCCTTCTTACTGAAACTATATTTGAAATGAAGGCAGTTTTAAATATAAATGAAATAAGTTTCAGATTTTCCTTATAAAGGACAGACAAAAAGAGGAATTCAAGTCAGTTTAGAAGCCCAATTAGCCTGAAGATGTGAGTGCTGGACAATTTTGAAGAACATTTCTTAGCTGCTATAAAGGAAATAACTTTTTCTTCAATAAAACAAGACAAAGATTGGGAACAACGTTGGTGCAAAGGCACAAATGTGGTCTCCAAGAAAGCAAAGGGGATGGCCCACCTTCCTGCCACTTGTCCCAGGGGAAAATGCTAACAAGAACTGCAGGTATGAATGGAACTGAAATGGCTGCGGTGGGAACATGGCTTGAGCCATGGGAGGTGGTGAGGGCTGGGGAGAGCAAACCGAAATGCTCCTTCCCCTGCACACTCCAGTCCCACCAGGCTCAGAGGGAAAGACATCCCCCTGCATTAAGTTAAGGGGCCAGAAAGCTGAGCAAGCACAGGGTGAGGTGGGGTGCAGTGGGTCTGAGCTGGGTGTTCTCTTCTGGCTGTGCTGCCTCTTCCCAGGACCTGTCTAGGACCAGGTGATGCCTCCTGCACCACAGGGGATGGCAGCCCAGGGCCAAGCCTTGGCCTTGCAAGCCGAAGGCTGGACACCAGCTCCCATTTGTTCAGTTATTAAGAGAAATTAAAAGTAACCCTTGGTTGACTGTTAAACATGGTGCTGAGAAGCTGACACCAATGACTCCTGCACTTGACCCCTTCAGGGTAATTTATAAACACTGGCTAATCCTCCCTGTGTGGCTGGGGGAAGGAGCAGGGATTTTTCACCTCTTCTCTCCCACCTCCATTTTGTACAGATTTGATGTGAGATAGGATCCTGTGCCTGTTTTCTCCAGGTGACAGTGGCCAGGAGTGGGCCTGACAGTGTCCATGCAATGGGATGGGGCAACACGGCCAAGCAGAACACAGGTGAGGACCACAGCCTTGGCTCGGGAGAGAGATTTATAAGTAGCACACCACATTGCTCTTCTTTTTATAAACAATCGGAAATGTCTTGATGCCAGATGCTCAGCTGGTGTAAATCAGCAGAGCACCACAGATTTATACCAGCTGGAGCACTGGCCCCTGTGCCCCAGTGGGAAGGGGATGGGGAAAAGAGAGAGAGGCTGTTTCTGCTAACCGTTCCACCGACCTTCCTTCTGGGTAAATATCTCCATATGTTAACAAATGCTAATTAAAACCAAAAGCACAGAGGAGCTCTCAGGATGTGTGTGTAACAGGAGCACCCCAGGATCCTGCACTGTTGTAATCTTTCCCCTCCCACTGGATCTCACCTTTTATTTGGTGTTGCACCTCCCTGACTGATATTTAACCTTGCTCCTGGTGCTCTTTGTTGGAGTTTTGCCATGCATACAATATTGCTCTGATGGGTGTAGGACTGGTGTCTACAGACACCTGGGGGCAAGCCCAGATGTTTCACTGGTCAAGGGGGAAAATGTGTTTTGTTGCAGCCTGCCTTGCAGTCATGTAAGTGACTGTGCTCATCAATCAGGAGCTTTAGGGGAAGGGACTCTAGAAATGTCGTGTCTGTTTTGGCTTTCAGGTGACCACCACCTTCTCTGTGGACTGGGATAATTCAGAACATGATCATTTCTAGGGGACAAAGGTGTCATGATTTAAAAAAAAAAAAAGAAAAAAGTATGACTAGCTGTGATACTCTGAAGATAATAATAAATAAACATAAGTTTGCCTTGAGGTGAAGTGGAATTTTCAGAAGTGAGTTTTCAAAATATCTGTTTGTACAACGGCTAGAGTATCTCCAGGGGAGGCTGTGCATTGGAGCTGTCATGCTGGTATTAGAGTGACATTTCCAAAGTGATGGATAGGATTTAGTATCTGATTACTGTGCTGCCAATAATGGCAGTTGCACTGTTGTAAGGTGTAGGGATGAATATGTTACATATTCTCAGCATTTCATATAGCCAAAACTTTTTGGGGAAAATTCAAGTATACATGATGAGTTTCTGGAGACACCCTAGCGTTTCACAAGGGGGTCCATGCATTGATTAGCAAAGCACTGATGTGCTCTCTTTTACTCAAAAGCCTAAGGATCCATTAGGGTTTTTTAATTGTCATTGTTTGCGTTTGATAGTGCTGGCTTATGTGTTTGTATTAGAAATAGACCCAGGAGAGTTGCAGCAATTTATGCTGGCGGTGTAACAAAGGTATGTGTGCCCAAATATAACATATCTCTTTATTTCTCAGTAAGAGCATCTTCCCACTGTCTTTAAGTTGGTGGCAAAAATCTTGTTCATTTCCTGTGGGTCAGAGGCAGATACAATGCAGTTTCCCCAGCCCATCAAATCAGCCTAATGTTTTTGCAGTAGTAGAAAGGCAATATATGCAAGAAAATAGGGGTGACTTGTAAAGCAGCAGTCTAACATTTGGGCTATGCATAAAATGAATGTAGTTTAGGTACCCCAAAGAATGGGAAGAGAGAATATTCTGAATATACCTTGACTCATCCAGAAACACCCAAAAGATGATACTCTAACTTCTGTGTTTTTTCTCATCAGTTTTCACAGCCTTTCAGTGTTGCTGAAGTATTTAGTTTGGATACATTTATGGAGATTGCCATCTATTACTCCAGGTCTAGCTAGCTTTTGTCTCAAGTGACACTTACTGTGAGCAAATTAACACTGAAGCCAAATTTGTTTTGTTGTGATGTCTCTGCAGCAGGTACAGCTTTTGTAAACAGATGCTACAAGAGGTAGGTTTTTTGCATCACTCTAGATCTCTTGAGAACTAAAGTGTTCAGGTGAATAACTGGTTGAGAGACAAAAGAAATACTGTTAGCTGAGAAGTATTCTCAGACTGTCTCTTCTTAGAAATTCATTATTTATAGTCTCTGTCGCTTTTCTAGAAATTTTGGCTGAAAGTATACCACAGTAATTCCTTTTCTTTATGCTTAGTTGAAATCCATTTCATCCACACCACATGTAACTCAAGTGGCTAACAGGTACTGCACAAGCAACTCTTGAATTTTTACATTCATAGGCAAGTGTCAGCTGAATTTTAAAAATATATTTTGTTGGTTTTTCATGCACTTCTTCCAACTATTTGGTGGTTTCAGTTTTGAAAATAATATAAGCCTTATCTACAGCCCTGCCAAAACTCTTCCAGGAGCTGAAAGACCTGTCAAAGATGTACGCTTGCTGGAGCTTCCTTACTGTCCTGCGTGAGCAGCATCGTCCGGTTTCTTTTGTCTAACCTTCATTCTGTTGCTGAAGGCCTATCTAGTCTCCTTCATCACCTGCCGCTACACGTTCCGTAATATGGACGTTCCTTGTTAAATCTCTGTGAAATACAATGGTCTATGAATAGTGTAACCTAACTTTTTTGGCCTGTTGGATATAGCTTCTCTCCTGCTGTCAGCTGGATGGTTCGTTAGCACACACATAGTACTTCCTTGGGCTGGTTAAAACCGACAAGAATTGTATTTCACTCTACAGCATCTCACTTTGCCTTGGACACTAATTTTTCCTATCGCATTTTTTTCAGTGGCACGTCGCAGGGCTGCAGATCAGCCCTCTGCCAGGATCGGTGAAATCTGTGGGTGTGCTATTCCATACCCCAGCCTTACCATTTCCACCTGGACTCCAATGAATGTCAGCATCATTGTAAGGTGGATTGGGGTCTGACAGTAGGCAGGTTGCACCTTGTTTTGTATTTTGTCCAGTTTTGTTGGCCTCATGTTCCCTGAGTTGAGGGACTGACATTGCCCATCCAGCTGAAACACGTTATTGTTTTTTGCTGTAGTTGCTTTGAAGGCCTGGAAAAAAGTGATGTTGGCAAAGGGGAAACATTCACGTCACAGACACTGTCAGGCTCTACAAGTCTAAGCACCCAGGACTTAAAAACCACACCTACGGACACCATGGAAGTGATACTGACATCAAACCGGTCATGGGTACTATGCTAGCTTTGGACTGGCACTGACTGCACCACCCAGTGATCTTTGGTATGGGGGTAGAAATCGCCACCAAACTGTGTGCTCTCTACTACTACAAGGTGTTATGCTGGCAGGAGATAAGCAAATCTCCAAGATGCACCATGAGCTGTGCAGCAGCACAGTCTTTGTTAGGCCTCATGTCAGCGTTGATGCTGCATCAATATTGAAATACTGATGAGCTAACATATGCATTCTCTCCATACTGTGTCTCTCCAGGTTGTGTCCAAGATCTTGTTTTGGGATCCAACCTGCTCCAAATCCCTTCAACTACCACAGTGCTCCGAATCCCTGCAACTACTGCAGTGCAGGCACAAGCAATGAAGAAAGGGGATTGTTTGAAGCAAATAGCCTAAACCTAATCTATGGACAAAATCTTCTTACTACATTGAGCTGTGACTGATAGAAACAGGCAGCAAATGATGATGTAGTCTTTGTCAACAAAATTTTGGTGGACAACTGGTAATGGACTTCACCCTAGGCTTGCATCCTAAGCCAATTTCTGTGCAGATAAAAGCAGCCCTTTCAAGCTGTTCCACTGGGGTTTAAAAGCTAAACTGAGAAGGCTTCACTAGGGAACTTGATCTCTTGTAGTGTTTATTCTCACAAACCAAGAGCAGCAATTAATATCTCTTTCAGATGGTGAGAATCTCTTTCAGATGGTGAGAATAAACAGTCTTGTAGACATGCAGAGGAAATGGAAATGACACATGAATTTTAATTAACCTACTTCTCCTTGGCTTTGCTGCATAGTGCCAAAATATAGCTATATGGATCTTTTGGTTACATACCTTGGCATCTTCCTGAGCTGCTGGCTTTAGTTGAAAGCAGGTGAGTTTCACATATGTACCTGAGATCTGTGTTTCTTGTGGGTTGATTACCAGAAAGGTGCCTGAGTCCTTGGTGCTTTTGCTCCATCTGCATATACCCCAATAATTTGAAGATATCCCTATTTTTAAACACAACCGTAAGAACAAGAAATCTCTTAATGGTGTTATTTATTGTGATAATGTTGACCATTGCTCTGACTACAGTCTCAAGCAGTGCTTAGTCTTCCCTGGATGCTTTGTGTATGCTGATATAAAACAGTATGGCCGAAATTCTGATGTCATCTGCAGCTGCCACGCAGTAATTCAAAGGAGAAGGCATTAACCCTTTCTAGAAAAATCTCTCCATGAAGGGCAGATGTCTTCTTGGTCGGACAGCTTACTCAGCCTAATTATTCATGTCTGTACCTGCTTGCCAACCCCACTTCTCACTGAGGTAAACTGGCACTGCTCCATAGAAGTTGGAGAAGCAGTAATTCTCACTGCTGGCAGCAGATAATTTTGACCCTTTTTCTTGGACTGTGCTTTATTTTATCAACTTCATGTCCTCCGACATCTGGTCCCATAAAAGCATTGAGCCACAGCAATGGGGTTTCTATAAATACATTTCTCCCATACGGAGACTGACGGCATTCAAGTTGCCAAGTGTTTCAGAGCCATGTGGGAGGAGGGAGGAACAAGGTGAAGGGGGAGGCAAGGTGTCTTATTTCCCCTCTCACCTCCTTCATCTCAAGCCCTGATGTCCTCCAGGATGTGTTTTTAGTGTTAATGGCGGAGGTGCTCCAAAGCAGCAGTAAATGTGGGCCCCAGATGTGCTAATTCAGTCTGGGCCAGGCAGGGGAAATGCATGTATTATCTCACTCACCAGGATGTAGCTCTGACAGCTCCAGTTTAGGCTAAATCTCTGCTCCTGTATTTCTGCCCTCACCCCCCTCCACTGGCCCTGGCTGGGCATGCTCCCTCTGGCTCTTTGACATGGGCACAGCTGGCCCCTTGCAGCTCTGAGCTGGGGGAGCATCTGTGACTCATCTGCCCCCTGAGCACTCCAAGCAGCTTTGAGCCAGGTCTGACTGCTGCTGCTGCACAGGGAGGAGGCCAGGAGAGCTGTAATGTGAAGGAAGAGAGTGCACTGGTGTAGGTAGCCTTTGGCAGAGATGGGTCCTGCATTTAACCTGCTTGGAAGGTTGTGTAATTCAAAGCAAAAAATTGCTACCCCTTCTCATGTAGACAAATGGCCTCATGGGTGACTAGAGGTACCAAAAATGTCACTGTTTGAAAGGTGTAGGTATATATAACATGTATCACTGTCACAGAAGATGAGGAGGTTGCCCTTTCTTTTGTTCTGCAAAACACAGCCCTTGTGATCTGCAGCATTGCTACTGTACTATTGATTTACTGCTTGATTATAATGACATTTCATAACACAAGTGTTATTAAAGACTTGTTAATCTTCCTTAAGGATCATATGCCTCAAAATGTTTGAGCAAAATGCTTTGCGTTTATCTTTAAGTACCTATTTAAATAAACTCAAATGACTTGCTGTATCAAGGTTTTAATTACCAGTCGCTCTCCTTAGTTCAGGGCTTGTGGCTTCTTTCACGTCCTTACAGGATTTCTGAGGTTTTACCCAAGCCCTGCTGGACTTCCAGTATTTCTGTCACCCCTTCCCTTGTATGTCTCTCTCAATCCCAGTGCAGAGAGGACAAATACTTGCTGAAGTATGCCTGACTCTAAGCTAAGTGGATTTTGCTGAGGTTTGTAAGGGATGGCGGATTAACAGCCGTCCTTGTGAATTAGCACAGAAAATATTTTTCAGCATGTGGGACATTGATGAATGAGTGCTGTGTGTACCAGGCACGTGGCATTAACCATCTACATTGTGTCAGTGTCTAGAGGTGGCAAGAATCTTACAGTCCTGTTGTCCAGAGGAATTTGCCAACATCAAGAACATCCCCAGTTCAGAGGAGACATTACATATTCAGCAGCATGGCCTACTAAACTTTTTGTGTTGTGGTATTTACCTGACAGGCACTGGGGAACTTGTTTCTAAATGACAATGCATCTTGAGATACTTCATGAAGGTATGAAATTATTTCTGCTGTGACCATCTGTGAATGCTTACTTGCAGAAGGGGGTGCAGAACTCAGGTTTTCTACCTGTAGTGCCCTATAACTGTGAGTAGCAGTGAGTCTTAGCAGCCTTACACAAAACCCTTTGATGTGACTGGACAATCTCATACAACCTAGTGCCATAAGGCACTGAGACCTTGGCTATGCACTTAATCTTTGCAGTTTAACTTAGTCTGAAACCTGATTTTAGCTCAAGTATAAACAGCCTTGTAAGTGATCTTTTCTGTTAAATCTAGTCCTATGTTTAGATTAAGTTTGCAATAGTGCGGACACAGGAGTGGAAAAACAGGCTGCCCATCCCCGGAGAAATTTAAAAGAAATGTTGGTGTGGTTCTTAAGGACATGGTTTAAGGGTGGACTTGGAAGTTCTGGGTTAATGGTTGGATTTGATCTTAGAAGTCTTTTCCAACCTAAATGATTCTATCATTTTACGGAGCACATGTCCTTTAAACTGTGACTTTACCATTTTTAAGAACTGTAGAAAATTGCATGAGAAACTCTGAAAAAGGCAGAACACCCTCCTCTCCTTGTAATGTTTGAAATGGGCTTTCTGTCTTTCTTGAAATGTTCACAAAGTCTTTTCAGGTCAGTATCATATACCTCTTACAGAATATTAGTAGTAAAGTTAAGGAAAAGTAGTTGGTGAAAAGCACACAGGCATCTCTTATTTTTGCATGGCCCTCCATTTCTTATGATGGTTAACAAGAAATTGACTGATTTTTCAGGGTCCTTAGGCAGTTTGTGTGTCTGTTCTCCTCTAGACAGGTGAGAGAGAGGTGGAAGAAGGAAAAGCTACCTCTTGTCTACCAGGATGAGAGCCTGCATGCCAGCCACTGCCCTAAAAAGACAGGCTGAGAATGTTGGGCTGTGCAGTCTGGAGACGAGAAGGTTTTGTGGAGACCCCATAGCAACCTTCCAGTATCTGAAGGGGCCTACAGGGAAGCCAGAGAGGGACTCTTCATTAGGAAATGTACTGACAGGACAAGGACTAATGGGTACAAATTGAAAGAGGGGAAATTTATGTTAGAGATTAGAAAGAAATTCTTTACTGTGAGGGTGGTGAGACACTGGAACAGGTTGCCCAGAGAGTTTGTGGATGCCCCAACCCTGTCAGTGTTCAAAGCCAGGCTGGATAAAGCCTTAAGCATCCTGGTCTACTGGGAGGTGTTCCTGTCCATGGCAGGGGAGTTGGGACTAGATGATCTTTAAAGTCCCTTCCAATTCCTTAACATCTATGATTCTATGTGCTCTACATTTACATCTTTGTGTGGGAATTTCACAAGCTGTTTTGTGGCATCTTGTCATCTTGTTTGTTTCTGCCCATAACCTGATGTGGATGTTTTTTTTAAAGTAATTTTTCATTTTAGTTACAGTGGTGTGAAAATGTACATTGATTTTTTTTTTAATTATTTCTTTTTTTCCCCAGTCAAGGAGGGGAGGAGCTGATTCTATTAATCCAGAACAAACCTGTCAGCTGTACATAAACAGGATTGCCTGAAACCTGGTGTTGGACTGATTCAACCTTCAGTGTAGAATTTCTCAGCTGAGTTAGGCTGGAGCAGCTTTATGAGCAGAAACCCTGCCCTGCCTCAAACCTGCCATAGGCGAGTTTGGTTGTGCAAAGGGTGCAGTGTGTGCCAGCAATGCCCAATGCCCCCTCAGTGGCTTAGAGCAAAGCAGCACAATTAAATCAGGACTAGTTGTGAATGGAAGAGGCCCAGGAAGGAGAGGAGAACCACGAGGAAGGCAAGAGACTATTCACGGTGCTAAAATGAAGTGCTTTAGGTTTGGCTGTAAATTGTGAAGCCAGAAGTGGCTACCAGAGAACCTGCAGGTGCGGGCAGTGGCAGCTCGCATCACTGTCCTTTATTAGTACTCTTAACTCCCCATTCATTTAGCAGGGCAGTCAGAATAGCCACAGGGGGTTTTTACTGCTCCTGGGTAGCAGAGGTATGAACATCTGTCATATTTAAGCTAGGGAATTCCTCCTGTTACCTTCCACTGGTGGAAACTTCCTGATGAGCAAGTTCCCTCCTTTGCACGCTTAACTTTCAGGGTTTGGAAATCAAACACTCTCTTTCCTCTGAGTTTCTTTCTGTCTCAGAGGGCCAACATTGAAATATTTTATTCCCCACCACAGGGTGTTTTTTGATGTTGTTGATGATTGTTTTCATTTTTGGTGTTTTCTTTTAGGGTTTTGAGTCAGCTGTCTTAAAAGAGGAAGGTTTGACCATCTGGTTCGGGAACACTCAGCATCTAACAGTTGTGGCTGGTTTGCACATCATCCCACGCCGGGTTAAAATAAACACAACCATCGTTCTTGGAAAATAAGATGCACCAGGTGTTAAACAACCTCTGTGAACTCCAGGAAGAGAGGATGAAATCTATGCAGTACTTGAGAGGGATCTAGGGATTAATGGAGGGGTGTTATAAAATGAAATTCTAGTTTCCTTTGCATCTGATGCCTTACTTTGAAAGGGAAAGGGTGAAAGAAATAAAACCCAGTTAAGAACCCAAGGGATAATGGTAACCCTGAAAACTGTGGGCTCCTCATCAGAGGAGCTTGTTTTCTTTTTTTTCAACGTAACTTTTTTCTCCAATATGTTGACTCTCTAGGTGTGGTATACAAATCACCCTTCTGACAAGGAATGAGGACGTTCTGAGAGCTGGCCATGAATTGCCATACACAAGAACGTGTAATTAGAGAGAGCCATCAGAAAGACCTGTACAGCCCCTTTCTGTGGGGGCGCAAGGGCAGGAATGCTGTGCTTTCAGCCAGCATTGTTCCCCTCACCATTCAGCTGGAGTGGTAGACTGTTAAAATTTCCCCCAGTCCCCAGCCTGCTGGTGCTGCTCATTCCTGCTCTGTTAGGGGATGTAGTTTTGTTTCTGCCTTTTTTAAAATCTATATTTTTTAAGGTCAGTATATCTTCCAGAGTCTCCTGCGAACCTGCGGGCTCATGTACTTAATTTTTTTTTCTTTCTTCCTGTCTCTCTTTCTTTCTTTCTTTCACAAACATTAACCCTTCTTTTTACCCTCTCTCTTTCCTTCCAAGTAGCCTTTACCCTGCTTGTATGAGCAGCTGACAAAGAGAATAAGTAATTTCTTAGCCTTTCAGTGTTGAACTGCTTCTGTTTTTGTGAGTGGCCTTTGCAGCTGTTGTGATAAGCAGAGGTCCCTTCACAGCAGCACTGAAAGGGTGGCAATCTCTTCCCCCCCTCCTTTAAACTTACTCTTTCTTTCTGTGAATACCAATAATTAGGGAAAGCGCTTGAGTCTGCACTGGATTCTTTAGCCTGACAAAACCTAGTATTTATATAGATTAGAATGAACAGGGAATGAACCAGGGCACATTTCTCATCAGCTTGGTGAGAACTGTCTGGAGCAGGCTTATTGTATGAACAAAACAGGATGACCAGTTCACTTAGCTAGATTTGGCTTTACCCCACCCAGCCTTGTCTGTCCTGTTCATACCTCCAAACCTCCATGTGTGAACTTGCCCCATCGTGTGCGACAAAGCATACAAAAACAATGTGCACCATTGAGAAAAAAACATAAATCACTGCTACTTAGCATTTTTGAAAAATGTGCTTTCTGGTGTGCTTTTTGATATGTCCCTTCTTGCTTTAATTTGTGAAATACTTGTAGCTGTGCAGCTTTATTTGCTGAAGTTCGGTCTCCTGGGGGCTTCACTCACATGCTTTGGGCCTCCCCCTCTGCCTGTGGCTGGTGTGCCAGCTCCAAGCCAGGGGATGCCTTGGCACTTGAGGAAGGGTGACTAATATCTTAAGTGACCAACCCTCAGCACAGGTCTCAGAAAAGGGCACCGTGGACCAAAAAAAGAGAGTGGAAAGGCTATCCAGCTGCTCACACAATGCAAGAGAAGGCCTTGGCTGCTGTTCAAAGCTGTTCTGACTGAGTGTTTCAATTTAATTCTAAATTAAAAGCAGCCAGTGTTGTATAGCACAGGGAAAAGATTATGTATTAATGCTTTTCCCCCCTCACATAATCCTAATGATCGCACTAAAATAAATAAAAGTTAAGCCTTCTTCCTCTCTTTTCCCCGTTGCTATATTATGCTGTGGCGAGCAGCCAGGTTTTCGTAGGTGAAAAGAAGACGAGAGAGATCCCCAAACTGCCAGACTGAGAGAGGAATTGTGCACCACCAAGCTTCACTTCGACCTCTTCCCTCCTCCTTTGCCATTGAGACACTTTGCTTCAGGCTCCCGTTGAACAATAAGCAAGAGAAGACGCCCTTTAGCAAAAAGTCTGAGAAAAATTGTGGTCACCAACAGAAGAAAGCAGAGGGTGGTGAGGTGGTGACTTACTAATGTGTGCGTGGGGACATGTGTCTGATGGCTCCTCCAGGAACCCTGGTGTTTGTTCCTGTGGGAGCAGGGGAGTGATGCTGTGCTGTGCTCTTGTTGGGAAATGTCTGTCTTCTTGAGAACCAGTGGTGATAAGTGGAACTTCTCGGGATGCTCTGAGGTCACATTTCAATGGGCTGAGGGGATCGGTCCCCTTTGGTGGAAGCAAAATGAGATCAGAACACGGCAGGCTGCAGCGTGGGGTGGGCAGCCCTCATCGGGCTCTGCTGGAGGGGGTTATGGGGTGTGCCATATCAGCTCTCGGTCAGCCCGCATGGTACCTGAAGGGCAGTGAACACACCCATGCAGTGCAAATCCATGCTCCAGGTGCAGTGTCATTTAGGACATGGTGGGTGGTATAAAAAAACAGCTGTGAATTAAACCCCAAGTAAGTCACTCTCCCTTCCTCCTGCCTCCCTCCAGTGAGAGAGGGACAAAGGCAGACTATGGTGTGAGGCAACAATTTACTGAAAGCAAACAGCAATAGAATAAGAAACGCACAGCAACAGCAACAATATTAGCAAGAGAAGGTGGTTTACACATAAAAGGTCTTCAACTCGGTCTCCTGTGGCTGCCGAAACAAAGACAAGATGGCAGATGATCCTGCTGCTTGGCAGCAACACGCTCAGGTTATTCCTGACACAAAGACAAGATGCCTGATAAAGAAGCATTTGGACAATACTCTCAGGCACACGGTGTGACTCTTGGGGATGGTGCTATGTAGGGCCGGGAGTTCAGCTCCATGATCCTTGTGGCTCCCTTCCAACTCAGCTTATTCTGTGGTTCTGTGAAGACAGCAGGTGCTCTCTGTCACTGGTATTCCCTGTGCCCAAGTCTGAGACAACAAGAACAGTGACAGACAACCTCGCAAAAGCTAGATCGTCCAGATACAACAGTGTTGTGGTTTAGCACTTGCTGAGTGTTTGACTGTGCTTCCTTGGTGTGTGCCCACAGTATCCCAAATTCCCGTGACTCCTGCCGAACAGGCCAAGTCCCTCTCCTGATGGCCAGGTAGGAATAGCTCAGCATGGGGGACCTGCTCAGGCTAGGAGGTCCCCACTGAGAGGGCTGAGTGCTTGCTGGCATGCGGTGGATGAGGGATGCTCCTCTTTGCTTGGGCAACCCCAGTGGTGTTTCTGGTGGGGGCTCCTCAGCTGCCATGAAGCTGGAACATTAGGCATCAATGTGCAGGTTAAGAGGACCTGAGCCAGCAGGGAAAT
The DNA here is from genome assembly GCA_013399875.1 of Gymnorhina tibicen. Taxonomy (NCBI): domain Eukaryota; kingdom Metazoa; phylum Chordata; class Aves; order Passeriformes; family Artamidae; genus Gymnorhina; species Gymnorhina tibicen. Next base: position 1,911,044 of record VXAZ01004978.1, read on the forward strand.
GGGAAAGATTACAGTTAAAGTGGTGCTTGGATTGTGTCTTTCCTGCTCCTCTTGCAGAGCTGTAAATAGGGAGAAGAATTTAACTTCAGTGACTATTTCACAAATTTCTGTTTTCTTGCCTCTTCCCCCTTTCCTGATTTGATGTGTCAGGGCTCAACATCATATCCTTGTCCATCTGTGCCTGCCCTGTCCTTTCCTTGGGAGATCTGATTGAATAATTAATTAAACTGACAAATGCTTTTTTTCAAATAGTAGCTGTGGTGGAAATGCCTCTGGAAATGCAGTGCTCCACACATTCCCTCTGCCAGCTCCAGACTCTCCTGGGCACCCAGCCTTTGTCCCACACTGCAGCTCCATATAGGTCCCACTCTGCATGTCTGAGCACCTCCTCTCTGCCACCTCTCAGCTCAACTGGCGGTGTCCTTCTGGAAGAACTGGAATATACTAAAGTATGAAACATGCTGGGAAATTACATAGTAAGGTTATGGCAAGAACAGAAAACTGTATTTCCCAGCTCCTGATATTACCCTGTAAATTACAAACTTTCACTCTTTTAAACATGTATCAATGGTGATCTTCATGAATTGCTCATGCATTTGCTGCCTATGGCTCAAGGAGAAATACATACTAGTTGCTGACCATGGAGAGACCAGGTTAGAAGCATTTTATTTGGGAGAAACTTCCTGCCAGGCCAAATGCAGGGCAAATCCTGCAAAGAAAACCACGTGCACAGACATGCTTGCCTGAATGTGTGGGAAAGGGGTGTCCAACTGTGCAGCTCTCTTTGGATGATCCAGACCTTAAAATAGAAACTTTATCCTAGAAAACTTAATGAGGATTCATAAAACCTGGGTATATATTTAGAAAACTTAGTGAACTTGCCTTCAGATTGAAACAAGGAGATAACATATAAACCCCAGAATATTTCTGCAGCTTGTTCTAGAATGAGAAAGCGAGGGCCAAAATGATACAAAAGAGGAAAAATGCTTGTATTGCAGATGAGGCTCTTCTTGGCAGGTCTGAGGACTGGTGGTTCTGCTTTCTGTCACTCAGGACTCTCTGTGATCTGCATTTGATTAAAGCTCAGTGAGCGTTTACACACAGAGTCCTACAAGCATATTTGTGAGGCCGCTGAGCCTAGATCAGTGTCAAGTGAAATACACTGCAGAATCAGGGTAACCAGGATCCTGAATTCCTGGGGAAGCTTCTAAAGGGGCCTGCCCACAGTGGCATAGTGAAGCATGGGAAGGTGACTGCTTTGGTTGAGAATGGAGAGATGACAGACGCTAATTCTGACAACAAAGACGTGGACACATGCAAACAGATTTAGTTTGGCGGGGGGAGGGATGGGAAGGAGAGAATTCCATCCTTTCCTTCCTGCCCACCTTATCTTTAATTTAAGGCTGATGGATTGATTACCATTTGTTATGATAAGTCCATATGTGTACAGATCCAACAGTAGGATTAGGTTCCTCCTCCTTTGTTATTTGAAGTCAATTGCAGTTCATTAAATCTCCCTCATCAGTTCCACCACCTGCTCCTCTTCCTTCCCTGACCCGAAGTCACATGCCCATTTACCCTCTTCCCTTTGTTTTCTGTTTGTTTCTCTTTTAATTACATCTCTTGATCTTTTCCCCATCAATTATTTTGAGGAGAGAATTGGTCAGGAAACATCAATGCAAATGAAATTTTCATTAAGAATAGAAACAAAGATGTTCAAGGGAGCTTTGGTTTTCATTTTCTAAACAGCTCTGGACTTGTGCTTGAGATCCTGACATACCCTTTACCCAGGGCGTGAAGCAGGGTGTCTGCAGCACAGGAATAGGGTCCGCCCTCCCTTACTCACCCCTGCCTATGTTCAGTGAAGGTTTTAACAGGCTTGTTCAGGGCTTGGTGGAAGTTTTCAACTTCTCCTGTCATCCTGAAAAATCTCACACTTGGCAATGGCAGACCACGGTGACATGCGGGTGGAAATCCCACGACCAGCAGCAAATTAAACGTAGATGAAGACCCAGTTCTTTCCTTGGCTTCGTGTGCATGGCCAGGCAGCTGGACTACAGGACAGAGCTGCTTGCAGGACAGCCCTCGCCCCTGCTTGCAGCTGAGTGAAATAGCTAGATGGATTGAATCCACAGGGTTTATGATTAATAGGTATTGCAGCCTCTTCTCAGGATCCCAGCCAAGGTGAAGGCAGTGGTGGGTTGGTGCTGTGCCGAGATGGGCTCAACAACCCCACCGCAGGTTGCACCGCAATGGGTTAGCAGTGTGTACAGGCCCACGGGGATGGGAGTAGCCAGCAACAGCTGAAAAAAGGAGTGGTAACACATTAAAAGCATTTGAGCACTCGTCTGACCAGGCCCCTGCACCTCTCTCCAAAGCCAGTGTTTATAAACATGCTGTTTTTTCACTCACGTGAGGAGACAAGTCTTGATCTTGCTGCATGGAGCAGCTTATGGCCTGTGGTGCTGGGGGAACTGTGCGAAAACAAAGGCAGGCGGAGGAGAAAGTGCTTTTTCTGCTGCGGGTAGACAAGCCTCAGAACAGTCTTAAACTGAGCTCTGAAGTTTAACCAGCTGTCTGGCAGGTCCAGACTCATCCCTTTATTTCTTCTCCCCTGGGTCACTAGAAATCCTCTTTCACACACGCATCTCCTTGCTTTGCAACTCTCTGTGCTGCCTGTTTGCAACAGAAGAATACGCGCACAGGGGTTTGGATGTTGTTTAATCCCTAAATGGAGAAATAATCACAAAAACCAGGTGGCAGCTTTCAAGTCTGATGCCCCTTCTCTGGGGTCAAGAAAGAAAACAAAAAAGAAATCCATATGTTCATGTTCATAGGTGCACATGGAGAATTAAACCTTGTGTCTCATTAAGTGCCCACTTCCGCTTCTCTTAAGTGCCATTCCTTACTAGTCATAAGGGCTGTAACCCATCCATGTGCTGGGGTCACTGAAGTGTCTTGATCTGTGTGCTTTTATCACGCTTTAAAAAGTTTTTCGAAAAGTTCACCCAACATTGCCATGCCATCAGAAGGGTTAATGCTACTTGAGGCATTTCAGATGCTGACAGGGCTTAACCTAGGCAACGCAGAGAGGGATCAGGTGACTCTTAAATGGACAAAAGTCCAGCAACTAAGTTAATTTTGGGCAAGAAGTCGTTGGCCTGCATGCTTCAGCTGAATTTTATTCAAACCTCATAAATGTGCACATAGCTGGAAAGCCAGGAAGGAGTCTGCTTTCCAGAGGCCTTGGTGTGTGTTGCCTTTCCCCCATGTGTCATGTGGGATCAGCTTTCTCCTGCCATTTCAGTGCTCTTGATTTTGTCCCTGATGGCACCTTGGCAGAGCATGTCAGTCCAAGGGAAACAGACTTGAAACCCAAACTTGCACTCTATCCAGAAGGGGGGGAAGGAGAGGAGGTGCAGGTCTGACAGCCTTGCTTTCCCACACTGACCAAAATATAGAGATTGGCAAGCTGGAAGGGGAGTGGTAGACTTGGTTTTTCTAAACAGATTCTGGAAAAAGAGTTGATGGTGGAGGAAGAGAGCCCAGCTGTTCAAGGATGATGAATTTCAAAAGGAGCATCCCCTTTCTGGGCTTAACTGATGGGCAGGGTAATGCTCCCTTACTGTACAGCTGGCAGGCTGGGACTGCTGCATCAGATCATTTATAAGCGACTTTTTGTTCTTTTCCTTTCAGTTTGAGTCTCAAAACAGATATGTGATTGTTGCCATGACTGGAGTTTAGCTTGGACTGGTGATGGGATTCGCCTGCGGTGTGACCCCTGCTGTGGGAAAAGGACTGGCAAAGATCTTTGTACTCCTGTCCAGACACCAAAGCTCTCCTGCAGTTTGTGTGCCAAGAAGGTTTCACCTCCTGTCATGGCTTGCAATTCAGTGATGCTCAAAGTTGCTCATCCAGCAGAGCTCCCCAAAAGCCAGGTTGGCTGTCCTCCTGCCTGGGCTGGGCTGTGGTTGGGGTTAATCCCTCCCAGTCACAGATCAGGTATAACTATGAAACATATTGTCTCTCATAGAAGGCTAATAATTTTGTAGACTTTAATTTAAAGGGCCTGTTTGTTTTCAGAAACTTGTACTTGGTTTCCTTTTTGCCCAAAGGTAGGAGAGAGGCTTTTTCAGGGGTCCATGAAGTAGTAAAGTAAGGGTGTGCATAAAATGACCAGAGAATCTTGCTGGCTGAGTTCAGAGCCTTCCTGCATTCCCTGCTGTGGGAAAACCAGAAAAATACCTTCATTTAGCCGCAGAGGCATTGCAAAGTGCCAAGTTTTGTTAAGGGTTGTGTTTTACCTGGGATTCACAGTGGCCCAGATGCCCTCTCTTTTTACCTGTGCTTTGGTCATGGCTGCAATATTTTATTTATGTCTCTCTTAAATGAATCTGAGCCTTCAAATCCCAAGATCCACCGGTGCCTTTTTCCTTTTGCCTGGCTGTTTTTGCTATTCTGGATGAGTAGCAATGTGCACCAGGTGCCAGGATGACAATGCAGCTGGGACAAGTCTGCCTGTAGGTTGAAGATCTGAATCCAAACCTGAAAAGCTGGTTTTACAATGAAGTAAGGTCTTCAGCTCCCAGTCTAGCTTTGAGTCAGGTTTGCTTCTTGCTGGAGCCAAGCAAAACGTCCCCGTGAACACGTAAATATGTCAGCGGGGAACGGGACATTCCCAGCCTGTAAGATACTGGTGCATGAGCATTTTACATGTGTATCAGTTTGAAGGAAGCATGTGACTGGGATATGTTTTGCAGGTAATATAAAGAAAAAAACATTTGGAAAATCCCCTCGTGCCTGAAATACACCACATTTTACAGCGAGTCGTGAATACTTGAAAAAAAATCCCCCCTTCTAACTCTTAATCAGTCTCAAGAAACCACACTGCGATATAGGCTGGCAAAAAAGCAGTATGTCTTTCAGTCTCTGACAAAACAAAAATTCTTACTTCTTTCCATCCCTGGCCAAACATAACCGCCACAACGGTGTTCTTGTAGTTTCTTTAAATCCTAGGTGAAGGTTTCAATGCACCAAATAAATGTGAAGGGTCTCTTTTTTCCCCCCATTATTAATTCCATCAAAATCCTAGAAGAGGAATACAGAAGGGGAAAAAAAATTATTTTTGAAGCAGTAAGAACCCTGCCTTGACTGCTTTGGGTACATGAGTAGAGGCACTGAATATAATGAGGTTATTCATGTGCATAAAGGTTGTTGGATCAGACCCTATCTTTGTAAAATATTTAATTACATACCATCAGAATCATGTCAGCTATGAAAAAGCAATAAAAATACTAAAGTGTGTCAGTGAGCAGTAGCAGTAACTGTAGTGATACAAATGCTTTAAGCTTTTAGGCATAGCTCACATACACTGCAGACAGTAAGTCAATGCTGGTTAATAATTTGCAAACAATACATCAGCATCATAGTGCATGTTCAAGCAAATTATTATGCCTGTTTTGCCAATTAGTACTCAAATTATGCTACGTGACACCTTATTCCATTCTTTGGATGGGGAAGGGAAGCCACAGGCCCATCATCTGCTACTCGTCTCTCCACTCAATGCTCGGGTGTTGTCTTCCTTGCTATGAGGGTGAAGGTTTTATTGCTTTACTTTGATTGATGGGCAAGAGGCAAAACGACCCTGATGCTAAAAACAGGAGCAAGGCAATGCACTTCAGTTTGGCCGTGAAGTCACACGCGTGACAAAGGAAAAGCACATTGTCTGTAATGCTTTCGCCTGGGAACAGTTGGCGAGAGGGCACAACCAGAGCTCTTCCAAGCCACAGACTGGGAAGACGGAGTGATGTCAGGTTTTGTGCTGGCAGGCAAAGGCGAAAGCAAGAGTCAAGACGAGAGCAAGCAGGGCATCCTCATCCCACACACTCTGGGGGAGTAATCGCAGCTCTCCAGGGGGTTGCATCAGTGTTGGCACAGCACTTTCCAGAGTTGCATCAGCTTGTACCTGCTTTGTTTGCGTTGTCGGTAGAGACTGGAGTATTAATTACTGGTTCCATGGGGAGGGTCAGGCAACCCACAGTGGAAAGCAGAAACTGAGATGGGAAATACCCAGAACATCTTGGAACAAATGTAAACCACAGAGAGAGAGTGTGACAACAAGTGCAACTCCTTGCCCATCTGTAGCTGCTTTGGCTGTGTGGGTGGGGTGAAGTGGGTGTGGAGCAGGTTGTGATTTTACTTGAGGTCTGTAAATACAGAGTGAGTAGTAGCAGGTAGCTGGAATAGCACTTCCTGTCTCTGAGTCAGCGATGCTGCACACGGGCGAAGCTGGCAATCAGAGGTCATGATTGAGTTACATTTCCGTAGCAGGTTTATTTTGTGCTGCTCTCCTGCATAACCTGTGTTTTCGCTCTGTGCAATTGGTCAAAAGCAAAACATGATTTTCTATGCATGTGTGCACAAACATGTTGCACTGCAAGTTCCTTGTTTCAGTCTTTGTTCAGCACACCATGCTGGCCTTCAATTGCTTTCCTGCTCTTTTTTTTTTTCCATTTTATTATTACTTCTTGTTCCCTTTTTCTCCCCCTTCAACTGAGTGACTGTAATCTGTACCAAGTATATGCTGTAAATAACATAGATTATATTTGGTGGACAGCAGGGTGCAGGACTCAAGAGGCATTTCAAGAACCAGCAAAAGTGCCATGGTCAGCTTTGCAGCTTTTAGGTTGGATCATCTCCTCCTTCTTGCCGTCCCTTCCCCCATGATTTTCTGATGGCTGCTTGTAAATGGATTTTTATCAGGGGGGAAAGCAAAGTGGATGACAGCAGATGTGTTCCCTTAACAGGGTCTTTCCCTGAATGGCTCTGCTAATCATTATGTTTTGCTCCATAGGACTTTTTATTCATTTAACAGGTTTATTTCCAGATTACATATTTGTTTTTATTCTGTTTCCTCATAAATACAGGCACTGTAGAAAAAGCTGGCCCCACCATATTTCATGCAGTATTTGTTTATAGAAAGTGGGCCTCACTGAACCTGCATATACAATAAATACCCTTTCAGGATTCCTAGGCAGGAGTGGAGGGAACAGATGGCAAAACAGACCCAGGATTCCCGTTTACAAGGGGATCTTCAAATAACACAGGAGGAATGATAGCCATTAAAAAGCCTGCCTTCCAGTGCCTTAATTTTTGGCCAGAAAAATTGGATACATTAGCTGCTTTTTATTACTGGGCTTTTTTGGGGGTTTTAGTCAGTTTTTTTGCATTCAATAACAGGCTTTCAAGGATTTGAAGTAAACCAAGGTGCAGGCACCTCCTTTGTCAAGGTCATCTGTTTGATCCATCTTTTCTGTCACCCTTCTTCATAGCAAGTCAGACTTCAAAGCTAACTAGACAAGACTCAAAACCATGTCTCAGACCCATGGTCTCTGAGAGGTGCTTGAAATATGAACCATGGTCCAGGGGGAACATTGCAAACAGCTGCTAAACCTCATACCCTGGTGGCAGGACTGTGTCTCACGGATACCAGAGGACTGGGAGAAACACTTTGTACTTGGGATCTCTCTCACTCACTCTTTGGTGAGGGAGAATAATTTGAATTTTTTTTTCTTTTAAGGATCAGGAGTGAGAATAAGAGAAGGCTGTTCATGTGTTATTTTTCTGTGCTGTGAAAAGTTTGTATCTGAGTGTAGCCAGGGAAGAAAAAAGTACAAGAAAGCTGCAAGTTAGGGTATTTCTACAGTATAGGACTCTTAATTATCCTAGGGCTTACAGTCTGCCTGGTTATTTGGCAGTGTCTCTGCTTATACCTGCTAAGACACATAATCTGCCTGCTTGGCTCAGTGCTCCTCCCAGGTGAGTTTTGACCTCCTCTCTTTGCAGAGAAGGTGCCTCACTCGTGGAGGTTCTGAGCGGGTTCTGAGGGACTGCCAGGACACCCCACAGATCTCCCCATCCAGGGCCCCCTACTTCACACCAGCTCTTGGTCAGGGAAAGGGAGTTGCCAGTGTAGATACTCCCGCTTCGCCTGGTTGAACAGCTGTGGGAGATACCAGCCCCATGTCCTGTTCTCCACTCAAAACCACTGCTTGTGCAGAATCTTCATGCACTGCCTTCAGCTCTGAGCAGAACAAGGAGTGCTGCATTGGGAAAGGTGTTTGCAGTCTGCAGCTGGTGGATTTAAAAAAAAAAAAAGCCTTGAAAAAGCCAACAGACCTGAGGTTACGTGGTTGGGTGTCAGATTAGTGCAGTGCATTTTCAACTAATTAGGGTATTTCCAGTAACAAAGGATGGCAACCGCAAGCCTGGAAACACACCAGCTGCTTGGACCCCACTGGCTGCCATGCAGGCTTCCATTCTGGTGATCAGGGTGTCCTAAAAGTCATGGGCAAAATTAAGTTGAGGATGTTGGAAGAGAGTGCCATGGCTGGAATAGGAACCATCTCCCACGTACACAAGAGCACTGGCATGAACACTCGTGAAAGCCACCAGTGCAGGCAGTGAAGGAAACCTTGGGTTCATATGTCAAATCTGGGCTGGCATGGCTTGGGTGAGAGGCTTGGGCTGAGCTTGGAGTCAAGTCACACGTTGCTAAATGGTGGCTGTCATCATTATGTTGTTCCGTGGCAAATCGTAGCTTGAGGACTAGGACCTACTCAAGAACTGTTTTGGAGGCTGAGGCAGAGGATGACCATGAGGGCCGCAGTACCCTGTGAGCCGAGTGCCGCTCAGCAGCATGGAAGCCACCAACAAGGCACCCCCTGCAACACAGGCAGGCCTTGTGGTGTATTCTCCTATTGCACACCTTGTCTGTGGGTCCTCTGATCCTCCTTCTCTCAGTAACTGAGCTGCTGCATACCCACTGACATCAGGATCCCTCTTCTGATAGGTAGAAGCCTATTTCTTCCTCAAATTGCATCTGCCAAATGCTTCGCAGCCAGGGGTTTTCCCTCAAAATCTCAAATCCTGTTCCAGCTAAACGTAGCCACCAGCCTCTTTCTTAGCTGTTACCTCTTTTCCTTTAAAGTTTTGGTTGGAGGGAGGAGGTGGAAGAGGTGAAAGTGAACTCTCCATCCTAGGCTATTAAATTTCTGGATTCTGACTAGCCTGTTTGTAGGTGTGGTCTTGGGTCTTTACCAAAGCGCAGAAATTTTGCTGATTTGGTGCTTGCTGGGACATAATACATGCTGCTTTGGAAGGACAGAGTGCTATGCAAGGAAAAAAACGAGGTAAGAAGCTGTGATGCATGAGTAGAGTTGCCCTAAGCAATAAGAGCAGTGCTACCAGAGGCAACACTGAAAGTGAGAAGGAGAGCACGGCAGAGCAGGGTCTGGGGAATTCACTCACCCTGCCAGCCTGCGCCTTGGCAGCATCCTGGGAAACACGGATTCACAGAGCTCCCCGTGTTTCCACACTCTGTCAGCAGAGCACTTGCTGTTTTGTTTCCAAATGGCTTCAACTAAAGTCCCTTCATAAGGGCAGAAAATGCTCCAAGGGCAGAGACTGCAGCTTTCCTTAGTCATTGCCTTTATGTTCTGCTGGCAAAGGTGCTAATTCTGAAGTGGGAAATAATGGGCCTACCAGGGTAGGAGTGGGAAGAAAACCAAGGAGTAAATTGAGATATGTCCTTATGCCTAAACAAATCTGATGCCTCTCCTCCCCCCCTCTTCCCCCCTTCCCCACCTCCCAGCAATACTCAAGCTCAATTTGCAGCAAGCGTGCATTCTGTATAGCCAGACAATGCCAAGTTTTATCATCCCCTGCCTCCTGCCTGGGAGGCAGCGGTTGGCTGGGTGAATCCTGCAAGATTGCACAGGACGGCAGCGAGCACTGAATTCCACTCTGTCGGTCCCCGTCTGGGAAATGCACCTAAATGCACACAAATATTGTTGTATCAGCTGAGCTCTCCCAGCACAAAACAGTGTGATTTACACTTCCCGGATCATCGGAATTTATTGCAGGGAGGTGACAGCCTGCTCTGAGCCGCTGTGGTTGCAGTTCCCATCAGTGGGGTTTATAAAGGTGGTTACAGTGGCAAGTAAAGTGGGCAAGGTATGAATAGATTCATGAAGGTCTCTACAGAATAAGGAAAGGTTTTTCCAGCCTGCTGTTACCTGATCTAGCCAATTTGACATGACCCCTCATCACAGCAGATCTGAGCAATGCTCAGCATTTGAAAATAGAAATAGCAACAAACCTCTTCCTTTTCTTCCTTCTCAGTTCACAGGAAAAATATTTTGACTGGTTTGAAGGCTGGGATTTTTAGTTTTTTTTCCATGTCTGTTTAGATAAGTGACTGAATGAGAGTGTGTGTGTGTGAGTGTGTGCATGTGTACGAGAGAGAAGAACAGAAGTTGCTGAAAATTGATTTGAAAAAATTAGTTTTGCATTTGCTTCATTCAAGGCTGAATTCTATTATTAATGTCACAAATTTAACATGAAACTTTTGCACTGGCTTCAATGAAACATGTACAATCAACCTGGAAGTCCAAGGCTGTAGCCACTACTTTTAATGAACACAATAATTTTTTTTTAATGTAAAAATCTTGCATTGGAAATTCAAGGCAAGCTGCTCAAGTTGTCAGGTCTGCACCTCACTTGCCACCAGCTGAAGTGTCCGTGTGCTCCAGTTGGATTTGATAGATGGGATCCACCTGCAGCAGGCTGCCCTCATGCCAAACCCTTCTGGATGGTCCATGGTTGGTGAAAACGGAGACTTTGCATCACGAGGAGCAGTCTGCACTGGTTGTTGCCATGAAGTCTGGTTATTCTGAAGACTTAAAGCTGTATATATGAAGCAAGTGAGTACTAAATTGACTGCTGTACCTTTCATTAGATCTATTATCCACCTAGAGGCTATTTTCACTTTGAAGTGGCATTTGCTCCATAATAAGTAATGTCTCAAAATGCTGTTAATTAAATTTTCATCTGTTTAGAGGATTTTCTTTTTCTTCCTCCCCCTCTCCTCTTTTCTTTTCTTTTCAGAAGCTAGTAATTAGTCCAATAATGTGGAGACATTGTTACTGCAGCTCATTAGATTTGGCAATGCTCACTTGGACCTTTGAGTGCTGGTGATGTCAAGTTGACCTGAAACGCAAGGATTCCATCTGTCAGGAATTACTGATGATTTGGCAATTAAATATAAAAATACATATATATATTTAACTCATTACTTGTGCTGGATTGACAGTCCTGCAAGCGCTATCATTTTAAGTTCATCGACAGACTAATAAAGCTTCCCCTGGGTTCCCTTCCTCATGTGGAGGGACCAGCGGCAGAGATGAGAGGAGAATCAGATCCTGGAGGGATTTAGTTTTTGTTCTGTCTGTAGACTACACTGATGAGAGTGTCAGTCTGGGCTGGGGTGAGGTGAGTATCTGGGCTAACAGAGACAGCTGATGCCATGTGGATAACCAAACGGCCCTATGATTATGCTGGTTCTCAGCTGTTACTGCCTCTTGTTGAACTGGTGGACAAGAAATGGATCTCTCTCTGTTTCCAAGCAGCATCCAGTAATGGACAGGGGAATTTCTGTAAATGTATTCACCACTGCTTAAGATTGTACTCTTTTCCAGCAGAAGCTGGAGAGAAGTAGCTATCCCTTATGTTTGCCGGGAAGTGGCATCTGGGAGGTAGAGGAGGTGAGGAACATGGATTACGCTACCAGAGTAACACTGTCATTCAGTGGTGATCACAGGATCACAGAATCATTTACGTTGGAAAAGACCTCTGAGGTCATCAAGACCAAACTTTGATCACCACCTTGCCAACTAGACCACGGCACTAAGTGCCAGTTGTTTCTTGAACACCTCCAGGGATGGTGACTCCACCACCTCCTGGAGCAGTCCCTTCCAATGTTTAGCAACCCTTTCTGTGAAAAATTCCTCCTGATGTCCAGCCTGCACCTCCCCTGGCACAATGTGAGGCCAGTTCCTCTTGTCCTGTCGCTGGCTGCCTGGGAGAAGAGGCCGACCCTCACCTGGCTACACCCTCCTTTCAGGCAGGTGTAGAGAGTGATAAGGTCCCCCCTGAGCCTCCTTTTCTCCAGGCTAAACAACCCCAGCTCCCTCAGCCATTTCTCATCAGGCTTGTGCTCCTGACCCTTCACCAGCTCCATTTCCACCCTCTAGACATGCTCCAGCACCTCAGTGGCTTTCTTGGAGTGGCCCAAAACTGAGCACAAGATTCAAGTTGTGGTCTCACCAGTGCCGAGTACAGGGAGACAATCACTGCCCTGGTCCTGCTGGCCACACTATTCTTGATACACACCCTTCATGTAGGCTGTTGAGATGTGTCATCCCACTGATGGCTGGGTGAGCTGCTACTGCAGCAGGGAAGAGAGAAACTTTAGTATGTGTTGACTCCCACAGGCATCAGGTGGATTTGGGATCTCTATGTTAGTCCCCCCACCTGCACCTTCAGCAAGTGCCAGGCCTCAATGCTGTGGATCATGAACCCTACATGTTGGCATGTATTGGAGGGCAAGGCCACCTGATGGCTCAAAATCAAAAGGTTCAGCCTGTACCAATAGCTTACATTCTAGCATCACTTGTAATCTGTTATGGCAAGAGGAGTCTGAGGAAAAGTGCACAAAGTACAAAGCCACCAAAGTGTAGGCTATCTCCAAACTGTCCTCTTCTCAGATGGTGTCCTCTTGCCACTTCTTTTGCAGACTTGGTCATTTTATCCACCAGACAAATGGGGTCCTCCTGCCCCAGAGAGAGATGTCTCTGGATAGGCTGTACCTTAAATACAAGGTACAGCCAAGCTGCAAGGTTTCCCAAAAGCAGTCTTTAAATCTTGTGTCTTCAGGATGGCTGTTTCATCAAAGCTCAGCTGAGTATCTGGGCCTAGATCCACCTTTAGAAGCAGGAATTACTGGATCCGTGCATAGGGAGGCACAACAGAGCAGATGAAATGGCTAAATATTTAATAATAAAGATTGTTCACACGTTTCCCGCTTAATGTTACTGGCCAAGGAAAGCTGGATGTTTCACATCAGGTTAGCAGGATATTGCAATATTTTGGCTGCTTATCTGAAGTGGAATGAATGGAACTGCCAAAGCTTTTGAAGTTCACTCATGAGATAATATTTTATTAATTTTCTGAGCTGAGGGCACTTTAGCATCTCTTGTGAGTCTTCTGAATATTAAATGCATGAAGCTCTATAGGCAGGACTCTTTCAACATTCGCTCATTCAGTGTTTAAAAGCGCCCGTTTCCCATAAATTGAGAGCAGTCTCCTTGGTTTTCCAAGAGTCATCTTCTCTCCAATAAATTAGAAAGTATATCAATTTCCTACTTATGCCCTTTGAATTCAAAGCAGGGGCTACTTAAGTGCAAGAGAAGATGCAGTCTGTGTTTGCCTTGTTTGTCTGTCTGCTCCACAGAAAATGCAGTTAAAGTCAGAATGAGCCACTGTTCTTCAACTCCAGCTGTGAAAATAATTTTATTTCATGAAAGCACCCAGTCTTTTAGTCCTGCTCTGAGCTACTCTGGCCTTCAGCTAGAGTCCAGCCTGCAGAGCAGAGCAGAGCAGAGGAGGGAGGTGTAAGACCTGGCCGCTGCCGCGTGTGGCACTGGCAGGACCAGCCAGCCTGGTCACACCCCAGTTCCAACGCCTGCTAAGCTGGGACTTGGCTCCTTCAGCTTAGACCCCGCAGCAAGACATTTGCCCACCAAGTTCATTGCCCTGGGGAGAGACACAGGTACCTGTGGGACAATTTTGACCTTTGGATGCATCCGTTCAACACTGAAAAGTGCTAACTTGTGCAGTGGAGATGCTGAGCTTTCATCATCTGTGGTTTACTACCCCCAGCCACAGCTGGGTAAAAGCAGGGGAATTCAGGAGAGTGCGTGCCAGCCAGAAGAGCACTTGCTGTGTTAGACTCAGAAAATCCTCTCGAGTGTGCAGGGTTAGGCAGAGCTGCCAGCATGGACTTCTGCATCAAAAAGGACAGACAGTTCCTAGATCTAGTGTCTGGTGCTTTATAAATAGGTTTAGATGACAGGGAAAAGTAAAGAGAGTACCAAAAAAGAAATAAAATGACAGCCTTTGTCCAAAAATATGCTAGCTACATTGTTTCTTTTCCCTAAAAAAGAAGGAAAGAAAAAAAAAGGTTGCTTTTTCTGCATTAAGCTTGTCATAACTGGATGATTATAGTAACACCATGAGAAGAGCCAGCCAGGATGTGACACTTTAGTTTTCAAAATAGCTCTTCCTAAAATAAACTCTTTCCTCACAGACTGCTACTGTGATACTTATGGGAAAATGTGAACAGACCACTCGTTCTCCCATCTTTCCTTGGAGATTGAGGAACTTTCCATCAGTTTATGTGCTCTAAAATCCTGTCCCTCAGATGGGGAGGCCAAAACCACAGGAAAATGGGGGGAGTGTAATTTAATATGTTTCACCAATTTGCCTTAATGGCACTTTGGAAGCCTCCAGGTTTAATTAGATTTACTCTGTGCCCACAGAGAATAAACAGATATATCTGGCATTTCCATCAAGGCTGTGCTATTTGCAGGGATTCAGAAACGCAAAGCAGGGCTGAGCGCACGCTGTTGCAGTGAGGCAGCACTGTGTCCTTGAGCGCTCACACCCTGACACATCAAAACCAGATGGCTCGAGCTGGGGGCATCTGTCCTCTTTGGGTGCCATAGAGGCTGCGCTGTCCACCTGCACCACCCTGTGCAGCCCCTCCTTTCTCCCATGCAGAGCTTTACCCCCTCTTGGCTCAGTGTGCTCCCTCCTGAAATGCACATCAGACAGAATCAGCTGGGCTGGTAAAAACCTCCCCCTGGAAAGGAGTCCTGGCCTGTTTGGTCAGCATGGCTGGACCAGGAGGAAGCTACAGCTGCATGGCTTCAGATGTATGAGGCTCGTGCTGACTTTCCATGCATTCCGTAAGGGGAACACCAGTCAAATGACTGATGTGCTGGGCCATGCGCACGTGACACCTCACACAGCATGGCTGCTGTTGCTGAAACATTTATTTCCTTAAGTTTTTTGTAAATTTGCAGATGGTTCCCCCCATCTTGGCAGTAAAGGGGAAGCAGCAATAGCTGAGTTCCCACACACACTGCATGGGAGCTTGGCTTGAGCAAGGAGAAAGACGTGAGTCCCCATGTGGCGGGGACATTCCGGTTCACATCAGAAAAACATGTCTTCTGCTCCATTATCTTCCAGTACTGTGAGCTCTCTGAATGAAACCAACAAAGAGCAGGGTCTGGTCAGATTCTACCAATGTTTACTTATTCTTCAGCTAATGAAGTTTAGTGACTTGCGTAAACTATTATCCCAGCTACTTCCCTCAAGGTATCATGTTGAGGGAGCACAAGGATCATTTTCCAATTCTCACTTGCTGTCTTGGTAGGTGATTTCTTGCTCCACTACCCATCACATCACTGCAAAATGAAATGTATCACCACTGCTGGTTTGTCACGTTTCTCTTCTCCTAGCAGGTATTGGACAGGTTCATTGTTAGCTGCACACTTAGTGAAACTGAGTAAGTGGGTGTGTTGTAAGATGGAGTTTCTTGAAAGGAGAGGTAAAATAAAGTCACTAATAGAAAGACTAAAATAATACAGAGGAGGTTTTAACTTGGGTTAGACTGGATTTATCCTCACTGTAGCAAGTAGAAGCTTTTTTTTAAATAGAGAAATAAATCTGATGATCTCTGAACTGGGGAAGTTCTGCTTTCAAGGCACTTCCTACAGACTGACTCATTGTGAGATATATTGTGAAATCCATGGGAATGGACTGCACTCGTGCCATGCAGCAGAGCGTCCCATACAGGACACTTGCAATTTGGGGTAAATTGATAAGCTTCCATATATAAATAGATGGTATGGCTTTACGTTCTCAGGAGTGCTTTGTCTTGTCAGGGTAGGAGAGCAGATTCCTCTGTTCTTTTCCACATCCCAGGAAAACAAGCCTCATTTTCCAGAGGCTTAGTACAGTCTAAATGTCCTGAATATATCTGTATTATAGAAGGAAATGTTCATCTACACACATATTTTGCTTTCTCTTTTTCCCTTCCTGACTCTCTATGGAGCAGCCATGGTTGCAGCATTCAGCTTGGCATTTGGAAATCAGGCTCCACTAGCCATTTGCTCCCCTGCTTCCTATCTGGATATGCCAAAGTCCTCTGGATCCTTGTCTTCTCACAGGATGATGGCACACCCCTCTGCTGTTCTGCATGACAAAGACGGCCTAGAGGTAAAATTCAGGTTGATCCCAGGCTAAGGGAAGTCAGGAGTGGCACGGAATCTGTGGCAGGGACATAGTTAACATCCTCTCCCTCTGTGGAGAGAGGTTTCAGCTGCCTATCCAGCCTGCCAAACTGAAAGGGGATCCAGCCCTTGGGGAAATGTGTCTGGAGTTATTTAATCCCAAAAGGATTATACAGAGAGTATGCTCTAGGGAATCTCTCAAACCCTATCCCTGTTAAAGTAAAATAAAACCAAACCCCAAAACCCAACAATCCCTTTCCCACTGACGGCTTGCAGCAAAAGATACTCTTGAACTTTCACCGGAAAATGTTCCCCAGTAGAGACAGTCAGTGCTGCTCCTCTGGAAAACTTCTTCTGCTTTGGCTTCCATGGTGCTATCATTTCCTGCCTCTCCTCCTACTTCTTTAATCTCCTTCAGCACATCCTTTGGAGGACCTTCTTATCTTCCTCCAATTTATGTATGGGTTTCATCAGGCTGAGTCTTTTATCCCCACTTCTTCCTCTATTCTATCTTATCCCTGGTTAATCTCAGCTGTGCTCCTTACTTACTGTTCATCTGTTCTCATTTTGACTTGTGTTTAGACTGTAAACTCCTTGAGATAGGGCCCGTCTTTTTATTTTATACTTTTACAGTACCTCCGGGAACATGAAATTGCAGGCTGGACTAAGTCATCAAACAGAATTAAAGCATTAAAGGAAAGCTAGTCTAAAAGGTTGAGTGGAAATATCTTCCTCATTTTCGGCAGCAGTCCAAGGCAGTGCAGCTTTCATTTGTGTAAACACACGAGCATTGCTCTCCTGTGCAGCACAGTGGGATCGAGTAAATGACTGGTTCACCCTCTAGTAAGTCACCCACTGCCTTCCCAACAGCAGGCATCAATTTACTGGTGAGGAGGAAGAAGAGGTCCTCTTCCTTCAGTGAGCAGCAGCAGCAGGATTTGGTTTCCCTGGCTGTATGGGAGATCAGTGTGGTTATGATGGTGTCCAGCTGCTGCCATGCCCACCATAGTTAGCTGGAATCATGCAAGGGATGTTTTGTAAGTAGCCATGGCAGCAGGGGTTTTTTGTCCATTTTTTTTTCTACTTTCTTCTTTGAAGGCTTCTAAGAAGAGCTAAATGTTCTGCAAAAGAAGAACAGTCTGGATATCTTGAATAGCACACGTTTTATACGTCAGCAGGCTTTTGTCAGCACTTTTTTCTTGAGTCCGTTGAGACCTTCAGTGAAGTTTCTTGTTCATGAGCAGATATCTGTCTATTCCTGCCTGCTTTACATGGTCTCATTCACAAGACAAAACACTCTTTTGATTTTTTGGGTTTTTTTTTGGCGATTCCATCATTTTCTGCAACCTTTTCTTTAAAGAACTATGGAAGCTAATAAATGCCTCATTTAATTTGAAGCAGGCATGTCCATGTAACCACTCATCTCTGATGGCCACGGTTAACCTCTAGTCAGCATGTGCTCACTTTGGTGTTTGGCTCTTTGATTCTTGTGGTGTTTCCCGATGATGCAGGAAAGCGCCAGGATCTTCATGGAGCCCAGCCATGCCATTCGGGTGTCCTTCTCCTCCCTCACCTGCCAGCAGCCTGGAGAAACAACATGGCACGCATCTGCCTGAGCTCTCCCACATTTTAAATACAGCTGACCCTGGATGGCAACCCAACCTTACCATTTCCTCCTCTACATCCGAGACCTTCAAATGTAAGTAGTTTTCTTTGTGATCTTTGCCACTGATGAGGGAATTTGACCCTCTAGGCATCTCTGAAGCTTTTCCCATGGCATATATGAGGAAGTAGCAGATGATTTATTAACATCAAGTAAACCATTAATTCACTCATTCAGGATGATTACCTGTTTCTAATAGTAATTGTGAATTACTCAATCACCTTATATTTTCATGAAGAAAGACAAATGATAAATGGATCAATGGAAGAAAAGTAATTTCAGGGTGAATGACACATGACTGTATTTGTGCAGGAAATATCTAGAGAAAGGCAACAAGCTGAATGGGAGACACTGGACCAGAATCTGGTATGGTGTGGAGTTGTGGCTCTACTCTTTGCACGCTCCTAGCAAATTTGGCTTGATGCCTCTTGATGTTGCACTTCAGGGCCATTGCTGTTACTTACCTGTGGGAGTAAAATCGTTTCCATACTAATGATAACAGTAGCAGCCAGTCATTAAAATTCTCAAATAGCTTGTATGGATAATTTTTATAAGGCTTGTGTCCACTAGGACTGGAAGCATGCGTCCTGGTTTGAGACAGATTCGGAGGAATGTCTGAAATGAACGTCCTCTGATAGAAGGCAGGTTACAGCCACCCCTCCCCTGCCAGGTTCAGGAAAGAAATATCCCTCAGAGGAAAATGAAAGAGGGAAAAAACCTTATTTATTTAACAAACACATGGGGAAGAACAATGTTAAGTAATAAAACCTCTTGCTGTGGAGAGAACCTGGTAAAATTCAAAGTCCTTCTGTAGGGGTGGCTGTTCTCTCTCCGGAGCTGGGGTGTGGCCCCTTCAGGCCGTGGTGTGGATCTCCCGGTGCTGGTGATCCAGACCGGAGCAGAACAATCCAAGGAAAGTTCTTGCCTCAGCCAGTGAGCCAGCTAAAAAGCAAAGAATTTTAACTCTCGATCTCTCTCCTGAGCAAAAGCTGAAAAACTCAGGAAAAAAAGGAAGGGTGCTTCCTCCGCTCTTGCTGCCATAGAAGCATGCAGGGGAGTAGTGTCTGTGTCCTTGAACACAAAACTGCTTTGAAAAGTTCACCTGGCTTTTCTTTCCTTCTCTCGCATCCAGTTTTAAAGGCACAGAAAGGCAGAAGATTCATGTCTGGGCATAGAGCAGCAATACGGGATACAACATCATAAAGTCACCCCAAGACAGCATGCCATCTATTCTTTGAAATGCCGTCTTGGAATTTGGGCAACACTCTTTTTCCCTTTCTTTGTCTTTCTGAATCTCAGTTCCCCCTTTTGAAAAAAATGAGAATAATTTTGCAGCAAAATAAGAGTTAGACAACTAGCCAGAGTATGGGCTGATTTGGATATAGCAGGTCATTGTAGGGGAATGTATGGAGACTTATGTATGGACTACTGAGAATTAGGAAATGGAGCTCCACCTTGCCCTTTACTTCCTGTTTTATTCTGTGCAAATTTTTCTTTACTCTGTTAAATGAAGCTATGAGTAGTGGCTTTATTTTTACTGACCTGAGCCATGTTGCTTTTGCAAAAGTATTGACACCTGCCTGTGAAATGTCATTAAGAGCTCTGACAGTTCATGGAACTGTGACGTAAACGACTCTGAAACACAGGTCGTTTTTATATTGGTCCTCCCAGTCAAAGCGAAAGGGTTTGAAAGGGCCAGTTGAATCTGGTGAATCAACAAATGCTTACAGGAATGGTGCCAGGGGTTTGCCACTTAGCCCAGGGGACTATCTGGGGGCTGATGGTGTCCATCTGTCAGGGAAAGGGCGGGGTGACTTTGGCCACAGGCTTGCCAAGCTGGTGAGGAGAGCTTTAAAGTTCCTGGGGCAGGGGAACCTCAATCCGTCCCACCCCTACTAGTTTGATGCCAGTGCCAGCAATAGATGCACAGAGCCTGGAGAGGGATCACAGGTCAGCACAAGAGCACCTGAAGATCAGCACAAAGGAATTCCAGAGAAGTTCCCAAGGCAGCCAGAGATTGGGTTAGGAAAGCTAAAATCTTGTAGAATTAAATCTGGCCAGGGACTCTTTTTTAAGCTTTGCATGCGTTGCAATCCCTTCTCAAGATACCCACTTTTATGCCTTTGGTATTTAAATTTGAAAGATAACATTAGACATCTCACATCTTCAGCAGCAGATCAAACTGAGCTGGGCATGTCTTGTTCTGTTTGGAAGGAACCATAACATTAGCAATTGTTAGAATAGATAGCAGTCTCTTTGACTAGTTTGTTCTGTAATAACTGAAACAAGCCTCTGTGAGAGCTCAATTTAAACTGATATGTGCCCCATTTTAAATCAGTTAGCAGATATTTGTGGAAAATTTTAGGTGTTAATTTAAACTGATTTTGGTAAAATCTGAGCTTCTCTAATATACGCCACCTATGCTTTCCATTTTCCTCTCTTGGAGAACAGTGATTTAAAGCTGATTTTGCTTAACTAAGGAAACAGAACTAATACAATAAGCTTCTTAAGATTTCTGTAAATCAGAGATGTTCATTGGGACATCTCAAAAATTAAAACTATTCCAGTGCACTGTCCTTCATTGCCATTATCATAATTACTTTTGTGTTTTAATGGGAGGCATTTTGAAATGTTGTGGCTGTGCAGTGTCAGGCGAAAGCACCCCTCTTTCTGTGAGATGCCCCTCTAACCTGCACACAGCCACACACACTGCAGTCCAGAGCTGATGTGCCCAGCGTTCTTGACTGCCAAAAGCCCTTTTGCTGGGAATGAAACCATGCTGTAAATCGCACTCACATGTTAGCAGGGAGTGTATTTTCACACCAATGATTACAGTTGTGCCTTTAGTTGAGGAGGTTGTTTTGGGGCAGTAAATTGTGCTGTGTGTTATCTCTGCCGCCCTCCCTCTCTGGCTCTCTTTTTCTTCCTGGGTGGGAAATGGCTGTTCTGAACAGCAGAGCCCTGACAGCCTCCCAGGCTTTGCAATCATCTTTTGTTTCCATTTTTGTGAGAGAAGTATCTGAAAGGGGGATTGAGAGGAGCTGGCTCTTTGTATTGGAAGTACATAAATTACTACATCCCAGGTTGTCATCAGAGCTCTGCATCTCACAGATGAAGCTCAAGCAGTGGTCTTTAAACAGTCCATTAAGTTGGACAAGGTAAGAACTACCAGCCCTCTGACCTGGTGGTGCATAAATCTCCCCACTGCTCCCATCCCTTTTGCATTTGTCATCTCCTCCAGCACCATGCCCAGCCTGATGTGAGCAGGGGTATAAACACCTCCTGGTACTGCACTTGGCATCTCACATGGGGCACTTTACCCTGGATGGCCCCCATGGCAGGGGTGTTGGAAATACATGAATTTGAAGGTGCCTTCCAATTCAAACCTTTCAGTGATCCTATGAAAGCCTTTGTGGAGATTGGCCTTCACATCTGAAATGTCACGCTGGGTGCTGGTGCAAAGTAATTCTCACATAAATGGCCATTCTTTATGTGACGG
Source organism: Gymnorhina tibicen (assembly GCA_013399875.1). Classification (NCBI taxonomy): domain Eukaryota; kingdom Metazoa; phylum Chordata; class Aves; order Passeriformes; family Artamidae; genus Gymnorhina; species Gymnorhina tibicen. The sequence goes on from VXAZ01004978.1 coordinate 1,932,402, forward strand.
GCAGGTTTTATCAATAGAGTGAGTTGGACCCATGGTCAGTACAGGATAAACAGATGGGTTGGTATATGGTTAATCAATTACTATAGAGGACAGGAGGTCAATGGGCTTCTCTCAATTTCTGTAACACCTGTGTGCATATGAGCATTTATAATATCTAATACTCATGTCTGTAGGAAGCCTGTAGTATATGTTGGTCATTTATTAATTCCTTATAAACATTCCCTTAAGGCAAGTTGTGTGTTTGTAGATGATGGTTAGAATTACTCAAAAGATTCTTTTTTTTTTCCTCTATCAGAGAATGAAAAATCAATTAATTCTGGATTTCAGTTACAAATAAAACACATCAGAGTGAAAAGCTTGCAATGTGGTCCAGACATTCCTTACAGACCTTGTCAGACTGGGCCATTCTGGTGTCCCATTTAACTAAAATATCACTGAAATTCTCATTTTTCATGCTCTGTGACAAAGCATAATCTCTCATGAAGCAGATATCCAAACCAAAAAAAGCATGTTTTGATGTTACTGGAAAGCAAGGTTTTCATTGATCCAAACTGAGCTTTGCAGTTTTTTAAATTTTCATTTTGCAGAAGATTAAAAAAAAAGATCTTAGTTTTCTTTCTCATTTTGCTTAGGAGCACAATTAAGTGGAAAAAAAAGGAATTCCCTTAGCAGCTAGCAAGTCTAGTGTTTCTGCACGCTTCTCTGAAAAATAAATGGGATTACTTTGTTTAAAAACTGCTTTTAGCAACCTCTGTTAGAGCCCTAAAATGCACAGGAGGGCATGATCCTTCTTCCTTTGAAGTCCCTGGCACAGTATCCATTGACTTCACAGGGAGTGGGATTGACTGAATAATTGTGTTGCAGTATGAATGTCTACCCTGACACTGCACAAAGTCACGCTGAAAGCCACTTGATGTCATTCTAATCCTGTCTCCTCACAGTGGTGTTCTGGAGAATAGGGTTGGGGTTTTTTTTCCCCCTCCGTATTTATTATTTGCAGAAGGAACTAGTTAACAAATAGAAAGGACAAAGCTGAACGAGCGTGTCATTAATCTCCAAAGTAACTTGTTCTGCTGCCGAAGTGATCAACTGCTCCGTGCAGCAAGTGCTAACAAGGGGTTTTTAGCCGGTGGGGCTTTAATGTGCTGAGGAGAAACGCTGTAGCTGGAGGTATCACCCGGGCGTGTGCCCGAGTCGTGGAATGCCAGCCCCGTGAGGGCGGCAGAAGCCTCCTGGTCGCAGGGGTTGGATCCGAAACAGCCTCCCCAGCCATCAGAAGCACAAACACCTGCCGGGGTCGGGGGCGAAGGGGCTGCGATAACGCGTAACAAACACCGGGATCCCCGACACGGGATTCCAAACCCGGCGTTCTCCCCACAGCTTCTCCCCGCCGGGCGAACCACCGAGGTGTGCGGATGGTGCCCTGGCACGGCTGTGTCTGTGCGCTGGAAGTCCTCTGCTGCTGCTGCTGCTGCTGCTGCTGAGAGCATGGCTGGCTGCGACCAAGGCACACGGCCAGATGAGGCCCTTACGGACTGTCCCCCGGGAATAATTACAGCTAAACTGCGACACTTAGCCAGAGCCTTTTGTGCTCGTGGTGCCCTCAGGAAGGCCTGGGAAGCAAGCTGCCTGGAATGCAGGGGTGATGTGCTCCTCCTCAGCTTGGCAAGCAGAGAAGAGGAATGAAATCCCACCTCTCCTCCACCAAGCACCCCGAGGGAGACCAACGCTGGCACAGTCGCCCTTACGAGTGCTGCCCTGAGGGTGTAAATAGGGGAAGGTAGAGAGTCATTACCCGGGGAACCTCTGAAGGTGCCAGGTTGTCCTAGGAATGCTGGCTCTGCCGGTAGCACGCAGGCATTTTGCCCTTCACTGGACCACTTAAACATACCAGGTAACAAGGTTTAGAAAGATAACACTGCTGCGGTAGGAAACACGGGAATTGTTTCATACTGACCCGAGATTCCTTGGCCAGGAGCAGAAAAGCCCTGCACAAGCCTTTTTAACACACACATGCTGGCAAACCTGCTGCAGGCTGGGAGAGGACTGTAAAACAGAGGGAGAATCTGCCAATGTCAGGTATCATAGATATCACAGAGACAGAAGGACTGGAGACTGATTTAAGGTCAAATTGGAGCATAGCCTGTGAGGAACACAAAGGCAAAAGTGGCTTTAAAGCTTTCCTGATTTCCCACATGAAGATATGTCCCGCCTCTGCAGCCCATCAGAACAGCTCAGAAATGCAGGTCTCTGCCCAGAGTGGGCAGCCAACAGCCCCCCTGCCTCTGCCAAGGGCACAAGGCAAGTCCCATGCAAGGACTGTGCTGCAGAGCCCACGGCTGATCCACACATGAGCAGTGCTGATATATTTCAAAGCTTGCTCTTTCCAAGCTCTTCACAGCTTCTGCCTCCTCCAGCAAGTATCCAAGGATGGTGAGGGATACTTTTGCTGAACTTGTGGTTGCTTTTCTACAAGACTCTAAGTCTCCCTTTTTAAGGGACTCTCTAAGTCTCTCTTTTTAAGCTCCTCTGTCACCAAGTAAACTATTTCCTTCTGTCTTATATACCAAAAACCGAAAAATGTCAAACCAACAAAATACACACTAGTGGCAATGGAACGAAGTCAAGTATCACACTGGCACAGTTTTGATGTCCAGCTATCTCACAACACAGAAGATCCAGGGAAGTCCTAGGCTTTTATTTCTTTGATGGCTAATTTGATTTGGCTAGGGCAGGGTTATCAGATGCTCAAAATGGCCTGTTTGACTGTCTAAAGTGTAAAGTTTCAAGAAGTCAGATGTGAAAAGAAATACTGAGCCTGTAGTTTGCTGATGTATGTTAAGCAGGACTTTCCTTTGCTCTAAAACACAACAGAAGGTGTAGCACATCACATTTCACTTCAAGCTGGCTGAGAGTAAGCTTTGAAAACCCAAAATCCCTGATATACTCCTGTTAATCATTGATACAGTCTTTGATCTCTTCTCAGTTCTGTGTAGCTGATCGACTCAACCCCACGTTTTTTTACCAGCTTTCCATTTGCACCTATTTTTCTCAGTGTATCTGTTCTCCATCACAGTTAGAGCAAGCAAAGTAGGCCATAAGAGCAAGAGTATTTTTACAGTATTTCTGATCAAATGGTATATGCATCTTTGTGCAAAATTTCTAGTACCATTCCACAGGACAAAAAGGATCTGGGATAATATCTGAGCTGCCCAAACTCCCCTTCTCTGCAGTTATTTCCAGCTCCTGTGTGACTTCAGATAACATTTGCAGGAGAAGCCTCTTACAGCTACTCAATATGGGATTCCTCAAACTCGTCCCTCTGAAGGCTGGCAGAAAAGAACCATGGCTTCAGGGCTGAAAGGAGTGTGAGGGAACGCTTCAGGCACAAATTCCTCCCTCTCTTTTTCACCACAAAGCTTTCAGCCAAGCCTGCTTGGATTGCTCTGTGGACCCTCAGTTCATCGTGCAATAAGCTGGGGCTCCAGGAATAGGCATCTCTAAGAGGGATGCCTGAAGATGACGTGACTCTGCCACCCTGCCAGATTTGAGGGGGCTGGAGAAGTTTGCTGCTGTGCTCAGTCTCTGGGGGCAGTGGCAAGGGCATCAGCTCCTATGAAACCCAGATGGTGAAAACATGCAAAAACACATCACATCTTGGTTTTACTGGTGATTTTGGTCATGGTCTCAAGTGTCTACCGTAGGTCCAATTTCTCTGATGTTTTTCAGAGAACTCAGAAAGAGCTTTTGAGTTGTGCTGAATGGGTGCTACCTGGCTGGTCACCATGCCATCACACTTACCATCTTCTCATTACACTGGCGTTGCAGACTGTCCCACATACTCTGCTGGTCCCTTGGGTGTGGTATGCCAGATAAATTATCCCACCCCATTCCACCCACTTGACTATGTATGTGCGTGAACACCCCTTTGGCCTTGTCATCTTCTCTCACACAGGCTTCCCACAAGCTTTTCTGTTTGATTAAACACTTTTAAGTGCAGGGAATGGCAAATGAATATAAAAGTTGGTAAAATAATTTGAAGCAAATAGCTGGGCAAAACACTCCTTCCTGGGCCATGTTTCTTGTTTGCTTCTGGTACCATGGCACAAAGATGGATAATGAGTGAAGTTGGTCTGTTTGGCTTCTTCTGCTGCCTCAGGAATTAGCTGTTTTGCTGTTCCCTGTATATGCAAGATGGAACACAAATTAGTGGTTCAGGTTCGTGTCCTTTTATGTGTAGGGCAGTCAGAACACTAAACAAACCTCAGCACGGAAAGACCATCACAGAGACTGAGCAGTCAGAGGCTTTAAATACCCTAAATTCGGCTCAAATTCTCTGTGGCTGCAGTTAAAGTGAGAAAGGGCTGTTAGAGGCACTCTTACATTCCCTGATAAAGCAAATGTTTACCAGACACAGGAACCAGTCTTCCTCTTGTCCTCTTTAGATTAAATTGCCTGATAGAGCAGAAGACAGAGTTAACTCTCTGTGCTACGACCACGACAGAAAGCTCTTGACAAAATTAAATTACTCGATTCACTGCAGAGAAAACCACTTGATCATTTCATGTATACGGGAGGCACAAATCTCAAATTGCATGTTTGGCAACATATGAGAGCTATATACATATATAGTCAGTTGATGTTGTTATTTTCATTAAATGAGGTCTCTTCTTTTCTCTATTTTCGATGCTGTTCTCAAGGGAGATTAATTTGTATGAAAGTAGAGCGCTAATTGCACAAAACAAGCTGGGGTACTGCAGGAGCATAATTAAATTAAAAAAAAAAGTGGTGTTAATACAATTGTGGTGCTAATTAAATAAAATTGGTGACAAGTGTCTAAGGCAGACCAAGTGTAAGGAGAAAAACTGACAAAATGATCAATTTAAAAATTCTCGCAGATATTATAGTTCACTGGTAACTGAGCCGAATTAAAAGTAATTGTACACAAAGTGCTGCGCGAGCACCTGATCTTGCTCTCAGCAAAGTGGGACTTTTGCCAGTTCAGACTCTAATGTTCCATAAATTGCTGATAGGAAAGTGATAGGCTTATTTTATTTCTGCATGTGTTTAAGTGGGGACTAATTCAGGGCCGGTCAAACGGACTTGGGCAACAGCTCCCTCAGCAACATTTGCAGTTGTGCCTGCAATAAACTGACCATTCCCTGCTTCCATAGGAATTGCTGATGGTCCATATGCCGGGGGTCCTGGAGAAAGCATGGAGTGCGCTGTGCCAGTGGCACACTATGGCTTTGACCTCACCAGCCGCCAGCTTTCTAGACCTTCACAGACCAAGGGTGCATCATTAGACTCCCTCCTCCACTCTCCCTTAATCAGCATCCCGGCTCAACTCCCTTCCTCTTTGGCATTTATTAGAGGCTCAGAGGAATTGCATGACGCCTACTGCAGCCCCTGCTTCCTCTCCAACCTTGGCTGTCCCCAGCATTTTCCTCTGAGCAGAGAAAATGCAGTGCCCTCTGATCTGGTTCCCACCTTCTCCAGAAGGTCACTCCCACTACCCAGCTGCCCTAGGGACACTTTGCCAGCTGCACCTGCCACCCTGGAGCCCTGCTTTCCAGCCTTGGTGCCCGTGGGGAGCCCTGGCAAGAGCCCTGATGGCCTTCCACTGTCCTGGGGTACTGGAAAGCTGCTTCTCGTGTACTCTGATTTTCCTCACAATTTGTGTTGATGGAGGAAACCTCCCACTCCTCCTTCCACCCACAAACCAACAACACCAAGCCATTTCTAGCCTGTGTGGTCCTGAAACAAACAAAAAAGTCCTTTCAGATGCGAAACAAGGCAGCCTTGTCTGCCTGAGTCAGCAGCCTAAAACAATAGCTGTGAGCACTCACCTCACAGCAATTTCTACCCTCTCTGGGGTCACGTTATAATACAGTAGACCCCCAGCTGCGGTTTTAAAAATGCATTGGCTTGTTTTGGGAACTGACTCGAACAACTTCACTGAGCTTGCAGGAAATTAGTTGTGATCCTTTATACAATGAGAATTTTGCCTTTGACTTTGCTGGGAGCAAGATCAGGACCTTAATGCCTACAGAAGAATTGCCAACCCTTGCTTGCTGGAGCAGAGGGAGCTTGGGAGATAAGTGATTTCTCCGTGTAGGTGTCTCAGCCAAGAAAAAAAGTAGAAAGGAAAAAAGTTCCCTTTTGGGTTGTATTTTATGACTGGGATTGCTGGTCACTGCCCTATGATATTGCTGACCAGAATGAAAAGCTGAAGACACAAATTACTGTCCTGATTTTTATTGTTCTTACATTTTCTAATTGATGATAAGGCTCAGGGAGAGCTCTCAATCTGGGACGTGATGCCTCTGCCCTTTCTTCAGGGGGTTTACTTTGAGCAGGGTCTGTGAGGCTCTACCATCCTTTGCAGCTTCTTATTTTGCTGGTGACGAATCCTGCCCTGCTATCTGTTCTCCATGTGAGCACTGCTGGGCTGCAGGGGATTGTCATTCATTATAAACACGTTTTTAATCCCAATTTCAGTTTTGGAATAAACAAGAATAAAATTGCTGCTGAATTTCAGCTTGATGCTTCTTATTCACTTTCCTGAGTCTGAGTTCATCATCCTTCCTGCCTTCATTAGTGCGACTCTGGCTTTGTCTCTGTGCTGTCTGCGTAATAGCCAGCCCATTTCCTCACCTTCATCTTGAAAGCAGAGCTCGATGCTGTGTGTTAATTACTGCTGGGCTCTGCTCAGCTCAGTCCTCGGCATTTGGAAAGGCAAGACACGACTGAAGGAAAAAAACCTGAAAGAACCCAGAAAAATAGAACTGGCACAAAGTTGTCATCTGCCTAAGAGTGCTTGTCTCAATGGTTATATCAACCACAAGGGCGTGTGTTCCTCCTTCACAGGAACAGTGTTGGCTTTGTCTGGCTTAGTTTACAGTAAGATTAAAGCCTTTTCTTTGCTGTTTTCTTCCCTTAGGGTGTGTTGTGCCCATTAATTGCCCCAAGGTAGAACATACCACTAAGACTGGACTGAGAGTTAATAACCAGCCTCAACTCAGTGTCAGGGACAGATGCTCTCTAAACATTACTTTGGGGCTTGCCCCTGTAGCATGGGAACACAGGGCATATACCCAGGCTCAGCTTGTCCACATCACACGTAGGCACATGCAACCCAGAAACAGCCTCTGCAGCTGGAGTGATCTGTCTAAGTCAGAAGCAATATCCACAGACATCCTTTTCCACCGTCACCGTGCAGAGCAACCATAAACATGTGGGGTGCAGGCTGTGCCTTTAGGCTGTGGGTGCAGATTTACCAGGCGGGGAAGCTTTCCACCCTGCTGGCCCTGGTCTGCACCTGATGCCCAGCGTGACCCTTGCCCATGCCATGTGTGGTAGAAATGCAACTTCCCTGTACCTGCCCAAGTTTTGGGCTTGAAAAGGAGGGATTTTGGTAGTGCTGGTGCCCCAGGAGGTGCTTTGCAGCTCAGTACAGTTAGGGAGCAGGGGGCTGTCATGAGGTGATGAGTGCTGGTGGAAGAGGGGGGTGACCAGGACTGGGGGCTGAGGTGGCTGGTGAAGCCTTGCTAGCAGATGGGGGGTGCCAGGTGAGGATGTGTTGGTCCCACATTGATTCTACTGATTCCTAAGGCAAGCTCTGGGTCCAGGCAATGTCCTGGGTGCTCTGGGCTACTTACGTAGAGAGAAAACTTCCAGCCACCTTGCTCAGATGCTTGACGACTACATTTCACTACATTTCTGAGAATTCAAGGCAAGAACAAGTGTAAGTGAAGTCTGTGTGTACAGCAGGAACTTTGTGAATTCATACTAACAGCTGAGGATGTCTTATAACCTTTCTGACACTGTGAGTTATTGGATAAACAGGAAAAAAAAAGTGATGACACATCATAATATTGACTTTTATTCCCCTTATTTCTACAGCTGCAGTTCAGTGTACTCAAAACTGAAACAGCAACACAATGTAGTGTATTTATATGCTACATTTCTAAACAAACCAATATTTATGTACAGTGTGTGAATATAGGTACTAAATATATCCATGGTCTGATATAGACAGACCAAATAAATGCCCTTCATTATCATATATATATATGATTGTAATATATTTATATGGTAAAACATAATGAAAGTATAGCTAAGTGGGACAGAACTAAAGGGTGACTGTTTTTATAAAATTTTGGGTAAAGATGAACAGGTTCTAGTAGAGCACAATGTCTGCTATAGCCTTGATATTTATGGTTATATTTTGACTGCTGAAGTCAAACAGTAGCAAGCACTGAATGCTGGACCTTTTAGGTCCAGGCTCCCTTATTATGACAATAAAGTATGAAAATTTTATTAATTCAAAAGTTCACTCTCTGAAGTGAAATCCTAGCCACCTCCTTGATACAGAGACTTGATCAAGACTTAGAGGCATTTTGCCATTTTGCGGTTGATATGAAAGTTTCTGTCTCGTAGATGAGGAAAGAAGGGGAGACAAAAACTTCAGAAAAACTTCCATAACTAACCCCTCAATTCTCTATATTCAGTTTATTTTCCAAAAGTGAAGTCTTGCCCCAAAGCTGAAATACCAGATAGACATCTGAGTAGGAGACACTGCAAAAGATAAGGTGATGTGAGTCTGAAGCTTACTTCACTTGAATCTCTAGTGAAAAAACACAGCGCTCACTGTTACCAGAGCAAGGCTCCTTTGAGGAGTAGTCTCCCAGGTTTGCTAGGGAAGGAACTGTACAAAAAAATGCCCAGCATAATTATGAAAAAGCACTAGCAAGAATTTGCTGCTCAAAGCCCTCAGTTCCAATATTTTGACATAGCAGCTCTAATTTAGTTTTTTTTTTCTAAATATATAGTTTTCTAAACAGGGAGATAAATCAAGCTGCCAGCAGTTCAGCAGATGTTAGCTAATAATTTTCTGGGGATTCTTTACCATTTAAACAAATACTTCCCTGAGACCGATCACTGATGCATTGCTTTTATCACTCCAGTGACTCAACGTGCTAGATGCAGGGTAGGGTGGCAGCAGCTTTTCCATCAATATGCCTTAGGCCTGGTCGAGGCAGATCATCTAGACTGACAAAAGGAGAAAATTTATGGCGTCCTTCCCAATTAAATCCTCAGTGTCTCTGCTAAGGTGGCCTGGGTTGCCAGTGGTATTTTTAATAGTGCAAACAGCTGCTACCTAAAAAGCCTAACAACCAACTCATGGCCATGAAATAAGTGCTGTGTAGTGACTGTGCTTGATAAGGTCCAGGTTCAGAACAATAACCCCACCAGTGAAAAGCTCTCCAGGCTATTTCCATCACCCCCATATACCTCTTTCCTGACTCGTCTTGTGCTGTCTTTGCTCCTGCTCTCCCACCAGGGAGGATATGGGATTTTTCAGCACGAGTTGACTGATAAATGAAATCGACTAGCTCCGTGTCTTTTCCCTTGGGGGCAGGAGGAGAAGCAGGAGCCTTTGCTGGTGATGCTGAGGCCATCCAGCCTGTGATTTGCTTTTGTCCACAGCATAGAAATGCACATCTGTACCAAACACTGCCAGGTCTCTTCAGTCTGGGCTGCGGTGAGTGTGTGACCCAGGAGGGTCCTTGTTGTCCAGATGAGCCTGAGTGGGCTGGTCTGTGTGTGCCGACAGTACAGGGAGTATTTCCTATCAATTGGTGTGATGTCATGGTCAGTCTGCAGTGTGGGAACACACCATTTCCTGACTTTCAGGGGTATTGCAAATGGCTAGTTGGAAGAAGATCCTGTTCAGAAGTGGGACAGGCAAGTAAATAAGTAGCCAAACTTAATAAATAAATAAATAAATACATACATACATACATACATACATTTTTATAAAAGCACTGGCACTGTGCCTGCTACCAGGTCAGAAAACTGCTCTATATGTCTCTAACAGCCTGTATGTGCCACATGGGCTCTTTCCAAATGCTACGGTGTTAAATGTGCTCAGCAGAGACTCAAAAGAAAGCTGTCTGGTAGGTATATTGTCCATGGTCCTTTCCATCCCTGGCCTCTCTGCTCAGCCTGCCAGCCCCCAGAGTCAACAGGGGAGGGATCATGCCAATAGCCCAAGGCTGCATCTTAAATTTGACTGACCCTGCTTCATAAAACACCCCAATGGCTGATACAAATCCTGAAGCCCCTAAATGTGTCTAACCGTGCTGGGCAGTGAGATGCCCTGTGAGAGGCGGTGGTTTGGAGCAAAGGGAGGTTGCCTGGATCACACACGTGTGTGCGTGCACAGAGTTGTGTCATTCCCTTGCTTTTCTCACTTGGATGAAACTTTATTTCAAAGTTTGGGCTGGGGCCTAAATTTGGTGATCTAATGTCTTGAGTTTCTCTTTTGTCTTCACAGGACATGAGCTGCCTCAAAAGAGCTTTGATAAATTGCCCCAGCCAGTCATTAGTGTTACGCATCCACATTATCCTCCTGCCAGCAGGCAGCGGGCTCCAGGAGCCGCATCCCTGGCTGCCCCGGGGGAGACGGCGGCACAGTGCAGCAGGAACACGTGTTCAGGGGCACGCTCTCCCCTGTCTCGTGCTGGCAGGACTGGGCCTCTGGCAGCACTACAAAGTTCCCGTGCTTCCGAGGGCCCCCAGGGGATAAGACACCTGTCTGGAACAAGAAGAAACTGGAAAAATGCTGGCCTCAGTCCCTCCTTCCTCACTGAGAGTGGCAGTCCACCTAGCTCAGTGTCCTGTCTCTGCACAGCTCACACGGATGCAGCTGCAGGACTTGGCCAGCAGATCATGTCACTTGTGCACAGCTTTAGTTCAGTGGCCAGCAATTCGTGACTCGAGGACTGCCTGACTGAGGACCATAATCATAACTCTTACCCTGCCATGCACGTCTTGGCTATGGATTTCCCTGGTTGCCTCTTGAACTCCTACCAACCCCTGGTGCCCACAGCATCCCCTGGCAAGGAGCTTCCCTGCTCCAGCATTAATGGATGATCTGCATGTCCCATATTTTCCAATGTGTGTTAGTGCTACATCCATCTTCTGGAGAAGGACCCACGCGTCCAAAATGATGCTACAGAGGAGACAAAGGAGACAACCTGGCTGCCAAGCTTGCCCCTCCTCAGCCGATGCCAAACAAAACAGCTTGGTATTGTGCACCTGCAGGAGAACCTACAGATAGAGTCTGGGTACAGAAGAGTTACATAACACAAGAGCAGAAAGTGGAACAGTCCATGGGCTGCATTTCTGTTCAGAAGATGTGACAGCATCTCGGACATGGGAGCTCTAGGAGGTGTCAGGTCATGTCAGGAGTGACTTGGCTCACCTTATGCCATGTGTCATGAAGTCTGCTTCCCCAAAAAATGAAGAAAAAGGAAAACAAGGAAAGAATAATGAGAATATTAATTGCAAGAATCCATTCTGAGTTGATGAGTGGTCCTTTGATGTTGGCATGCCCTTCGCTACTTCCAAACCGGGCTGCAGCCAGTGCCACATGTCGCATTCCAACGAGAGAAGGAGTCTTCTTCCCAGAGGGGCTTGCTCTGCCACTTCAGCCTGCTTTGTTTTCCCTCTCCTTGCTTGCCACAAGCCTACCAGCGCTTGCTGCTCATGCTGAGTGACAGACAGCACTGACGGCAGCAGCTTCTGCGGCAGCAGGATGCGCCGAGCACGGTGTTCTGGCACACGGAGTTTTGTGAGGCAGCAGGCAACGAGGGCATGGGATCTTCTGAGCAGAGATACTATATTTTGGAAGCCAGGGCCCTGTCTTACAATGAGGATCAGAGAAAGCAAACTGAGGAAAGGCATGCTATGGCCACAGGGGCTGTTTTTTGTGGGGACAAGAAGAGGGGACTCAAACCCAGGATACTTATATGCCTTCCATCATGTTATTCCTGGACCAGCTGTGCCACCAACTCACTGCATGTCCTTGGCTGAGCTGCCCAACCCCTCATGCCCCATTCTCCTTGCCCATATTGGTCTGTCCTCTGGCAGGAGCTGTGCTTGCAGGCATGGACTTAACCAGCTCAGAGGCCTCCATTCATCCCTGTCTCTTTCTCTCCTGCTGTGGTGCTGACAACTCATATATTCCCAGCATTGCTCTGTGGTTTCTCTCCAGCTTTGGGAGACCATGTGCCAAGTACTGCTGATCAGCCTGCTGACCAGCTACATCTGGTGTATCCAAAGCCAGCCAGAGGCTTTGGAGCGCATGCTCCTCTGTGACGGCTGCCTGTCGCTTGTTGCAGCACGCAGGTTAGGCTGGCGCACGGCAGAGTCTTGCTCCGTGCTCGCGTCCCGCTCCATGCTTGCATCCCATGCCCAGTGAGGAAATGGGCAAACTGACCCTGATGTGGGGATCAGCCCCTAAATGGAGGAGTTTATGCTGCTCTCTGTCCACTCCTGGCACAGCAAAGACTCCCTAAAATGGAAAGGTGTATGTACAGCCTCCTTTGCAGACTTCTGGTTTGTCCTGAATGCAGTGTGGCAAATTGGGGAATTAATCTGGGGAGGCTGATACTGAACTGGGCATATCCATGTCAGATTATAAAGCCACAGTTAAGCACAGACCTTCTTTGCCTTCTCTCTTTGCTTTTTGACTCTGTGCTGATCTAAACTCTGTAGCAAACAGCCAGAGAAATTCCTGCACCTGTCCCGAAGCCCACAGTAATGGTCATGACATTTTGATGATCGTACACTGGGCGGAGTATGCTGGGGCAAAGGGATGGCCTCCTGATCTGTTTTCCTAGACTGAGATGCTGGTAATTAAGAACAGATGATGTGCCCGGGACTTTGATCACCCATTAATGAAGATCGTGTGGGTCAGCTGGGACAGAGGCTGTAATGTTTTAAAAAAGACTGCTTAGGAGTTGTTTCAGCAAGGGGAGTGTAGTGATTGCAGAGGTGGGTGTGATGCTGAGCGATTTAACAGAGGGATTGGACCTGTGTGGTGGTAAGAAGGTCTTCAATGCCTCAGAAGCCTCTCAGTGTCATGGAGGGAATGGCAGCATATAAACAGGTACTGGTATATTGTTGCTGTTTAGTAGGTGTATTTCTTGATCTGCTGAAAGCCAAGACTATTAATTGCTTCAGTTTTCCCATATTTGTGAGACCAGCTGTAATCCCTCCTGTGTGCAATATTCAGATTCTGGGGGTAAAAACCTTTTTAAGTAACTGGAGGGTTGGTTCTTGTCCTGGGAGCCCAGGACAGCTGGACAGGCCTGTTTCCATGATAGGGTCTGCAGGCAGAGAGCAGTGTGTTTCAGAGAGTCCCAGGACTGACACTGTGCTGGAGGCTGTCCAGGGAAACCAGAGACACATGGACATGCTGAATGCAGCAGCAGCAGCCCTACACCAGAGCTCTAGAACATGTAAATCACTTCAGTGGCAGTAATGTCACCCCTGCTCACATGCATGCTGTTCTTTATATATATAGGCACTTGGCATGCTTCTGAAGGAATATTTATTTTTTTATGTGTTGACTCTCTGGAGAGTTGTACCTTGAGCTGAGTAGAGGAAAAATTGAGGAAATAGTATATCCCTCCTCACACCTCAGAGTCCTGCACTCCTTGGCCCAACAACCCACACATTTACCAGACTTAGTTGCTAGTAAGCGAAGAGGGCAGAGCAGCTGCAGTGAATTAATTGGTAACTTCCAGAGCTGGGTTATTACTTGCAAAGCCTTACAGCAGTCACACACAGCGCTCTGAGCACAAGCAGACCAGTGTTATCTGTTGAAAAGGGGAAAGCTGGCACAGATGCCTGGCCTGTTTTTCTGCAGCTCTTGAAGATGGAGAGAAATATCCTTATGCAATGGCTCTCACTGCTGCCCTGGGGTCCTGTGGGGACTTGCAGACTTCTGGCACAGGGGTAGTGGGATGCAGCTGCCCTGAAGCGAGCTGAGCTGGAGCTGCTGAAGCCCTGCATTGCCATGGAGGGCTACAGTCATTTGTGTCCTCTTCAAGTTCTTGTTGTTGTTGATTTTAGCTGCTGGTACTGCAAAAGTGGTATCAGTCTAGTTTGAAGGGTTGTATTCCATAGCCAGCTATGACTGTAATGCATTAGAAGTGCAATAGGAGCACTGATTTAAAAACCAACAAGCAAAACCTGTCAGTAAGGGTTATTTGGTCCACGTGTTCTTAATGATTAAGACTTCTGATTGATTTTACAGAACTGGAGTGACATCTGAAGAAGATTCCCTTTCCTCTCCTATGTAACATAGGAGTGTGCCAGCTTCATCAAATGTGGCTGTACCAGCTATTCGTGCATCAGAAATATGGAGAAAGCCTGGGAAGAAAGAGAGTAAGTGATGTACATGATAAGCTTGCCTGGAAATCACAATATGTTTCTTTAAATATGGCCAATAAAGGGATTTATCCTCACTATTAATATCTTAAGAGTACCCAGAGAAATGTCTGACAGTCTACAGGACCCTTATCAGTCAATGAGACCTGGGAGCTTAAACCCCCTAAGATCTCTTGATGGCTTCTCATATTTTTCTCATAAACTGCTACTGCAAAAATAATTTTGGAAGGGTTTGGAGACTCTTACACATGCTCTTTGGTTTCATTTTTTGGAACCATAATTACTGCTTTGGCTCGCACTGCTACTTACTCAGTTTTCTGTGTGAAGTCACAGCCTAGCTCTGGAACTGGCTGGAACTCATTAAATCTGAGCAGGATGTTCAGTTCTGTAGATTTCATTTGAAAATCGGTTGGTGATTCTCATATATTATTACAAATTTACAGTTGTCCTTGGTTGATAATTATGTTCTCAGTCTGTCCCTCAAATTAATCTGAGTGCATACTTTAAACAGTTCTGCTATGGCTTTGGTTTAAGTAAATTACTTACAGGAATGACACATTTGTTACTAATCTTCCAGCCTCTTATAGCCAAATTCTGTAATTCTCTTCCAGGCTGGTAATTCTTTCTTATGCAACCAGACCTACTGACTTCACATTTATTCACCCAGTTCAGACCACCACTTAAGCACATGGTTAATTGTAAACATGTGTTTAGGTCCTATTGACTTCCGTGAGGCTTAAGTGCTGTCTTGAATAGGCATTCTTTCCCAAATTGGAGCCGGAAAATTAAATTTGTCCCCCTGTATAAAAGATCAATTCAACTGTTATGCCTCCAATAGAAAGCTCAAAGTTCTGTTGGATTAAGGCAGGATATACACTTAAAGTGTAATAACTGTTGCTGAAAACCTTGTCAAGTAAACTCCTATTCTGGAAGAAGCATTCACATTCAGGGATGTTAAGGGATAGCTATTTTTGATGCTATCTCTGTATAGATACAAGATGCATCTTAACTATACCTGGAAGATAATACTTTGATTTGTGTGATTATTTAGTGAAAAAACTGAAATGATGTGTAACTGGGATGACACTAAGGAATGTAGAGAAATTGAAATTTAAGGCTAGCAGAAGCAATGCTTTTATTAAGTAAAATAAAATGATTGTGTGTATTTTATTTAGTGAGTCTCTGCTACACAGTATCAATTCCTGATGCAAGTCACTATAATGGAGCCACTGGTCTGTCAATTCTCATTAGAAGAAGGAATAGAAAGAGGACCAAGTTTTGGCTGCCCATTCTCATGGACACAAATGCCACATTTCTGAGGCAGCAGCATGGTTTCCCTTTCCTTTTGGCTCCATTTTGGTTTGATGCAGGAAGCGGAGGTGGGCAAAGACGAATGTGGGAACCTGGCTTTGTGTCCCTTCCTCTGTGTGCGTCTTGTGCGAGACAAGTGGGCTGCGAGCAACATCAGAGGGTAGCCTGGTGGAGGGCACTTGCCAGGCCAGCACTTGTCCCATCTGCTTTTCTTGTTAGGGCCATACAGAGCACGATCCATGTGCTTCTGATTCAATCCAACTTCAGGATAGCAAGCAGTGCTCCCATGGCATGAGCAGGAGTGACCATACCCCGTGTATGCCAGTAGCCCTGGCTGTTAAGGATGCCTTGGGGGTTAGTGTGAACTGGAAGGCTCTCCATGGCTTTGCAATAGTCAGTGAGTGCTCAGCGAGGAGCACAGCTCTTGCTGATGTGCTGCTGTGTTCAGGGTGCTGGTTAAACAGCTTTATATCAATGTAAAAAATGGGAATGAGAAACTTTAAGTAGGAAAACAGGTTCACTGCAAGCAGTAGGTCCAAGGGATCATACTTCTGGCACAGAACAAGTGGGAAGGAAATCTTATTGAGTCTCTTTACAGTTCTTCAGAAGGAGTAAAAGAAAAGGTTAACCTTTAGAAACATATTCACCAATTACTTGGCTTTCCCATGATATCAGTCTCTCAGTTTCTATAGTCCTTTGAAGAACAACATTGCTAATAACTAACCTCAAGTCTTTCATATAATCCTGAATTTTCCTTTGAGCTTTAAAGGAAAATCACAATTTCCCCTGTGCAAAGATTCACTTTGATTTTTGGAGTCTGAAATATTATATTTAGGATATTGTGAGGGAGTCCTGGGAGACCAAAAAGTATTTGCAAAACGCTTGGCATTAGTTGTATGATAGCATTTTAGCTGTTCACCAGCATTGCAGATTTATGCACACACGTGATGCATATCATGGGCACAAAGTGTGGGATGTACCTCAATATTCAGGTGTATTGTTTTTAATGCACAAGCAGAAAGCACACAGCTAGGCTGTATGACAGATTCCCGGAGTTCAAAGGTGCTGAGAAAGATGATTTTCGCACACACATTTGCCCTTCTTCCAGCAGCATGCTTTTTGACATCAGTCATATTAACTCACTTTTAAAACATCCAAAGGTTTAAAAATACTTCCACGAGTGGCTGCAGAATGTTGTTACACTGTGCTGGAGTGACCTTGGTCAAGAGAGGAGGGGTCTCTTAGAAGGACAGCACACTCCTTACTTATGAATAGGCTTGGATCTAGTGGTATCCAGTAAATGCTGAAATGTGGATGGTGACTAAACTTGGAGCATCCAGGAGTGCTCAAGATTTACCCGAAAGAAGGGCCTAATCATGTGAACACCGGGTGTAGAGATTCTATAGGCCCTAAGGGCTGGCTTGTCACAGCAGTGGCCTTGTAGGGATACAAGGAAAGGTTGGCTGTTTCCCTAGGTCAGCTGTGCCCTTCCTTGCTAATCCACTGGCATGCTCTATACACCCTGAGCACGGGAAAGATACTGAACAACTGTGGTTGCAAACCCCTCAGATCTGTGTTCCCGTTTGTGGTTTGGTTTGGTGGGTTTTTTGGGTTTCTTAAAATCCTAGCAGTTTGTCTTTTTTGCTTGTGTGGTTTTTCTTGTATTTTTTCTATCATGGGTTGATTTTTTTTTCCTGTGTGCACTTTGAGGCTTCTGTTTAACACTCTCAAAGAGCAAACAAAAGAGTTGAATGCACTTGCTGATGTTCCTCATTTCATGGCCTGTTGATAACTACACGATAACACTCTCCATTGGAGTCTTCATTTAAAAAAAAAAGTAAGAGGAGGAAGAAAAGAGCCTTTGTCAGTCTCGATAGCACTATTCACTGTTTTACCAACAAGTTACAGTGAGAACATCAGCTTCCTGTCCTTTCATTGAAGCCCATTGATCTTTCTCTCTGGTAAACAGAGCGGCTATAGCTTTTGTTTGACTTGTGCTCCCCATTTGTGCGGTGCATTTCAGGGATGAAAAGTGCTGTTGTGGCTGTTCTGCAGAAGGAGAACTGGGACAATGGCAGTGGGACAATGAGTGGGATGTGTGGTGGCTGTTAGAGAGGGAAGCTGGGTGGTTGGGCCGCCACCATAAACACGGTGGTCTTTGGGGAAAGGTTGTGGCCGAGCAGCTTGTAAATGAGCAGCAATGGGATTTCAGGCTGGGTTTTGCCCACATCTGCCTTTCAGTCAGCCCTGAGCAGGGCAGGTTGAAGGATGGATGGCAGAACTTGCTTGTTCTAATGAGAAACAAACATCCTCGGCAGTGGCCAGGAGGTAGGAAGGATGTGGCAACAGAGCTGAGATTCAGCTCTGGCTTTCTTGCTCATTTACTTACTGGGTAATTCCAGTAAAAAACACTGTGATTAAGGTCTCCCAGATGGGGGAGTGTGCTGGAGCTGCAGGACCAGGTATGGACCTTTAGGAGCACCCAGACTACTGAAGTCCCTTGGCTGTAAGAAGCTGAGTATGGGGAAAGACCTTTCTGGGTGGGTGAAGTACCAGCCATAGGGAAGGACTGAGGATGAACTGGCAGAGCTTGTGCCGGGGGAGCAGCTGGGGCTGTGGGGTGAGAACTCTGCAAAGAAATAAGCCTCTTTTTTCCCCCCCTTTTTTTCTTACAGCCACTCAAGTGGGTGATGCTTCAGGAAATAAAGCAGAGGTGTAGAGATCTGGAGTTTCCCTTGATGATAGTCAGATGGTCCAAAGAGGTGTGACTGCTGGCAGATACCAAACGTATGCTTTTTCTGCTCTGAAGTAGCAAGAAACAAAAAGTTTACTTGCTCTCTCCTGCCTTTCAAGCCTCATTTAAGCACGGAAACTTTTCCTTGTTGATTTGCATTTTATGTGGGTATTTTTCTTGGTCGTACTGTCTCTGGAATTTGGTAAACTTAAGTGAAAGAGAAATAATATAGCAAGTCTCAAGAAAATATTTCCTGTGGAATCTTATAAATCCACTGAAATGGAGATTTGTTAATTTTTCTTTTGTTGTTTTGATTCAGCAGCAAAATGTGATTTCAGTGGGTTGCTGGCCTTTCTTAATTGCTCCTTATCCATCTTGCAGTGATATCCAGGAGGCCTGGCTACCAACCATAACTTTATGATGCCAGGCACTTGGCACCTACAGGACAAAAAAAAAAGAGCATACATTTATGGACATTCACATTTAGACTTCCCAGTTTGGTGTTTTTACTAATAGCCAAGGAGAAATGCTGCTTATCAGTTGAGCTCTGAGTGTGGGCTGTGCTACTCTTCCTCCAAAAGTGTGTGGAAAAACTGAAGTAGGTCCAAGGGTGCATCTTTACTGGTATTGGTATCTCTGCAGATGCTGCTGAGCTGCTCAATGGATTTGGGTAATTCCTGTTACCATAAAGAAGTGTAAGCAGAACTTTGCAATGGTGTGACTTTGAACAACTTCTTTTTCTTCTTTTTTTCCCTTTTACAACTGTTGATGAACTTCTTGCTTCTCAGGCACAGTTCTTACATGTGATTGGCTAATGTATTTTTCCTGTAACTTGTAGCAGGAAACCTTAGGAACATAAATAGTCTAGACTGTTTCCGAGTCCAGTAACTTGTTTTTGTGTAGAGCATGCAAAATATGGGAAATTTCAGAACAAAATTGAAAAAAACTGGATTTTTCATCATCTGCAATGTCAAACAGGGTTAAAATGTTGCAGTGACTAAAATCTTGTGTGTCAAAATAACTTTTCAAAAAGCAGAACCATAACTCTTCAGAGATTTGACACAGCTCTGTCACAGGATAACCCTCTCTTCACTGAGTGTAGCTTTCACTTGGGCAGTGTCCAGTGACAAGACCAAGACAGCTTTTGTGAGAAGCTTTATGAGGCTTGGGTTCTTGTAAAATGTAATGTTACAGCAGAAAATTGATTTTAAAACCAGACTGTGCAATTTGATAAATAGTTGTCCATACATTAAATATTTGTAAGTTTCTATTTAATAGTATTTTTAAGATATCCCTAATATGCATCTCATGGTGAGAACAAAACTGTAGAATTTTGTACAGAACATAAAAGTCTCTCTGCATCTGCTAAGGTAATTTGATGGTCAATTAATGTAATATGCACCTCTTGCCCTTGTGGAGGGTGTGAACCGAGAGCACACACACTTCTGCAAAGATAGTGCTTGTCCTGAGTTCCTCCAGTGACGCTGCACGGCTGACTTTTGTGGACCTGTGAGTGCTTAGCCTTGACCTGTATGAGTTGCCTCATTGATTTCACAGGGTAAATCAGTGTTGAAAAGTTTAGATATAGGCAAAAACCTCTGAGCCAGAGCCTAAGGAAAGGGAAGGCTGAGGGGAATGCTGGTAATTTGTTTCAACAGTACTGCTCAGTTGTCACCCAATTGCTTTTCACTCTTACAATCCTTCCCTTGCTTCCCGATAACTTCTGATAATTTCAAGTATAGCCACAAAGCTGTTGGGCAATTCAGGATCTTTTCTTTGGTGCTGGGGTGCACCCAAGGTGCTGGGGAGGTGATGCTGGTCACCTCTATTCCCTGGGCCAGGCAGTGGTGGGTGACATCTACTGCTAAAGGCAGGGAGGAGAGGCCTTTCTGCAGTCGTGGAGGAATGCTTATTCTGCTGGATATTATTAATCAAAGCAGATTTTGGCCAGGGTAAAAGCGTAAACACCCTTCCTCCTCTTCAGCACATGCTGTGGGAGGCTTCCAGCCCACAGAAGGTCAGACTCTCTACTATGCCTTACCTGTGAAAGGCAGGGGCCCCTGCAGCACAACGTCCCCGCTCCTGGATGGTGAAGCATTGTTCACCAAGCCAAAATCAGAAAGGGAAAAAGAAGAAGGGGTCACTTACATCCACCGCAAATCCTCTGGTAGTGCTCACAACTTGAGCTGAAAGCATAGTCCAGTGCCCTAGCAGGCGATGAAGGGGTGAGGGTTTAGGGGAGACAGTGAGCTGCTGGGGAGCTCCACCCTGCTGCCGCAACTTCTCCTGCCTATCCCTCTCTTCTTGATTTTACTTGTTGACCCCAGTCTGGAACCTCCTGGTGGACACCACAGGCGGATTTTGGCATGGGCAGATCCCCAAGTTTTACAATGGCACTGCATTCCACTTTTGATTGCTTTTGTGCAGCCCAGAGTTCCCTTTTCTCCTGTTCTTCCTCTCTCTGCCTTTTTTTAATTGATATTCCAACTCTGTGATTAAAAATGGACATGGCTTATTAAAACAATGCTGCTTGCTGTCAGGAGGCTTGCATTAGAATTAGGGAAGGAGGGCTGTAACTTTTTTTCCTAGTGTAAAGAAAATGGGGCTAAGAGATGGGGTAGGGATTAAGTAAAGGAAAAGGATGACAGGTGGTATATATCCAGCAATGACTTCTCCTCTTCAAAGGCAGGCTATTTTCTAGGTGCTTACATTTGCCCACACAATTTGGGGGATTAGCACAAATTGTGACCTAATGATGATATGAAACGTTTCAAGTTGCTGTTTTCCTCGTGGGCAGTTTGTGCTGTAGCCCTTAGGTATGCTCCAGGCTAAGACACTGTCAGGTGGAGCAGAGGGTGATGGAGCGAAGCAGGAGCTCTGCTTTCTGCCTTGCCATCCTGCACACACAGTGTGTGCTCACAAGCAATTTGATTGCACTGGAATTTGCCTTCTCATTTTTCTTGCCTCTGTTGTTAAAAACTCTGAGAAGAAGGTGGGGATGACTGCTGTTACTAATGCATGTTCACATGCCTTGGTGCTTTTTGGGAGGCTGTATCTGAGAGGCCTTCTGCTTTAAGTTGATGCGTGTCTTCTAGTGCCTTGCACTTAAAGATATCTGTTGCATAATTGTACTGGAAAGACAGTTCTTGCTGAAGGGCTGGATTGCAGGAACTGGGATGTGCTTTAGGGGGTTTAGTGGGAGGGGATGTGTCAGCAGGCTGATAGAGCTGGGAGAGGATTATGATGCATACAGTGGCAAAAAGCCACCGAATATTTATTAGGACTGCAGCCTTCCTTCTATGGAAGGCCAAGCCTGCTCTGTAAGGAAAAATTCACACAATCAGCAAGTAGGACCCCAGCAGAACTTCCTGCAAATATCCCAGGTTGGGGAGTATAAGGCCTTTGTTTTAAAACACTTCTGTGGTAGTGAACAGATCTTCCACTTAGTTAACCTGGCTGTGGGCTTATGCTGACGCAAGTGCATAAAGCTTGACCCAGTAAGTAAATCTGTGTGTGTGTGTAAATCCGTGATGAAATACAAGATTTTCAGTTTTCTTTTTTTTTTTTTTTTTTTAAATTTTTTATTCTTAAATTTTTTTCCCCCCCACAGCAATCTAATACCGGAGTCCTCTGGTCCAATACACCTGCCTTGCAATAGCCTGTAACTCTAATGAGACTAATCACTGTGCAAAGACTTGTACTAGTGCATAGAAGTGCATGCAACTTACTGCACTAGGCTGAGTTGTTTTGATTAGATTTTAAACCCAATTCTATATTTTGTTTTTTTCCATGAGGGGCTTACT
Source organism: Gymnorhina tibicen (assembly GCA_013399875.1). Taxonomy (NCBI): domain Eukaryota; kingdom Metazoa; phylum Chordata; class Aves; order Passeriformes; family Artamidae; genus Gymnorhina; species Gymnorhina tibicen. The sequence goes on from VXAZ01004978.1 coordinate 1,954,497, forward strand.
TCAGAGTCACTAGAGCAATTCCGAATGTATTTAAAGGTACTAGTCAAGACCTCTATTCAAACTGATTTCTTGGGAAAGATATGGTGATCGAAGCTGGTTACAGATTGCTAAACAGTACCTTTTTAAAAGATTATTTCTTTTTGAACTGAAACTTTCAGTACAAACTAGGCTTCTGTTTCTTGATAATGGCACCTCTCCTTTCAGCTGTGTTTTCCTTACCCTTTTTCTGCAGGGAAAGCATGTTTTGAGGAAGAGAAATTTATATAAAGTGAGTTGAAAATAATGTAGGCTTCTAACAATAGCTTGAAAAACTGCAGAAATTTTCATGACACTTGAGATAAAATATTTGTTTTTCACTTATCGATCTTCAGTGCCTTGCCTTGTTGGTCTCTGCTGTTGGCATTGCAGAAGCAGAGAGCTTTCATCACTTATGCTGAAAGTTTTAGGAAAAGTGTCCTGTTGTAGAACTGGATACCATGGAGATAAAAATGCAAGTGCATAGCCCATCTTAGTGCTTTGGACTGTGAAGGAATGGCAGCAGATCTCCTAGTACTGGTGTCAGAAAGAAGGCTTCCAAGTGGCATAGGGAGAGGTGTTCCTGAGGCAAAGATGATTTATTCTCCTCTTGAAGATTTTGTAGACTGAACAGATGCTTCCTGAGGAAGCACAGGTCTGAGTTCAGGTCACTTTAAGCTTTGTATATTTTAGAAACCTAACAGCCCAAATGTAAGGTTTTAAAAGACAGAAGGTCCGTATGTAGTTTGTATGTACAGATATATCTCCTAATTTGACATCTTTACCATTGAGCTGGTCCTGTGATGCCTGCAGTGGAATGAAATGCAGACACTGATAAGGCTGTGATTATTTTTAACAGCAGCGCAGTGGGAAGGAGCGGCTGCTTGGATGCGGCGACAGAATCGAAGCCAGCTGTAGCAGTGAAAGTCTCACAGGGTTAACCACAAAGTCTGCCTGCAGCTGCTGCAGCTCAATACCCAGCATTCACATGCAGCCTCACCAAACTGCCTTGTGACATTTTTGATTCATGTCAGGGACAGAGTACCATTGTTGGGGGGAAAAATAACTGTTTTATAAAATGTTCTGCAGGCTTTCAGTCGTTTCAGTCTCTATTCTCTCCTCCGTGCCACTCTCTAGGTTCGAAAAAAGTTCTCGCTTTGCTATTCCACTCACTGCTTTAAAAAGTGTTTCTGGTTTGATTTCTTTTATTATAGAGCAAGAGCTGCTCCTTAATGCTCAGGAAGAGGCTAATAGTGGGCCCTATTCTGCCTTTGTCATGTTGCTGTGACCTTTAGGGTTTGAGGGACCTGTTGCAGGAGAAGCAACAGCATGCTTTTGCCAGCAGGAAGGATACTGGGGTTCAGAGGGAAGGGCCTCCCCTTTTGTAGCAGGCAACTGGGAAGGATTTCTTGAGTGATTACTCTTGGCTGTAAGAACAGGGCTGCCTGCTGCAGGTCTGCTGTCAGACCATCAGCTTGATTGCTCTGATCACGCCAGTGCAGTGGGCTCTGGGGATGCAGGCTCTGCTCCTTTACGCTTTTCAGTGCAGAGATAAAAAGCCTCTTTGTTTTCCAGATTTATGGAAAAGTTTTAAATTGTTTTTCGTTCATTGCCCTGGGTAACCCCATACTGTGCTGCTAGTTGGAGCTCCAGGGCTGAACACCTAGGGCTGGCTGGGACAATGGGACAGTATGAAAAGGGCCTTTCCTATTCTCATTCCTCCAAAGGAAGTGCTACTGAAGGGCCTGAATGCATTTTCACTGCTTTTTTTTTTAATGCCTCATTTGCTTCAAGCACGTACAAGTACAGGGATTTGCAGTTTGAGAAAACAAATTAAATTAGTGCTGTTTCTTTCTTTTTATTATTTCACCTTTTTTCTAAAGGATTCATTCCCCCGCATGCATGTTACAGCAGATGCTCCAATGGGGACAGCTTGAAAAAATGTTCTAGTGAAAGGTTAGGTTGTTTTTTCAGGTTTTTTTTTGTTAAAAAAAAAAGTTTGGGCCAAGGTGACCCTGAGTACAATTTCCCTGAAGCCAAGGTGTGCTGTTAACAGGCAGGATCATTTGATCTCTTAATTCTGCCTGTTCAGGACTCCAGGCGGAAAGATTTCCAGAGAAAGACCACGATACTGGGTCCAGATTCTCCTGACACAGCAAATGCATCTCTATTTCAGGCCTGATTTGAGCACGGAATTCAGACTTTCTTTCAGCGGAGATCTAACTTGTGGCACTCGGTTGTAATGGAGACTGCAGTACAAGACACTCAGGGCACAGGCAATGGCCAGCTCTTTATTTTCTGTTCTGGAAGCCCCAGCTGGTGGGGAAGTTATTGAGCACTCTGCAACATGCAGATGGACAGAGCAGCCTGGCTGGGGTGTGAGGGTCCGAGCTTGGTGGGCTTGTGCCCCTCCATCCCTCTGCCTGAATAATGAGCCCTCCTGGGACAAATAGTCCCGGGGAAGTCACTGGTCTGGACCTCTGATCTGCTTACAGCACTTGGGAGCCTGAGGTGGTGATGGGTGCCCACGTGCTCTGTTCCTCTGGTGCTCCTGGTTATGCAGTATCCAGGTCAGCTCCTCAGAGAGCCGATTCAGGGCCGAAAAAGCTTATTGACTCTGGCTGTGTGCTCTTTGAAACAGTCTAAAGTGCTCCAGGACTAGGAGGAGCAGGATAGCAGTGTACGTGGAGCATTGCACCCATACGGAGCTGGCCTGGGAGTCTCTGCATCCTGCCAGACTTCATCCACAACCTGGATAAAGCACCTGCAGGTAATTGGGAGCTGGCTGTGCCTGACCGGAGGGCAGTGTCAGGTTAATTAGACATCTGCAGGCTGTTCTTAAAGACTTTTCCTTTTTCCTTTGCAGTCCCAAAATGGAGAACTATTTAATATAAAAGAAAAAAAGTTTTTTCTCCAGATTGGCATAGAACACTATTTTTACTTAATTGAGGACTGGTGTGGACTGATTTAATCTCTGAATAATTTCTCTTTCTCAGGTACTAAAACCTGTGGCTCAGCATGGCTTTTCTGATTTTCCTGTTCTTTGGTTTGCTTTCCATATTTTGCATTCATGTATTTTCTTCCCTGATTCTTAATGTGCTTAGCCTGTTAAGGCAAATATAAGATCTTTATAGTAGCATCTGAGATCATAATCTGTCTATATCAAAGGCCAGAATTATTCCCTGTTGTTTGTAAAGGAATTATTTAATAAGTAATCCTTGTAAGTGTCAACATTACACATGAGATGACATAACACTTGGGGAAAGTAAGGACTAAGCCAATATTCCCACACCAGCTTCAAAGCTAAATATGCTTTCACATACAGATGCTTCCTATTTCTCATCTGTGGCTTCTATTTCCTCCTAATTGGAGTTGACACTGGAAGAACCAGTTCTCCTTTTCCTCCTCCTGGATGTTTTGATTGGAATGTTAATACCGTCCTCCTTCATTACCAGGCTCTGTGGAGTGGTGCGCCACGTGGTTTAAGGTATAGGATTGGTTTTCCCGTGGCAGCTTAGCATGCTGCAATGTCAGAAGTGTTAATTCACAGCTGGCGACTTGCTGCACAGCAGTCTGAGACCTCGTGTGCCTGTGCTTTTGGGAGCAATTGAAATCTGGACACAGGTTTTGCCTTTCTGGCCTATCCTGCCCAAAAGCAAACTTTGCATTGAATGAGCTTAGAGAGAATCAGACTGTTCTGCAAGTAAAATAGTGAAATCATGAATGCTGCAAACGCACACACGCAGTTTCTCACTCAGAGTGTTTCTACAGGTTGAAAATAACAATCTCTGCAAAAATCTGAGTGTTGGCCCCTGGGTGGCAAATAACTCCTCCAAGACTAGAGAAACCTTCTGTTTCCTGCAAAACCCCTCCTCATTCTTGCCTCGTGTATCCCTCCCAGACAAATTCAACCTCCCAAGAAAAGTTAATACATTTCTGTGGTGTGAATTCAAAACATCAAAATGTCATGGAGAGTTAATCCTCTCTGTTAGTAAGGCAAGTCTGATCAAAACGTCCTTAATCTTTGCCTTACCAAAGCAACCTCTGAGGTGGGGCAGGAAGGAAAAGGGGAAAAACCAGGGAAATGCTTTGTGCCGGTGTAAATGCTCCTGTCCCAGCTGGGGGTCTGCAGGTCCCAGGGTGCCTGCGTGCTCCTTGGGAGTTGTGTAGCTGCCAGGAAACTGTAGTGATTTCTTGAGAGCTTACAAACGTGCATTATCTCTTCTCTGAAATCACTGTGAAGGGATTTTAAACCACTGGCTGACAAACACATTTATCCCAAGGGAGAAGATTTGAGATTTCCCCGCAAAGACACATCTTGCAGTCCATTAGGGTTGGGTGTGAAGCCACCCATGATGCTGCTGAGTCCCAGGCCGCAAGCAGGGATCCCTGCACCCAGGGCCCTGCTGAGCCCAAAAGCTCGGTGTTTGGCTTGGAGCTTTCCTTGCCCACAGGCTCCCTGTGTGGTGAAGGCAGCTTTTCATCTCCTTGCAAAAGTATTGCCCAAATGCACATCCTCAGAGCTGATCGCTGCACCCAGCTCAGAAAACGAGTGTCTGCTACTGCGGAGCTCTTGGGGTATTTGCAGGGCTTTTGGGTCAAGGTCTCCCTTGCCTTGTGCTGTGCTTGCACCAGCCGATGTGGCTGAGACTTTGCTGTCATGTGGCACCGCAGAAACCCTAATAAAGTAACAATGCCTGAATCCAAGGGGGCTGTGGACAGCTTTCCCCTACAAGAGTATGGAATGTTATACTGACACAGGGATCCCTGCTGCCCCGGTGCTGACTTGCTAAATATGAAACCCTGCCTTGTTCCTTGTACTTTTTTTCAAGATCTCTTTGGCTCTGCTGTCAGCATCCGTCTCTAGGCATATCCAGGTGCCATAAAGCCTAGACAGTAATGGGGCTGTTTTGTAATGTCCCTGCACAAGTAATAACTCTATGAAACCCTAGCACCTTCACAAAAGAGGAGGTTTATTGTTATTGTGCTTTGCAGACAAACTGGTGGGAAACAGACATCCAGTATGGATCTCTGGAGAAGTGTAGAGGATCCTGAGGATCACTTGCATGGTGCCTGTCCTGTTTTCCACGTAAGAGGTTCAAAGGTGCCTTGGGGCCTCTCATGACCAGGCTCTTCTTGACCTTACATGAGTTGAGGGAAGTGCCTTCAACACTGGTTTATCTGGAAAGCCTGGCTTTGTCCTGGGCCCTCCGTGTCCTTGCAGCTGTCCTGAATGAATCTGTCCTGTCTCCTGGCAGGTGTTAGGTGGGTATTATAGGCCAAGGTGTCTCACAGGGTCAGGACTTTGTTGACATAATAAGAGAACAACAGTTGTCTTGAGACAAAGCTGTTCTTCAGCTTTTTTTTTTTACTTTTGTCACTGGATTCATGGGATCTCTACCTTTTTTTTAGAACCTTAGATGCAAAGAATATTGTGGCAAAATGGTTGCTTTAAGTGTTCATTTTAGCTAGAGTGAATGACTCAGGGCTAATTTTTGGCTTTATTATTTAGGTTGCAGACTTGTAAAATGGCTATTTTTAGAAAGTAGCGAGGAATCCTACACATATCACAGTGCCTTCTCTCAATTTCTTGTTAAAGTTGAATGGTTTTTACTTTGGTGGAAATGCGGGAAAGACAGCCAGCACAGGCACAGGAGGCTGTATCAATCTTTCTTCACATCCCCAAGCTTAATCTGAAACTGTGTGAGGTCTCCTGTGGTCCAGACCTGTGCTTCCCTCTAATAGACATTGTGCTGCTAATTGTGTTATTGCTTTGCACAAAGGACAAATGGTCCCCAGGGACCAAGATGACTGCATCAAAATAATTTCCAGCATTGATCTAAATGGCATTTAATCTAAGTATACTTTTTAGGGCGAAAATACAATGGCATTATCCCAGAAATCTGGGGACAGACACCATCTTCCAACACGTTTACATGCTAGCTTGTGTGTCTATAGCACTACTGCAATATGAACATGTCAACTACCTCTTCCAAATTTCCCGCCTGTTTCTGTTTTCACGATGTTCTTTCTGGAAATCCATGCAAAATATCATTAAGTTATATTAAGCCTTTTGCCTTGTCTTCAGTTCTTGAGTTCTCAACAGTAGTTTCCTAGAAAAGTGATACTCTCCTTATCTATTTGTTAATTCCTACCACGTACCACAAGGCATTCCTGCAAATTCCCATCAGCCATGACAAACTTATCTTGTAGACGTACGTAGTGATTTTGATGGCTTTACAGACCTGTTTGTTTTGTTCTGAACTAAATTAATAGCATTGTGATGGCCCTACTCTAGCACTGAACTTCTAAACCTCCCCTAATATACTAATCAGCATGTCAGTAGAATATTCTTTCTGGATAGAGACAAGCCTGGTGAAACGGATTAGACATTCACATGGCATTGCATAATTCAGAGAGCAGGCATGGTGCATATGATTTGCATTAATAGCCTCTCCTGCAGCAGCTTCTCACAGGTCTCTCTCATTAGATCATATGTGGAAGCTTCCAGACTGTCAATCAATTACAGTAATTTCCTTTTCCATATTTATTCCATCACGATCATTGACAGTTACCATTAAGTGACATTAATACAATACAATACCACCTTGCATTTTCCAGTGCTCCTCTTACGGGGTCCCTAACGCATATAAGGCTGAGAGGCTTCATTATATATGGAAAAGGTGTCTGCTCTCCCTAGCTCAGCAAAGTGTGGCTCCCCTGTGGTGAGGAGGAGGGTGGAGCACCTTGTGCCACAGTGTCTGACAAGCCCTCTGGGCTGCTCAGGAGTGGGGTCTGCTGGCCTGGGATGGAGGTGGCTCCTGCCCAATGGTGAACACGGGGTGCCGTGAGAGGTTGGCAGACTCCGTCAGGATAGAAGAAAACCTGGCTGCAGCAGGTCAGTGCAGTTTGTGTGGCATGTTCAGGTGCCTCAGCACGGATATTTTAGTATGCTTGTGGTTACAGATGCCTTATCTTGTTTGATGCCCTTGGACCTTCCTAGTGGGCTACCATGAACTGAGTTTTCGTATGTAGCAGCTAACACCTAGGCATTCTTGTTAGAGAAACCAGAGCTCTTTTCTTCCTTCCAGCCCTGCCCTTCCTGTCTCACTGACTGCTTAAAACCTCCTGTCCTGCCCTAGGTAAGCATGGTTCAGAATTACTGAATGTCAGTAGCAGTAGCATCCTCTACTGAATAAGCACAGGCCCAGCAGCACCAGAGCAGGGCAGTCTTCATGCACTTCACAAAACCCAAAGGGTTGGTGTGGTCATGTTGTACTAATGACCTGGTGGCAGCTGAAGGGGGCTCCTCCTGACTCTTGCTCTGCAAAATGTGTTACAGTGCCTGTGGTGAAAGCTGAGACCAGTGGTCTCAGTCCTCCTGTTTGAGATCCATCTTCTGGGGGTCACCTTGAAATTACTCTGAGGGGACAAACAGGGGGTGTGAAACCTGTTGGCAAATGTTATCTGAGAAATATGTGTGTTACTTCAGCAAACACTGCATGGTGGGTCAGCTGGAGCACTGCATGTTCTTCTGGCCTTTGCTAGCTTTTGTTAGCTGTTGTTTGCCGAGACCTTTCCCGTGGAGTTAGAAAGGCTTTTACCCACACTGCACAAGTTTTCTTGTGTTCTCTTATTCCTTAGATCCCTGACGTCCTACCCAAACATTTAGAGGCTTAATCTTAAGTTTAGAAGGTGGGAAAAGAAATAGATCTTTTGCAGACCAGGAACAAAGGAATTGGTTTCTGTATCCCCTATGTACTCTGCAACATCCCCCCTCAGTCAGTTTCCCCACACTGTACAAAAAATGCTGTCTGAAGAATGCATTGAGCTCCTTTTTCATTTTTGCTGCCCTTGTGCTAGGGACTGCTTCTGCCCCTTTTCAGTCTTGAGGTGCTTTTCCCAGCTCGCTGAGCTGACATGATGAGATTCTTTCACCATTCATCAGTAAACACTTCATCAGCAATTCTGCACATGCCCAAGGGTTTTTCCTCTCTTTTCTTTGCTGAATTTTCTGGTGCTTCTTTCTTCTTCATCTCTCCTGCTAGGATGGACAATTTTCCACTTATGCCCATCTCCCTCTTCTTTGATACATGTCAGAGACTAAGCAGGATCAGTTGCCACTGTGTCCCCATTCAAGACCCTCCTAAAGCTATTGCTGCCGAATATGCTGGATGTCTTCTTTCTCACAGTGCTCCACTTCCATCCTTGTCATTCATGGGTAACAGTTCAATGATCTTTCCCCTTCTCTGTCCACTGAACTCATTTAAAATCCAAACAGTTTCTGGCTGTCAGCTCTCCTGTTTGTGACTTCCACTCTGTTTACTTCTCTCTTCAAAATCTTTCCTGTCACCTCTCATCTTCAGAATTGTCAGTGCCTAAGATATTCATTTCATTCCCTCTCCTTTGTCCTCATCCATGGCTTCTTATTCCTGTCCATGAGTTTGCAATTGAGACAGTCCCCGCAGTTTGTTGTGCTGCCATCATGTTATTTTAGGTAGGCTTGTTGCTTAGGCTTTCCCCAGGACTGGAGTGGTCTTGGCTTCTGGTATTCACTGCTCAGGCTGTACATCAAAGATCTGCTTTGTTGCTCTATAATTGGTTCTGTAGCTGCATGAATTTCACATAGTGCCTTTCCACAGTTTTAGGGTCCAGAGTTTTGCTCACAATTATAAACAAGTTTCTCTCTAGACAGGGGCGGCCTGAAATCTGAATTTCCCTTACGTTTCAGTTGTTACATCCAGATTTTAGGATTCTGGCTTACATAAGCATGTGCTAGGCGTGAACTTTGGATGCACTGCCAGACTTTCCCCAAAGGTTTGAGGGGCAATCATATCACAGTTCTTGCTTTAGCCCAAGCTGCTTTTCCCCCAAGATAGATAATGTTCTCAGCTTGAGGGCTGGCTAAATAATACTTAGGCATCTATTCAAATGTGAGTTGTTACAGCTAGCAAATTATATACTTGGGAGTTTTGAGCACTTTCCATTAAGTTTTAGTGAGTTACCTTTGATAACTAGCTGTAGTTAAAGATGTGCATTTTCTTCTGATCGTGCAATTATTTGAGAATTTGTCAGTGTGTGTTCAAAATGCAATTGGCATAGTATATTTTTTCTTTATAGGATGGATGATATTGCTTTCTGACATTTATTGTTTCAAGAAATGTTTCTGTGAAAGTCAGTATTTGTACCAGAATTGTGTACTTGTCTACTCAAGAAATAAGACAGCATTTTGTGTAATCCTGATCATTTAATGTAGATATTAATAGGTCAAGCTCAATGCCCTAAAAGTCATTTTGGAATAAAAGCAGATGAAACTTTAGATGCTAAACTAAATATTGGAATAATAACTAGGACTGCTATATATTCTGTGAGTTGAAAAATACTCAAGCTCTGTCCTAAGAATTATTTCTTCCCTTTCAATTATAATTTTATGATGGATTTTTATCTATTGTTCACCAAAAAATTATATTCACTGGAATTACTACATTTCCATTTACACAGGACTGGAATGTATTGCTTTACTGGAATATGTCTCCATGGGCTAGCAATATAAAAGATGTGAAGGACTTCCCATGTGGCTGACAATCTGAAGGGAAGAGCCACAGAAGATATTACACCCCTCTGTACAGTTTAGGTGACCTTCTTTAGGTCTGCTGATGAAAAGTGCTAAAATACTCTATTAAGGGTTGGATGTTGTTATTGCAATTATCTGCTTTTGCCAAGATCAATCTAATGATGCTGCAGCCAGGGACAGATTTGTGTTGCTGGACAGAACAGACACACAAAACAGCCCCTCAACAGTTAACTGGTGTGCCACTCCCTGAAAGCAGAATTATCCTGAAGACCTTTAAATGGCATGGGGAATGCGTTCACTTGAGTGAAGTCCCGTAGGATGACAGCAGGGAGTGGGATGCGTGGAGTAGTCGGGTGAGAGCTTTCACGTCCTCTTGGAGCAATTGTGTAATGAGATATATGGGAGGGCTCAGCGATTTGTTAATGACTCGAGTGCTGCTTCAGGAGAACATTTGTGTAAGCTGTGGAACAATGCGTAGTATTTGTGTGTGATTAATGAGAATTTGTCATCTGAAATACAGTCAGCACAGCGCCTTCGTAGCTGCGTGCCTCAAACTCCCAGAGCCAGCCCACGGTGGAATATCAGAGGAATTACTCAGCAGATTACTTCCATGTTGTTTTTGTCAGCTTATTCACCCCAACGCCCATTTGATAAAAGAAAGGGGGTGTGAGGGTTTGTGTTATGCGTTTTTGTTGGCATCTAACTTGTGGCTCTTCAAAAGGTCATGGGTACTTGAAGCCGTTTCAGACTGGTCAGACCACGGCTATTAGTCATGGAGCATTATTCACCCCGTCCCTTTCTTTCTTTCCTCTTTCCTGTGCTTTTAGCTGAAGGAGTGATCTTTGGAAAGGAAACAATAGCTGAAGGAAACTTTTTTTTTTTTTGCCCGGATGTTAAGTTTTTCCACCGGAATTTAATTGAAATTATTGGCACGCTGTTGGCTACAGGATGACCTGACCTCCCCCATGACAGTTCATCAGAGCTGAGTGCAGGAGCCATCTTAGTAATTTTGTTTGCTTGTTTCCTGTTATGTCAAGTGCAGTGGTTTTGCTGTACCGCTGTCCTTACTAGGAGACTTTCCAGGGTTTAAATGGTTTTCTGTAACAGGCTGTTTGTTCTGTGAGAATTAAGCACCATTCCCCAAAGTTTCTCTTTCTTGGATATATTCTTGGATAACATAGTTGGTTTTTTTAAATAAATAACTGTTTCTGATAAAATACTTTTTTTTTTTGATAAATAAGTGAATAGCTGGCGTGCTTCCCTGGATGAAGACCCCAGCTGATACTTGTTAGTGTGACATACCTACTTTTTGTACACGCCAGCTGGCAGAGGTTTCTGCTGTTAGCTGTTCATATTGCGGTGGACCGTAGTGAATCCATCCACCTTGAGCCTCTGTTTGTCTTGGTTCTAAATGGATATTAAAAGGTGTTCCTTGCCCCAAAAGAAAGTCTGTGATAGACAACTGAGTGAAAATGAGAAGTGTCAAAAAAGCCAGGATATTTTAGGAAACTAGTGTGTAATTCTTAGTCAATCAGCAGCTGTAATGCTTATATAAGCCATTTGATACCTGAGTGTGAAGACTGGCAAAAAAATAAGAAAGGATGCTTTCCTCAGTGGAAACAAATGGAAACTATTTTATTTTATATACTATTGTGGTCCAAGATGCAATGGTAGAACTGTGAGTTGTATGTTTTTGGACTATGCCTCAAAAAAAAAATCAAGCCATCCTTCTCCACAGGTGATGAACAGGAAGACCATTCAGACAATAGAATGGATATAAATTCATGCTAGATCAAAGTTTTACTTAGGTTTTATTAAAACCTTTACTTTAAATATTTTTATTAAACAAATTTTTTATAAATAAATTTTTAAAATTTAAAAATTAACCTTAAAAAATTTATATATTAAAATTTTATTTACATATAAATTTTAAGTATGTAGAATCCAGAGCTTATCTGAGTAATTTCTTAGTATTTATTTTTATGTGCCCATGAACAGTAACCTACAAATCACAGACTATCCATCAGCAGATAGGTACTGTGATCTGATCAGATCTTGACGTACAGAATGACTCCAATAACATAATGTAGTTATATAAACTGAAGTTTTAAACAGTTTCCAAATCAGTTCATGTTTTCATGGAGAGTTCTAGTTTTTTTGGTTTCACAGGAGGACTATTTCATTGTTGACATATTTTTGGGAGGCGTGGGGGAACCTGTGTTTTCAGCATCTGGGTAAGCAACAGTGCAGAACACTTGCTTTCTGTATACAGTTTCAATGTGCTGTTAAAATATCACCTGCTGGAAAATTAGAGCTTTCCCTTGGAGGAGTCAGGCTGTGGCTGGAGACCAGCGTGCCCTGAGTCTTGTCCAAGGATTGGGTCCCGGCCAGGTGCTGCCTCCACTGTTCACTCCAGCCACCCACAGCAGAGAGGATCTTGGCTGCGGATGTAGCCCTTAGGGAAATTTGAGGGATGTGAAAAGCTGTTGATGATGGATCCTAAAGGAGCATTTCTATTCCTTAGGTGTCTTCTACTCTTTTTACTTTTCTTGGTGGTCGTGTGTCTTGATGTGCTGGTGAAGTTTTGCAGAAGGGCCTGAGACTTGAACTTTAGTAAAGTTTAAGGTACTCATGTTTCAGGATTTGCATTACCTTGTTTCCTTAAGTGTAGTCTCTACTGACTTCACCATGAAGTAATTCTAGTAGTAGCATTGTTGCTGGGATGGATGTTAGACTATACATTAGTAAGGTTTGTGTCGAGGGAGGGCTGTGATTCTTGCAGGTTAAGGCTATGTCACTGTGCAGATGCCCGGGTGTGCTCTGGAGCCCGTGGGCACTTCTCTGGACATGGAAGAGACAGAGCAAACTTCTAGGAAGGAAGAGGGCAAAGCCCCCTGCAGTTTTAGCTACCACAATTCATAGAACCATAGAATCATTTTGATCAGAAAGGACTTCAAAGATCATTGAGTCCAAATGTTAACCCAGCACTGTCCACCCCTAAGCCATGTCCCTAACCACCACGTCTAAACATCTCTTAAATACCTCTAGGGATGGTTGTTCTGGGCAGCCTGTTCCAGTACTTGATAACCCTTTTGGTGAAGAAATCATCCCTAATAGGCAGTCTAAACTTTCCCTGGAATTCCCATTTTTCTGTTTGGAGAGGTGGTCAAGTGTTTTTTGTCAGACATGGTATTCTGCAAGATGTGTCTCCCTGCAATTCCCTCCCCACCTCTGAAGCCATGTTTCATTCTGTTTTACTAGGTGGTGACCCTGCTGGCAGTCAGGTACAGTGAGGCTGGGGACGAGTTTTTGGCACTTGAGCACATGGGGTACCTACTACCCCTAAAAACCTCTTGGCTCAAGAGTGGAGAATTGGGAGTGTTGCAGAAGGGTGGAGAATTGGGAGTGTTGCAAGAAGGGTGCGTGTGCCCGGGACCCAGCAGTGCTCGCTGCCACAGGGACCCAGGCAGCAGCCCCTCCTCACCACAGGGTGTAAATCATTCCCTGTGCAGTCAGAGCCTGAGTGCCCACTAGGGATGGGCTTCTCCCCAAAAGCTGCACCTGACCACAGCCTTCCCTACCCCCATGGCAAATAAACAATAGGGGTAACAAAAGGAAAGTGTGGGTGCTTGAGAGCAGGCCTTCTGCCTGCCAGAAGGCAGCAGGCATCTACTGCTCAGCCTGAGTGTCTTCCCACACTCAGGGGGATGCCTGATCCTTACCGAACTCTCCTTGTCCCCCTTCATGCAAAGCCTTTTAGCTGATCCCCAGCACCACATGCTCCTCTCCCTTTTTCCAGGCCCCTCATGGAGGGTCAAATGAGCTCCTGCTGGCAGGCTTTCTCTGTTCTCCCAAGGAAGATGCAACTTTCAAGGTGCCCACAACCTTTCTTCTGGCCAAGAGAGGGACAAAGCCTGGCGGCCCTGGCTCCCTCCATGGCTGGTCTTTGACGGCCTGAAGTCCTGCACATCATGTTTTCTTGTTGGAAGCTTTGCCTCAATTAAGGCACAGCCAAAATTGACAGAAGGATCTTGTAGTGTCACCCCCCATTCTTCTTATGGTGCTTTTTTGTGCCTGCTTTCTCCACTTCAGTGCATCAGGGGCTAATACCTCATGGGGGCTCATGTCCTTGACTACATTTCTGCCTTCTGTTTCTGCAGGGGTTAGTTGTCCTGGTGCTAGCCGATCCCTGAATTGCAGGTTTCAGCTACGTGGTCCTCCCTGTATTTCCTAGTGCTGGTGCTCTGTGCCACCATCTCATGTAAGTGCAGGTCCCAAAATAACCTTGATGCTTGCTGGCTTGGTGGGGAGCAGATGTGCTGGCAGCATGGTGCACTTGGCTGCAGAGAAGGGGCATGTTCTGGCTTTGCTTTCCTTGGAATGTGTCTCTTCCAGCTAGCCTCTTTCGTGATGTTAATGGCAGCCGAAATATACGGGCAGATGTACAAGGATCGAGCAGTGGACAATGGGTGTCAGTCCACAAGGAATGGACATAAAGCAGAAGGACCAGGTGTAAAAATGACAAGCTGAGATGCACCAGATCTTGTGTGATTGAAAGGAATTACTTTTTTTAAATCACCTTTGGTTTAAAGAGTTTTCATTCTTCTCTTGGCTACAGACTTGCAGTTGTGTAATGCCAGCTTTGTATGTAATCATAAGTACACGCATAATTTTGATATTGTCTCCAGAAGTATTAAAATCTCTGAAAGAAAAATTGCCAAAGTGGATTACATAGACAAACCTCAAAAAGACGTACAAATCACGTGATGGTTTAGAGCAAAATCCTTAAAACCTCATATGTTTTATTTAGCAAAGACTACCAAGATATTTGATAGGAAGACCGAATTATCCAAAAGCAAGAAAAGAGAGATACTGCAAGCTACATTAGCTGATTGCCTCCTCACTACATCATGAGACTTGCTTGCTTCACTGCCTCCTACAAGGTTTCAAAACCCAGTGGCATCTGTAAATCAGCTGTTTGCTTGTTATCTAGGTATCTGCATTTTTTCTTCTCTTGAGCTTATGATAGATAGAGAATCATCATTCTATCTAAAGGCAGGACCATATGGCCAGGTGTTATCTGAACTTTGGATGCAGATACCTGCCAAGCACCTGAGTCCTGATTTGCAGCAACTCGCATTGCACCTCTACAGAGAATCTTCCTACCGTGCCAGGTTGGAAAGGATGGATTTGGAGATGGAAATTCAAATGAACTGTTTCAAAGGGTGTGCCAGGCTCCTTTCACTCAGAGCTGTAAGAAGAGAGAAATGTAACTCATAAGAGATGAAGGCTAAAGCAGTCCTCATTTTAGCTTACCTTTACTCTCTCAGCATGTTAATAATTGGTGGGTCCTGGCAGAAAATATTTTCCTTGACTTGTGGATAGTATCCATAAAATACTCACAGATGTAGCAAGCAGCTGCATTGTGATGCTGTTCTTAGAAAATGATGTAATTCAGCAATAATCACTTCTGAACCATTACTGATTTATGAATTGAGAATGTTTGCAAATTATGGGTAAACTTAGCTAGCTCAAATGAAATGCATGTCAGCTTGGTCAGGTGATAATTCTGGGACTGTTGGCTGGTGCTCCAGCTAGGGGTTTTGCTCAATTGGCATGGCCTTTTTCAGTGGCTTTTCAGAAACAGTTCTATTTCGGTGGGCTGTCATGGAGGGAATAGGGAAGGAAAGGTAAAATGTTGACAGCTCTGGTGTGTTGTGCTGGCAGTATTGGGAGCTGTTTGTGGAAGAATGACTTGACTCCAGGAATCCCTTGTTTTAGACACGTTTCAGCTGTTGGGGCTTTTAAAGAATGAGGGAGTACATTAAGAGATAAAATATGTGGGATCCACAAAACCAGGGTGCTAGTTCTGAAAAGAGCCCTTTCTTCTCTGCATTTAATATTTGTTGTGTGGTCCAAGATTCCTCCCTTGTCCCCCATTTCCCCAGGCTTCTGTTAATTGCCTGATATATCTGGAAGGCCATGGGCAGTTTGGAGCAGGAAGTTGGTAGGATCCAGTTTTAAATTCATGCTTTCAGTGAGGAGCTGCTAGTAGATGGACATGTAATTAAAGTAATAATAACGTATCTAACATTTACCTTGCACCTTTTCTTAATCCTCAAAGACCTCAGCTGACTTTGAGGTGAAGCACAACACACTGATTGTGCATAATAATGTCACAGAATGGTTTGAGAGGAGGGGAGGAATATCTGGTCCATGCAAACTGCAGGATAACATAGAAGAATTACAGTTATTTCAATGAGACAGAGTAAAGATTCAGAAAGGAGAAACTGTCCTACTGACAGGCTGAAGAGAGAACTTCTATACTAGACTTGGTCTTCGTAATTGCAGGAAGGTTGTTGCTGTATAGGCCCAAACTGAATCTCTCTAGCCTCGATTTAGCAGATGTGCCTGCTGGGTGTGTTTATAACAAAAAAAAAAAAAACAACAAAACAAAAAAATTACTTTTTCTTTGTATTTTTAACTAGTCTTGTTTGTTTTTAGTGAGATGATTTGGCCCTGAATTATTTTGAGGCTGGGTCACCCTCGTATATTTTGGGAAGAATGACCTTTTGTCAAGGAGTCTGTGGAAAAAGTAGAAAATGTCCAGACTCAAGCCAGGTTAAAGCAGTCTTATAGATCGTGCAGAAATACTGACTGTGATCAACAGGGGTACAGGGAAGCCAACTGATTATGAAGACCAGCTGAAAAAAGAAACTGCAGATGGAAGATAACTGCTTTCCCAGAACATCCATGGTAAAGGTTTTCTGGAAATTACCAGTGGGTGCACAGACATATGCCTTTGTGTAGGATGAGACTAGTTTGCGTGACTGGGTACAGATCCAAGTTTTGAGAAGTGGGGTGTTGCACCCTGGGAGCCCCTTTGCTGGTTGGTTTATTACGGAATACTCTGTAGTCTGGGAGGACTAGCTAAAATCAAGAACAAACCATCCTGAAGGAGTTGGCTTTTCTGCATCTGGAATCACGCCATGATCATTTAATATGAGACAATCAGCCCTATAGTCATGGAGGGAATTTCTTCAAGATCTCTTGTTCCCAGCATAGCTATTGTGCTCAGTTGATGGCCATTAAACCAGAGGCTTATTTCATTTTTATAAGAATTCCCTCGCTTGAAAAAAACAAAAGTTATGAGCCGAGTGCCCTATATTTGCTACTCCCTGAGTGGAATACAGAGATGAAGGAGGGAATTTTGATGATAGCCAACTACTGATTGAGTGAATTGCTTTTAGCAGCATGGAAAAAAAAAGTGTGAGAACGCCGTGAGCTATTATTTTACAATTATCCTATTTTTGCCACTGTGGGCCTCTTCAGGGATCAGACTCTGGGTAAAATACCATTTTTCTGTTCCTGTAGCTGCTGGATATAAACACACACCCTCCCTCACTCTCCTCCAAAATGTGGCTTTTCCCTTACAGCCGGTCAAGAGGAGTGTGGTAATCTCTGGTGTTGCTTGCACCTTTGTTATATTTTGGGGAGAAATATCACACTTTTCTTACTTCCTCAGTAGGTGAGACTATGCCCTTTATTACTTTGTTTAACCAGCTCTGAGATTTATAGATGACAGTCCCTCTTTGCCCTTTGAGGGTACATGGTTTTCCACCAACCCTTGCTAGATCTGTTCTGCCAATAGCGTAAAAGGCAGAGGACATCTTGTTGTAGAAATGTGGCAGAGTCTTAGTATTAGCTTCTACTGAGCAGTGCTCTGCCACTGTTCTGGGCTAACTCTTTGTAAGAAGGGAAGAGATGGTGCTTTGTGATGTGATGCCCTTATTTTTGTAACAAGACAGAGCTCAGTGCCTAGAAGTTAGGCTTTAAAGCAGATAGTAAAGCTGAGCCATCACATAGGTCAAGATTAAGGGGCCTGTGCTCAGAAGTATTAGGGAGTTTGTCATCAGAAAAAAAAAAGTTAATTTATAAGTCTAAAAATTCAGATAATACATTAAAAATCATCTTTTTGCTCTGCTTTTTCGGCTGTGTTTGAAATCAGAAATACCAAAATACCACAGGGGAGTCTGCTCTCATGTTAATTTCTTGCCAAGCCAGGCTTGGAAATACTCAAAATTTCATGAGAAAACGCTTTCCCTAGGGGGTTCAGTCCATTTGTGCAGATTTGGGTGGTGCTCAGATGGTTCAAATTGTCTAGATAAGGATCACATCTTTCAGATGTTTGACTGTCTCCCAAATCTGAACATGTTTGAAGGGTGGATCCTCCATTTGTGGTCTTCCTAAAACTGCATACCAAGGTTTTATCAGCACTGTTACACACCTAAAACCCAGTGCTTCTTGTGGCGGAGACAGCCAAAAGCAGTTTGAGCCTTGAAGAGAGTGGGAGAGGACCTTTTGGGACTCTGAGGATGCCTAACCATCATGGTTGCAGCCACTGTGCTGATTCTTCAACTCGTACTCGGCTAGTGGCGCGTTTGCTTTCAGCTAGACTGACGCGGATCTGGAAGCATATGCAATGACTGCTACTTCATGGAGAATTTGAGTCAGGCCAGCACCCATCTGTTGTGGGAACAAATGAAAAGCAAGTACAAAATCTTTTCTCAGTTTGTGTCACGCTCTGTGGTATTTTCTGCCTCCAGCTGATCCTGAGAACACGTGCTTTGCCTCTTTCCTCTAAACACTTCCTTTTCCCAGGTACTGAAATGCTCTTCTATTCCTCCTCTTCCTTCACTGAAACAATTCACAGAACCTAAAATCAGGAAAGAAAAGAAAGAGTTGTAGTGGTTGGCAGGAAATGGAAGCAGCACCATAATGTTTCTAGATGTGTCAAGCATATGTTGTGTTGTGCTGGCATAGAAATGTGCAAATTCAATGCTCAGTTTCTGAGTCTTTCAGATTTTGGGAAATACTCGAAGTGGAAATGAATGGTTCTGTGATTTGTGAACCTGAGTCTTCTGTTAGGACCTGATTCTTGTATAAGATTTCCATGCAAGCTCCACTGAAAGAAGTCTTCCATGTCTGCTCCCTGGCATAAAGCTCAAAGCTGCCGTAAACACAATCTCCACAAATTCCTGCCAGTCCATTTGCATTTTTAGAGTACATCATGGAGGGGAACGTGGTTGGTCTCCTTTAAATCAGGGCTTATCAGGACATCCATAGTGCCACCAACAGTTAAAATGAGGACCTTCCCATGAGTTCATCTGCTACTTTCAGATGTTGGATGGCTTTAATGACTGCTCACCTTTTGGGAAACAATTGGGTGTTGATACTCCTTCCAAGCTAGTGTGATATTTCCACTGTGTTTGTGCAGCACAGGGTTTCTCCAGCTGCAGGAGTGCCCCTGTCTTTTACAGAAACTTGCTCACCACGGTCCTGGTACCAAACACATCAACATCACAAGAGATTTAGCCAATGAGGTAAGGCCAGTCACCTTTGCCATGCACAGTCAGTCATCTGAATTCAAGGTGCCTATGAGAACAGACAGGTGGGTCAGATCTTCTATCCCTTGTTTCCAAAATCTTGGTCATAAACCCCATCAATTTCTTGAAGTGGAAGCTTGATGAAGTTGCATCAAGCATAAGAACCAAATTGAAGCTTTCCAGCATACACTGTCTCTCTTGCAGACCTTTAGCTCATTGATCTGACTTACTGAACAAACAAGAGAGCAAATCCCCCAAGAGTGAACTCCTTCACTCTCGGGATCACACTTCTGTTTCACTTTGCCTTCTTTGCACTTTAATTTTGCTTTTGGTTATGCACTCTGATTTGAGGGTAACACTTCAATGAAAAGATAAAACAGGTGCTTGCCTAGCTTTTATTAATGTCAGTAGAACTTAAACATATGGTTTGCCAGCTAGGGAAAGAATGAAACATGTTTGATTGAGACTTTTTAGTAAGAACTGAAGGGGGAAAAAAAGCTGGGAAAAAATTATTTTTCCATGCTTCTGATTATCGTCAATATTCACACACACATTAGAAATAAACAATTGAGCAGTTATGATTTTCTTCTGGTTGTTGTTTTAAAGATAGTGCTAGCACTTCTGCTTATCCTTCTTGGTGGAAGATAAAATATTTAAATTTGAAGTAATTTTATAAAGCAGCTTCATCAGAGCTTATTTGTTTATTACAGTGTTCATGATTGTTGTGTAAATAAGATGAGAAAGCTATTTTGGGCTTCTGCCTGCTTGTCCTCAGAAGGAGTCATAAGATGTGTACACCAAGATGGTGACTGAGTGCAGCTGGAGCACCTGATAAGTCTCATTTGATGTGAGCTGTTTGAGAGGATAATTATCAGGAAGGGGGTCAAAGATGAGGCCTCTCACAGTGACAGGCCGAAGAGCGCTCTGCTGATTGCAGCAGCCAGCTCTGCCATAAAGTGATGAAAACTGCCTCGTCTTTTTCACTTGCATTGATCACTGAGGTGCTCCTCTGGCAGCCTTTCTATGGCTTCTGCCTGTGCTTTTTCCCTTCCTTTATTTTTCTATAGCCTAGAGAGGAGAAGGTGCTCTGAGGCAGGCTCTTTGCTCTTAATCAAGACACATAGGAGATATATATATATATTTTTTTTTTTTAACCCCAAGGTAACTGGTGCATATGACCTGTCCTGTGATACAGGGATAACAAAGCTCTCTAGTTTTACCCTGAGGTCAGTGCTGCCTGTCTGCAGCTGACCTAAATGAACTGACTGTGGTTCTGGGGTAACAAACACAGTCAGGCGGGAGCTCTCTGCTAGGGTCACTGTGGATGCTGGTGAAGGCCTCAGTTTGCCTGTCTGCTTTCCATGTTCAGATCAGGTTAACTACAAGTGTATTGCTTACCTTGAGACAACAAAAATGCATACACCTGTTTTCTAGCAATGAAGGAAATACCTAACTGCAAACAGGTGAGCTGCAGTAGAAGAGCTGCTAGATAGAGGTTACAGGAGCAGGTAAGTTTGAAGTGGGCTTGTTGTCTACTTTGTTTAGGTCATCAATTATTTAAGTGCCAGTAAGAAGACAGAACGGAAGAAAAATTACTTCTGAGGGTTATATTGCACTTGTATCAGACCTGAGTGAAACATCTCCATGACAGTTTTGTTAGCTGTGGTTCTTAACTTTATGCTCCGAGCTGAATGTGATCACAGCTTTTTAGGTCGCTCAGAGTGGCTGTGAAGTTGTATTGTTTGCTGAAGGTGTGCTTGCAGTAGGGGAGGCTGGAAGGGAGGGGTGGGCCAGAGTTGGTGCTTGTAAGCAAAGTCAGCTCTGGATATGGTACTGATTTTGTTGAACTAGAGCTGTCAATCCAGAGCAGTGGAGATGCGTGATGTCCTGTGGTTCTGGGGTAACAAACGTAACCAGGTGAGAGCTGTCCGCTGGAGACACTGCTGTGTGCATGTTGCCAAAGGTTTTGACTTTCATCTTTCATTTTGTGCAGTCGATGCTGGTTGCCTGTTCCAGCTGAAGCTTGAAATCAATGCTCCAGGTTTATTTTCCTACCTCCAACGATGTGGGCAGACTATTTTATTAATGATATGTATGTTACATGCTGCATGTGCATGGCTGACTAATGCAGGCAGTAAAAGTCCAAAAGAAAGGGAGACTGAAAATGCGTCGCTTCTCCTTACTGTCCAAACGCTTTCTTTTTGACACTTGAAACACTCCAGAATAGTTAAGGGAGCAGAGCCCTTCTTTGTAAGAGAAGGTTTACATAAGCACAGAGCTGTGGAAAACACAGGCCTTTCCTGTAAAGGCAGAAGGTCTGCTGCTGAGAGAAACCAGTAAGAGGTAAGGAAAGATTTTTGTGTTGATCTGTGAAGATATTAAGCTTGCGATAGTAGTGGCATGTCTAATTCTCCTTCTGTCTGTTTTGTTAAGTTTACCCTTTTTAGTGATAGTAGAACTACTTAGAAGGGAGGAGGAAGCATCAATTATTTTCACTTTATTACCTTCAATATTATTTTATCCATATCAATCCTGTCTCCGCTTAAAGCCATTAACTTTCCAATAATAAGTAAATTTTTTAGATCACATAGGGGCCACAGTATGTATTTTTATTTATTTTATTTTATTTCATTTTTCCTGCATTCATGGGAGCAAATAGCTGCAAATATCCACAAACATTCGTGTTTAATTTTTATTTTGAAAATGAAGCACTGTTGCCAAAGTTGATTAAATATTAAGGAATCCTATCTTTTTTGCAGCATTTAAAAAATATTTTACAGAAAATTCAAGGCTTCTGTACCCAAAGTGATCTTCTGAGTACTGTGTTTTCAGTATTAGCTTCACGGTATTTGTCCTAAGGTGATTCAGGGATTTGGTGAGCCAGGATTCCTCTGGGCTTTACCAAGAGAAGGGACCAGACACTGAAATCTTTGTTTTCTGAGGCACGGACAGTCAGTCAGCCAGGTAGTTAGTCAAATACATAAATAAGTGTTGGGGTGGAAAAAGGAAGAAAGACTTCTGTTTTGACTCCAGTGGTAGTGATGGATGTATCATTGTAAGCCTCCTGTTAACTTGGCTGAAGATTTGGCAGGGCTTCCCAGCTTACCTGTTCAAGGAAGGTGATAATAACAATGGGAAAGTCAGATCATGGAAAGTATTGTAATATGTGTATTCATCCAATCTTTAAGTTTTTATTTCCTATCTTAAGTACCTGAATTGAAGGATAAGAGAAATTAGAAATCTTAAATGATCTGTGACCAAAGTATGGTTCGTGGGGATCAAAGGGGAAATGCAATTGAGGTAAAACTATGGATACAAAAACTTTCAAGTGAAATACTAAACACAGCTATGTTCCTGTGATCCCTTGTCCATGATAGGATGGCAATCTGTACCAAATTTCTTCTTGAGAAAAAAACAAATCTTGCATAAAGAATTCATTGGTCAGATGGGTGAAGGGAAAGAAAAACAAGCGTTCAGGATGTGCGAGTGTGTTCAGTGTCTCTGTCTTATCAGTCTTCTCCTGTAACAGTGGAAATAAGTCATCTTAGGGCCTTTGACTTGTGATGGGGTGTAAGAGCAAATTAATTACTGAGGGATACTATTTCATCCTGGACTTTTCTTCCTGAGGGCCAGCTATGCTCATGAGAGTAGTCGCTGTGATAATCTACCACATCTATTTGCTCTCTGCATGTAGATATATCCCTCTCCTTTTCAAAACTTTTGGACACATGAAGGAAGGAGCTATGTTCTATACCAATTCACACCAATGTATTTAAAAGTTAGCTTGATAGAGCTCCTAGGCACTCTGCTCCCGTCTTTTAAGTTCAAGGAATGTTTCAAAAAAGCTTTCATAGCTCCAGTACCTGAAAGACGCTTTGTTTTTCAAGTATTCCCTTTATTGAATTCTGAATGGGATGCCCTTCTGTGGCACACAACTGGACTGCTGTTCTTCTGATCCATATTCAAACCTAGATTTTTTTCTTTCCCAGAGTTTTTTCCCCATGGCGACCTAGGCTTGGGAAGTTGTCTACGTCTGAGGCTGCTTATGCAACTAAAGTCAGCTGGTAAGAGCTCTGTTTTAGGAAATCCTTGGTATGGACTCCAATTTGTTTCCTTTTTAATAAGAGAATTATGTCTGCTGAAGAGCCCTCACTCTCTCCTTGCCTACTCTGCTGTAACCCCCATGCCATGAAGAGCTCACTCCAAGGAGGAATAAATCCTCCACTCTGCCCTATTCAAACCTGAGGGCTGCCTTTGTGCCACAGCTTTCAGATTCCAAAGGCATTTTTGGTTAGCAGCTCTGCTGGATGCACAAAGGGTCAGTGCACTAATAGGATACAGCACTGGGAAAGGACTGGGCTTTAAGGGACTCTTTGGAGATTTGATGCCCTGTGTGAAAGAGGTCAGCAATACTGCAGCAACATTTTTAATTTACTTGTGGAAAAAAAAAGAAAAGGGCACCATAAAAAGGGGGAAGGACACTGGAAATAAGGGACTCTCTAAATCCTGCTATCCTGATGATCCTTACTCTAAATCCATCCATTGCTGATAAACCTAACCAATGGACTTAAATAGGACTTAACAACATGGAATAAAAGTCCTCCTGCCTTTCCCCACCCCCTACCAATGCATAGCAGCTCCTTATTGTGTGCACAAACTGTAGAGATGCTGGGGGATGGTGGTATCTTCTTTACAAGGAACACTGGTCTGCACCTGCTCAAGGGCTTGCTCTTTCCTGTTGATGCTCTGCATAGCAGAAAAAGAGACAGCCCGTTGCAGAGAGTGATAACAGGAACTTTTTGGCGATCATTTATGCTGTCCTGAAGATAAAGAAATTGATGACAGGTACACACGGAGACCGAGCAGCCCCCAAACTTCATGTAGGACTTTGGGAAATCCTCTCTTCCCAAGTTGTGTTGTCACAAGGATTGTTCAGCTCTGTGAGAGTGTTGTTGATGCCTGGGAATCGGAGAAATGCTGATCTTCTCTGTTAGGGTGAATGATACTGGAGCTGTGGGAAACTAAACCGAGCTATTTTGACTTTGGCTTTGTCAATGTGTGTATGACTGAAAGCTGTGAGGCACTGGAATCTGTATCCAAACATAACTTGCACATCTGCAATAGATATCAACAGTGCTTTCATGAGTTTGTACAGGAAGCATATTAGAAATGTTCTTCAT
The DNA here is from genome assembly GCA_013399875.1 of Gymnorhina tibicen. Classification (NCBI taxonomy): domain Eukaryota; kingdom Metazoa; phylum Chordata; class Aves; order Passeriformes; family Artamidae; genus Gymnorhina; species Gymnorhina tibicen. The sequence goes on from VXAZ01004978.1 coordinate 1,978,652, forward strand.
TTTCTTTCTTCCCAGCATATCAAGAAGCAAAGGGCAATATGGAACATCATGCTTCAGTGATGGGGAAAGTCTTTGGGGGAATCTGAGTGGATGCTTTGATTTCTTTGTTAATTTATTAAATGAGATTTATTTTTCACTAGGAAGTGTCTTTTGGAGTTATGTGTAGCATTGACTCCACTCCAGAACCACCTCTGTCTAGCACCACAACTGAAGTATTGACCAGCTAACTTCTATCTTAATACCCACACTGTTGCTCCTGTAGTTGCAGACTGGGCTGCTCCAGGGAGCAGAGTTTGCTTCTGCAGGTGGCAAGCCAGGTTGCCACTGAAGCTGATAACCCCCTGCACTGGTGAAGGAGAAGGGGCAGTGTAGGAGCGGGATGAGTGCCAGCATGCCACAAACATGTTTTGGACTGATTCAGATCTCCACAGACCTTCAGGCTCAGTCCCATCATTGTGTCGCATTTCAGGAATGCTGTACACCATTGCAGGGCAGGTGGAGTGGACTAGATGTTCTAGCTGTGAAGCTGGAGTTGGAATAAAAGGCAACCAAAGCAAATTATAATGAAGCATTGGGAAGGATGTGAGACTGATTTGCCTCTGGACTTGTGAAAATATAGTGTATAAATACAATGCCTTCGTGAGCACTGCACTTCTAACAACAGTGCTGTGATGTTTTCTGAACAAAGAGATAGTGAGGATGTTGTAAAGCTGGCTCTTTTCAGCTTTGGAAGCCTTGATAACTTAGATGCAAAATCAGATGTAAATGCATTCATTTGTCTCCTGCCCCATTTTCTTCCGTCCTTGACATTCCTAGTGATACCATACCAAATTTATTTACTGACAGTCTCCTATGGTCATGGTAAGACTCTTTCAAAATGTGAGAATGGCTGTGCTGCTTCTAAGCTTTCCAAGTTCTCAGTCCCTCTGGTAATATAGCTGTGGTGTTAAGCAAAATTGTATTGTTGTTGCAGCAGTTTTAGAATTGAAAAAGAATGAAGGACTTTTCCTGTCCACGTGCTCCCGTCTCTAAGACATACCCTGCAGTTAACATAAATTATTTTCTTCTGTTCATATTCTCCAAACCATGCACTTTGCTCTGCCCTACATCCATTGCCTGGTATGAATTTTTGCTCTCTGGCCTACAGCAATAACTTCCTTGTTCATTGCCACAAAATCTCAGTTTCTATTGTATTTGGTAGAGATTCCACCCTGCTTCTTCACTCATGCTCAACAAAAAGTAACACGCATTGTGTTGCCTGCTCCCCAGAAAAACCATGCATGCTTGGCACACTGTCAGCTTAGCAAACTCAGCTTCCACCCAATATTGAGGGTATTGAGCCTGTACCTTCTTTTCTGATGTAAGACGCAAATTTGGTTCCAGAAGGACTGGAGTTGGGCATACATTGTAGTAACTGCACTGGGAAAGGTCCAGTTAGAGATCAGCTCAGCAAAAACAGATTGTAAAAAGTATCTGACTTGGAGGGGAGCAGAAATGCAGCCTTTTGTGAACAAGGGCTCCTTAAACCTCCATGAAGATGGCTACAGCTGGAAAATCATATGTTTCTTTTACGATAAACTGTCTTGTGCAACTGTTTTCAGGCACTTTGAGCTCTCCTTCTGTGGTCTTGGAATACGCCCATGAGCTCTGCTTGGCTCCTTTGGTTTGGCTTTGCTTTGAAGCCTAGCCCCTTTGTGGATGGGTTCAGACCGTCTGCCTTGGGGTTCAGATTCTTGAAGGCAATGAAGCGCTGGGTGCGTGGCCTATTTGCTGGTGGTGCCAAAATCAGCTGTGACTCATGCTAATCACGCAGACTTTCTTAATCCATCCCTTCCCAGTCTTTCTTGCGTGTTCTGCTGAGCTGTGAGTTAACAATAGTGACATTTAAAGTTCTAGCATCTGAGTGAATCATCTTGAGATGAGCACAGCAGTTCACAGCTCACAGAGGTTTGGTTTCTGAGTGCATCCCTGACGCAGCTGAATGTGCTGATACGTGCCATACCAACACTAGGCACCATCACTAGCACCAGAACCACAAATTTGTGGGATTTCTGGCACCACAGGGCTCAGCACTGCCATGGTTTCACCTCCTTAAATTGTATGCCTCCCTCCTTTCTCCTGTGTGCCAGGGAGGTGTTGTCCTTGCTCTGGTGGTGAAGACCTGGGAGGGCTAATGGGTGGCTGATCTCCCTGCTGGGGAGAGGTGATCCACTCAAAACTGGGCCATCAGGGATGCTTCTGGTCCTGGAAGAGTGAGTTGGCTGGTAGGGTGCTGTAGCCTTGGGGGATGTCAGTCCCAGTGATACCTCCTGTTGCTGCTCTGCAGTGAGGTGAAGTCCGATGGAAACAGGTTGTGCCTCACTACCAGCTGAGGTCCCAGGGGAGTGCTTCAGGCAAAGAGCTTCTCCATGGAGCAGTCATCTTCATTTGCTGTATAACATCCTTGGCTTTTTCTGACAATAGCAGGCATCAGTCCCTCCCCGGGGGAGCCATAGTGGCAAGAGACTGCTGGATTTTCATTCTGTTTCAGTTTTTCAGTGGTGAGGAAGCCAGTGGAAGACGTCCTGAAGAAAGCTTCCACTAGATGTAGGAAAAGGAAGAGTAGTCCTTGGTTAGAGGAGTCCACTAAACCACTAGTTTTAAGTATAGCAAGGCCACAGTAGTCTTGTGGTAGGTTATGAGAGGGGATTCTAAAGGTGTTTTTGAGGACTGCCTGCATCTCAGCTTTCCAGTGTGGAGGGTTTTTCGGGTTTTCCTTGTGTTTTATGGTTGGTTGGGGTTTTTTTTTGGTGGGGGGGGAAATTTGTTGGTTTTTTTTTTTTTTACTTTTTAAGGATGTAGTACTTGAGATAGATGGCCAGTCCAGGCAATATTTTTCCATTAAAACACTGTCACAATTAAGACTGAGAGCCAATTCTGTAAAACTATCCATACAGGGAGAAGGGAACGGAAGGCATCACTCAGTGGTAGACATATATCCTTGGGGCCTTTGGACAACTTCAGTCACTGTAGCGCATCCTGTAGTTGAAATACAGGTGTGGGGTTTGCACTGTGTGCCTCAGGGCACATGTGCCGCCTTGGGGCTATGCTAATGGGGTGATATACAGTCTCTCCTCTTCTTTCAGACTGTATTTCTTGGGAAGCAGCAGGACTGAAATTTGTGGAGAAGTTCTACACGTTTGGAGTGGGAAAGAGAAAAAAAATCCCACCCAAATGCACTGATAATTAAGGTTTGTTCTTTAAATAGCTTGTGTTTATGCTAGAACAGTTACCACAAAGCAAGCAACGTGTTTTGTCTACAGACTGACCCATGCACCAAGTTTAGTATTAGCTGCCTTTCATTCCTTTTAGATAATGTGTTACTGCTATTAATAGAAACCTATGCAAGCTTCCTGGTGTCCAAAATTGCCTGGACATAACAAGAAGTTTTGCCTTTGTGTGTGGAGCTTTTTGGCTGTGTATTTCTGGCCATTGTGTTGGAAACAGCAGAGCAAGGTCCTATGCAGAGGTCGAAGATTTGTTCTGTTGGATGGAGCTGCAGGAAAACTCCAAGGGGGAGAGCCCTCTCCTTTCAGGTCTTCCTGAAACAGGACACTGATGGGCTCCTTGCTGTCCCCAAACCTTGCCTGAACCCCTAGCTTGCTCCAGATTGTAGCCTCATCAGCCTGCCAGCTTCATAGCTGCCCTTGCCCCACTCCTGGCCATATGACCTTGGTTAGCTGAAGCATTTCTAACCATGGTATTTCTCAACTGGCCTGTATGAACACAGCTGGCTGAGAAGGTGACTGCCTGTGAAGCTGCTCTGTCAGATACGAGGCAGGGTAAATTTTGATAGGAAGGTGGTGACAAGCTAGGGGAGAGCCTGGGGGGAGGGGGACAATCACGACTCACTTTTCAGCCTGCATCAGCTGCAGCCAGCACAGCATGTCGAACTGCAGCCAGAGCAGTTTGGCAATGCTTACAAACTCTGCTAGTGAGGCTGACCACTAATAGAGCTTATAAAGTCAGTCAGATTTTTGGCAAGCTTTTAGACCACTGTGTTCCTGATGGAGCTCTTTAACGTCTCCTAAAAAAGTATCCAGCATTATCAGAAAGAGCCCTGTTCTCTAGAGCTGGGCCAGGACCCAGAATGAAACAAAGCTGACAGCTTTTTTCATGAATGAAACAAAGCTGACAGCACTGAACTGCAGCAGCTTAGTGGGGAGGAGGGGGGAAAGACACACACAAACACACACACACACAAAGCAGGACTTTAAAAAATAGAATATATTTCTCTGTTTTGAAGTCTCACATCACAGAAGCGCTGTTTCCTGCCTACCTCAACATACTTCTGCTAACATGTTCTATGCAGAAGCCTTCAAAAGGAAAGCACACTTTTTTCTGATGAAGTTGTATGCCAGGGTTGTTTTTTTTATTTTTGAGACATTCATGAACTCAAGAGGGACGAGTCCCTTAGTATTTTTCATTCCTGAGAATTTACATTTATTGAGATATGGAAAGAATACCCACAAGAAGATACAAGTGGTAAAATACAGAGGAGAACCCATGTGTCATGGTCCCAAGCCTCTAGGATAATCACAGCAATAGTTTTATGTGACAGGGCTGTATTACAGAGGGAAAACTGATCTTTTCAGCATTTTCCCTTATTTGACAGGTGCAGTCCATTGCATATGATACATGTGTGGTGCCCACTGACAAACCGAGAAGCTGTTTGGATGACCTGTTGTGCAAAGGAAAACGGGAGTTCTTGGCATGGCTGCGTGCAGCCTGTCTGCAGGGAAATGGCATAAAAGGGGCTGGAATAAATCAGTTCCAGCGCAGGCTCACTTGGGATAACTAACAGGGAAGCAGTTGAGCACCAATGCATATTTTCATGGGTGTAGAAATCTGTAAAAGTTGAGCACAGTTAGCATGTGAAGGAGCAATATAACCTCTCTTGGTGCATAGGAAACTGTGAGAAATAAGCAGATAAGAGAAAACACTAACCAGTGGGGTAAAACCACTGGTTAGTGAGGTGAAAAAATGGTCTATGTGTCTTCTATCTTTTGGTGTTAGCACAGAGCATTTACTGGCAGTCTGTCATTGGAGTTTAAATAGGATTTAAGTGCTGGTTGATTGCTTGAGTGAAAACATTTTGCCTTTTTTTTTTTTTTTTTTGGCAGCTACAAAAAATCTTGAAGCCAAAAACCTTAAAGGATTGCTCAGTATTCAAGCACTTTATTTGTGCATGTGTGTTTCCCCCTGCTTCCCCCCCCCACCCCACCCAGTCTGTTTATGTGAAATACTGGCAAAAAAGAGTAAATAGAGAAAAATATATATATATATTCTTTTTATTAATTCTTGGCAGGCTGCTTACAGTATAGAGCACTTTTGAGGTGAATTTAGATGAGCATGTATATATGAACAGTATCCCAAAAAATTCTGGAAGCCTAGTTCAGATTTTGTAAGAGCAAGTAAACTTTTCTTGTGCCTTTTTCTCTCTCACTGTTTGAATTCATTGCACAGCCTATTTTCCTTTCTTTCTTTAAGTCCTACCTGCAGGAAATTTGTGCCTTCATTTTGATGCCATTACCCGCCACTTTTTCCATTTGAGCAATTTTTATAATCACCTTACCTTTCTCAATATATTATCCAGGGTAAGACATGACTTTCTTCTGGATTTGGAGAGTAAAACTGCCAAAGTGCAAAAATTGCCAATTGCGAAAAGTGCTCAAACAGCAGTGATTACTCACTGTGCTCAAGGTGAAAAGTTTGTTTTTGTTTAAGGCCCTGTGTGCAGAGTTTTATTGCAGACATGAGAGTGATGGCCATGTCCCTGCAAAGAATGAGGGAAGGTCAATGACTTACAAGCCAGGAAAAAACTCCATCAAGAGGAAGAGCAGCAAAGAACGTCTAATTGCAATTACATCCTAAATACACCTCAATTTTGCTGCTGTGATAAAACCCTCTAATTTCAGCAGGCTTTTTGGTCATCTTTGACTCTCAGGCATTATTATTGTAAAATGATTAATGACTTGTCCCAGATTCAGAAAGTGGGTTTAGTAGGACTTCCAAAGCGCTCTTTTTCTTCTTCCCAGCATGAAGCCGAGTCCCTGCAGGCTGGGCGAAATCTTGCCCAAAGCAAGGCATGGTGCTACCAGTGAGAAATAGCATTCCCCTGTACAGGGAGGATGGGGTCTGGCGTGGGAAGGTACCTCTGGCCAGTGCCTGTGCAGGGCAGCGCCACAAGCTCTCCTGCATGAAAAGTTCACAGCTGTGCTCCTCCATCTTACCTGAAGCACCACGGCCTCCCACTGCTGTGCCAGGCCGTGGCTTCAGAACTGACCTGAGAGAATAGGGCATGTCTGCCCTGGCAAGGGGATGGCAGAGCTGGAGAAGGCCAGGGGCTGCTTCCAAGTAATGATGCCCCAGGCCCTGCTAACCCTGCATGGTGCTAGTGATGAGCCAAGGGTAGCACCACACTCATGCTGGTCGAGCAGGATGCAGCACTGTTCTTCAGGCACTGTGGCAGGGAGGAACTTAAATTTGGTCCCTTTCCATCAGGCAAAGAGTTTTATGTATATTACAGATGGGCTAATTTTCAGTATGCAGTATTTAGTGAGTTTAGTCCAGGCCCAACAGTAGTGAGTGCTTGTGGCAGAACTCACAAAATTCTCTTGGAATGTCACTATTTCTACTGATTTCTGTGTAAAAGATGCTTAGCAAATAGAGGTGGCTAAAAATAATAACAATCAAACATTCTCTTCTCCAGCCCCAGTAAAATCATAACACTGGAATTTTGACTTCAAACTCCCTGGTCTGATCTTTGCTATTTTTCTGATGTGCAGACATCTTCCATCCAAAAATAGTAAATCTCATTGTGTGGGAGGTGTATTTAAACAGTGTTCTTTGGAATATAAATATTATTATTACTTAAACTAACCCTGCTGCAGAGAAGTTCACAAACTTGCGCTAGATGGCTGCCTGCTGTGTATAGGAAGTGTCAAATGCTTTCAAACGTGGTCTTTCTGGAGGCATTTCTGCAATGGGACACAGGGTTGTGGCTCAGGTTTCTGTAAGAGGCTGTATGACACCTTGATGCCTGTGAATTACAGGGGCCTTCAAGAACTCTGCGCCTTACAGGCTCAAGCCATTACAATATTGAGTTAATAATTAGGTTTTAAATACCACTGTAATGTTCATTTGTGATAGAGATAATTTGCAATCATATGCTGCTTTGGATAGGATGGAGCTTAAATTGAATCTAAAATGAGGAACATCACTCAAAACAGACTGAAGGAGCTAATTATTTTAATAAAAATACAGCTGTGCTTGCTGTTTTAATAACCTTAACAGATCAAGGCGTATATGCATGGGGAGGCCTTTAACTAGAACTTGTATTACCATGAGACTGTAGCCTTTGATGTGTTATTTCTAGTTTATCAAATGCCTTGGTACTGCTGCTCAGTTTATTTAATGCCTTGTTTGCTGGCGCTTGATTAGGAAGTCAGTAATTAATAAACGGGTGGTAAAATTAAGTTCAGAGTTAAGAGAATGTGTTTGACGAGGTGACATACAAGTACCAGGGCTCTGCAGAACTCTGTGTTGTTGCTCCCTGTTCAGCTGCCCTGCTAAAGCACGAGGACTAATTTGGGTGGTTCACACCAAATCTGCATCCTCAAATACCCACCGTTTTACTGGGTACTCTGGGATGAGATCATCTAAGGTGGTCCAGGCTCTGAGGCAGAGGAGGGAACTGGAGGTGGGTTTCCTGCCTCCTGGGAGATTGTTTGAGTCACTGGACTGTGGGATGAGAGGCACGATATCATTCCAGTGTCTCTGATATGTTTTCCACCCCTCTTTATCCTCAAAAAGAAGGCTGGGGGTGTGTGGGGTGGGGAACCTAGCAGGAGCTCTTCTTCAAGCGGAGGAGCTCACAAGAGAGCTGAAACCGCAGCTTTCAGATCACTTTAGTAGCATCAAAAATGTAAAGGAGTGCGCCTGGTACCAGTAAGGTGTGCAAGGGCCCAGGGTGCAGTGCAGCACTGTGACTGGTGTGCGTGTGCACACCTCGCAGCCACACGGTGCCGTGTTAGCAACAGAGCTGCCTTGCTGCTGGGTGTGTTTTTGTTAACTGTGCCAACACTCTTGGGACCGAAATGATACAGACTGAAATCAGAGCAGGAATCACAGCTCATCCTTTGAAATATGAATAAGCTCTCCAGACAGTGGTCTTCCTATGAGGACATAGGATGGAAAAGATAGACAAATCCAGCTTGCCTTCTGTCCTTTTGCAGTATTTCTGCAAAATTTGACCCCCCCTTATTTAGTGAACTACATTAAATAAAGCAAAACACAGGCCTGAGCTGCAAACTCAGAATGAGCAAGGTATTTCCGTACTCTGAAAAATTTTGGCTGCTTCTCAAATTCTACATCTGATATTTGCCTTTGTGGTACCTTTTTCCAGACAAGGTCAGGGCCTGAAAGCTGAGCTGTGCTTGAAGAAGTTGAACAAGTTATGTAGAGCTCCCAGGTTTGAAGAAATGCCATGAGATGGAAGTTTCTCACCAGATTTCAAGTGTTTCTGACATCTGCCAGTCCTGGAAAAGCAGTGTTAGCCTTGCTTGCAGTATTCATTCCATCATATGTGATTCCAGAGGCTAATAAAGAATGGGTTTTAATGGATCCAGGATATTGCACAAGAGGCAGTAAGGGACTGCAGATTTGGTCAAAGGCCTTGGCCCTTGGGGGTGTTTCAGTATGACTCCCAAGCCATAAAACTGGGCTAACAGGATTAGAAACACCTAATACAGCTCCAGTGCCCCTCCAAACCATTTTACTGTTCTGTGTATCCACCTCTTGCTTGGGCTAGTAGTTCCATGCGTGAACTGGGAAACCACCTGACCTGAACAGAGATCAGCTTTTGCAATGACTGCGGATCTGTGGGAAGAGCGCAGATGTTGAGGGCGCTGCTTTGTCACCTGCATGAAAACGTCTGTCCGTGGTGGGTGGTGGAAAGTCTTCACGCTTGTAGTGTTGAAACTGGGCATCAAGGATTGCAGCTCCCTTAAGGACATACTTGGCACCACTGAGGGATTTTGCACACATGGAGTTGTGAAAGTTGTCTGGGATTTCTAATTTGTGCAGCAGTGGAGATTTTAAATAATGAGGAAAGGATGGTCTTCCTTCCTTTGGGGTTAAGGCAAATGCAACTTTACTGCTTGAAAAAATCTATGAGAGCAATTGAGTTTCCCTGATGCATCTATCCCAGTAATTGATGTGACACCCTGCACTAATGGATAAACGGATTGTCTTTGCATTTCTGCAAAGAGAATGTGTCACATATTGAATAGTGACATTGATATTCTTATCAGATGTAAGAGTTAATGCTTCTTTTGGGTAAACGGAGTAGTTTGACCTCCAAGAGCTATTATCTTCCAGGTTTGCAGGTAACTTGTCACAACATCTTTCTTTGCTGTATTTGTTTTGAAATTTTCACTGTAAACGTACGCTGGACAGTTACCTTTCTTACATGAAATCCAAGATAGACAGGAAGAAGTATGCATCCTTTAAAAGTGGACTATCAGTTTGGCTGGAAATTTGTCATGCCACCAGTCCAGCTGCATAACTGCATCACGCTAAAGGCTTCTGACGTTCTGTAGAAGGGCCCCCATGTGAACCATCCTCTATGTCTCCATAGACACAGAGGACAACTGCTCTGCTGAGGTCAACATTTAAATGGATGAGCTAAATGAAGTGCAAGAGGAAGAGGGACAGGCACAGGAGTAAGTCCCTCAAACTGTCTTTTGCTGGGCCATGTTGCCTTTCTTGTGTCTATTGTTTCTAAATTAAAGGATATCTAATGTTAGCAGTTGTGGTCCCCTCCTAGTAACCACTGTTACAAACATTGCTGGGGTCTTGCAAGGTATTTATGGCTCTCCTGGGAAACACCAAGGAGAATTACAAAGCCACTGTGGAACGGTGTGATAAGAAAAATTCTGAATACAGTTTGCATTTGGGGGGGAAAAAAAAAAGAAATTCAAAAGTAGCATGCTGCTAGTACTGATGTTTTCTTTCATTTAAGCAAGAAAAAACACATTGAAGAACTTTGGTAAAAAAAGTAAGGTTCTGGGTCCTACTCTGAGCTATGCTGAAAGCTGTGTTTTCTGTTTTCATTTGTTTTTTGTGAGTTAACTTTCAACCAAAACGAATGTTTCAGCTGGTTGGGTCCTGTATAGATTTACCTGGGCAGGACAGTGTCCAGGAAGGTGTAGTTGCTGGTGACTCATCTACTTTCTCAGACAATGGAGATGTGTGACGCTGACGGCAATTCCAGGAGAAGAATTTGTGCCCATCCCCAAAGACAGGGTGTCAGGTGTTTTGCAGAGAAAGGGAAAAAGAGAGGGATTTACCACTAAGCCACTTTCCAAAGGAAGCCTGGATGGTGGTGTGCTTTGCTCCTACACTAAGCATAGAGTGGAGAAAGGGGGATGAGTCCAGTGTCACAAGCTCATAGCGTATGCCACACGGTGTACCATTACCTGTGGGTGCAATTGTGCATTTATGCATAAAAGAATAATATGTAAATATTCATCAAGGTGGCTAATAGGGTGAGACAAATCATAGATTGTGTAGAGAACTGCTGTTGTCTCTGGGACTTGCCATTCAGGGGCAGTGCCATCTTCATCTTCCACTTGAATCATTCCACTTTGTGTCTTTTTGAAGACAATTCTCAAGTAGATACAGGATGATGAAAATTACGTTGTTTGGCACAGTAGCTAATCATGAAATTATTCCTATCGTCCTAATAGGGATTAGGAGGCAGTTCTTGGGATATAGTCCTTGTAACCCACTTTAAGCAAGCTATCACTCAGTAAAAACACACCTTTTCTTCTTTCCTTTGGAAAAAAGACCCAATGTATATATAACAGCCCAGTTTTTAAATTGCCTTGCAAGAGGCAAGCTCAAGATCCGTGGCACTTCTCATAACAAAAAGGCAGAGAATAACCTGTCTGCCCTGCCCATCAGCTTTTCAATAAAATTGATTCTAGATGTGCAAGGTTGTCTGTGCACTATTGCTAAGTGCATAATAGCTGTAGTATGCCAACTCATTATTCTGTAAAGTGCTGTGAAATACCACGATTACGAAAGATGCTACATAAAAACAGCTTCCAGTTTAGTCGGTGACGGTCAGGTGGCCAGACAGGCTGTGTAGTACAGCTACATGATCTGCAGTCCAGTGGTTTTATGGCTACAAACATCCCTTAGACTTGTTTGCACGTGCCAGAAATTACAAGTGCCCCTTCAGGGGTTTTTCGTGCTATCTCCTTTTGATTCCCCTCTTTGTCCTTGTGTTTTGAGGCACTGAAATTTCAGATGGCTCCTGCTCTAGATGCTCAGCTTTGTCCATGTACGTGCCTATCACTTTTCAGTGAGAGTCAGTTATAAAGTAATTTATTTTGTAAAGCATGCTGGCTATTGGCCAGTGGGTAACTAAAGGTGAAAAGAAGCAAATGACAAGCAGATTAGAAAGCATGTTTTGGACTGGGAGAAGGGAGGCTCTAGTGTGAAGGGAAGTGAATAGGGACAGTTCAGAGAAGCAAAAACTGAAGAAATAAGGCGTGCACATGTAGCTCAAAGGACTTCATTACAGCTAATTTAGGAAGATAACAAACGAGTGATGTCAACAAGATCTAAATGGGGAGAAGCACAATGGGAAGAACAGAGAGAGCAAGAACAAATAAGAGTCATAAAATGGACAAATGTCTTCAAGTCTTTAGAAAGTATGTTTTAGTGCCCCTTTCCCTCTTCCTTTCCTGTTCTCCAGGAAATGTCTTACCAATAAGAGGAGCAAAAGGGTTGGCGAGTTTAATAATGCCCTCAAGGTGATGAAATGTTGGTGCTTGACAGAACAAAAACTTGGCCATCCAGTTCTCCAGCTTTTCTTAACTGTGAGCCTCTCTTTCTTTTTAGTGTCATATCAAGGCTGGTGACTCACATAGAGTATTCATTGTGCACAAGATAAGATATCATAAATTCACCATTAGGAATGTAATTACACTGAGTGCTCAGAAGAAAGTGCTCAGATGCCTTCCCCATCCCCACTTCTTTTTTTCCCTGGTGGACTTTCATTGTAGAAAAGTAAATATTGCAGCTGTGCTTCTCTTGTTTACTCTGGAGAGTCCATTTAAGATGGTGATGATTAAGACGTGCATGTTTGTCATGCTAGTGAAGAGACTGGACAGCTTTCAGCAAGAGGAAGCTGTAGAGTGATGGCAGCAGGACAGGGGACTGACAATTAACTCGTGCACAAAGATGAAACCCATTAAGACCCAGCATAGCTCTAAACACTGAGCTTTTCCTTCCAATTATGTCATCTTGTCTGATGCATTGCCTCAAACCAGACTGCCAGTGTGGGCTTTTCCCCCATCAAGTTAAGGCACACAGTCTCAAATATTCATGTGCAAATTTAACGTGTAGGAAGTGGAGACACAAAGATTCTAAAATGACATGTGGAGATATGTTTGTCATATCCTGACCTTCCCAAGTGGGGACCTGGCTGAATCATGCAAGTGTCTCTGGCTCTTGTACTCCTTTCCCATGAAAACTGATGCAGAGGAAGGGAGAGTGGCTACAGCTTCACAGTTCTGTGGCATCAGTGCAGAGCTTGAGGGTGCTCCTGGGCATAGCCAACCTCCCAAACTCACCTTTGGGTTCAGAGCCCTGAACTAATATAATGCAGTTTTGGTTGCTGTTTGTATTAGTGAGGTTGTTGTTTTGAGAACAAAAGTAAGGTATAATGAATTAACAAAGACAATGATAACCTCTGATTAAACCTTAATTCAGCAGACAGCAATAAGACTGATGTCAAGGATGGGCTTTTCACTGGCCTAGAGCAGCATGCCTCCTTTGACTTCAGCAAGGAAATGTTGGTTTAAGGCAGGCTGGAGTGTCCTGCCCTTTGCGAGTATGTTCAGAAAGCCAATGATTCAGCTGGTAGCAGCTTCCTTGTTTTGGTGAAGATATGAGTGCTTTGTTGACGTCCGTGATACCCTATGCGCGAGCGCTTAATAGTGGATGAGTGTTGGAAAGATTGTGGATTACTTTGTTAAGCAAGCGTGGCTTGTAAGTAATGTGGAGCTGACCCTTCGTGACACTTGCATGACCCAGAAACAAAGCAGCAGGCAGGAGAGCCCTGCAGTAAATGAACAGTGTTTTGATATTTTCTAATAATAAAACCTATGAAGTTAACCTTTGGGAAGTATAGTTAAACTTAATTTATTTTCAAATGTGCAATGTTTTCAGTATGTTTGTTTGCACTGTAACCTAATTTTCCACTTCCTTTCCCTTGTCATACAGTTTTTAGGCCAGGAATGCGGTAATGAATAGAGAGAAGAATGTCAGTTTAGACTGTAAAAAGCTTCTGTGAAAAAGCCTAGTAGAATTAAATAGGGAATGATTGTCTGTCTGTAGAATTTCAAAGCCCATGTCTCCTCTGGTTTAAAGCCACAGGATTGCTAATAAAGGATCATTTCATACGCGTGGCCTACTGAGCTCTGTGACTGAGCGTAGGTTGAATAATGCGATTTCTCCCTTTATTTCCCTCTTTCCCTCTCTTTTTCTTTCATCTTGCATTGAGGTTTTCCATGTGTCCTGCTCTGGGTGATTTGGTCTATAGGGCTGCTGCACCACTGGGGCACAGGCAGCGTGGCCCTGGGATTTTTGAGTAAACAGATCTTCCTCACTTAGCCCTTGTTGGGCTAAATCTGAATCCAAATAATGTGTTGGATTATGTTACCTCCAAAACAGGAGCAAGCATTAAGTGGGCAATGAGATCAGCATTAGAATTTGGCAGGGGACCTCTTTCTCTCTCATGAGCTGGACCCCACCACTGGGTCTTCTAGTACGTAACCCTTGAGTGGATTTTGAACTCATACCCAGAGGCTAAGCCTTGTAATCTTCCATACATTTAACATTTTTTTACTTTACTGTCATCTGTACAGTCAATACACATGTATGACTACCAAAGTGGAAACCTTGGAGGCTGACTCTGCTGTGGTTTTTTATCCCCACTGTTGAGTGGACCCAGTCAGGCTGAGCGGAGTGGAAAGTCAGGGAACAGTGCTGGGCCCTTCCCTGGCTGTGGAAGGGTAGGTGTACACTGGAGATGAATCGGGGTCAGCGCACTGTGATATGTTAATTTGCCAATAATCATTATAAGTAATAGCTTTACTGATTCGTGAGTTCCATGAATTGATTAGTCCCTCTGTTAATGAAGAGCTCTAATGCACTACATTTGCAATAGATCATTCCTTTACTTTATGACTTTATCTGGCCCAGGGAACTCGAGCACACTGGGCTGTGCTGGTAGGTACCAATTCAATTTCCCAATGTGTTACTGTGTAAATACGAGCATTTAACATTGTGCACGTTCTGCAGTGGTTTCTGCACAGAATTAGCTGAGTAATTAATTCTTTGAGCTTTCTGATGCATCACACTGCAAAGTCAGCTTGGTTCCTACTGGATCATCGTTACAAAAAACTGGGCTGACTCTGCACTCAACTGTGGATACTCATGGAAAACAAAGTTTTGCTTGTCAAGCAAGCAATCTCCAGCTGGAAGAAGGGCTAGTACGGTCATAAATCACTTCTGTACTCTTACAAATCCTCTATCCCAGTGCAGAAGCAGTGACCCATTGGCTAGCTTAGTTTGGGACTGGCACTGAAAACAAGCAGGGCTGCACGTTCGTGTGGGTGACACTGGGACTGTTGCTGGTGGGGCAGTGGCAGGAGTGGGTTGAACCCATAAGGGCTCTGTTACACGAAGGAGCAACCACCTTTCCCTCTAACATATGTGAACTTCTTCAGTGTGTTAGATTGAAGAATGCTCCAGAATGCCTAAACAGTGACAGTGCTCTTTTCAAAATGCCTGTATCTCTAGCGAGAACAGGGTTACTTCTTTTTTAAATGGACTTCACTGCAGTTATCCATGCCTTTGTCCCTTTGAGACGTCGTTGCCATAATACACTCTACATGGGGCTATACGTTGAGCCCACTCAGAAACTGAAGCTAATGCAGAATGCAGTGACCCGCTTATTAAGTAGTGTTTCATGCTGGGAACACATCACACTAACGTGCCAGGATCTGCGCAAGCTGCCAATACGTTTTTGGATGTTGGTGTTAACCTATAAAGCTATAAATGGTTTGGTACCTAGCCACTTGGGTCAGGAGAGAAGACACGGTGCCTTTATTAATTATACAAGCCTCCAGCTGAGAATGAATCTGCTTAGGCTTCTGGAAACGGTTCACACTGGGCATGTTCAGAGGCTTAATGCAGGCATTAACATACCCTTACATTGCATCATTTAATTTGCATAACAACTTCTAGGTTTGTAGCAATACCTTCCCTTGCACCTACCTTTGATGTTGCTGCTGCCACCTCTAAGCTCTTTGTAGAGCTGGCAGTTTGAGCTCTGGGCTTGGGACCAAAGGGCAGTTTTACTCATCTGCCTACATCGGGACAAAGCCCCTATGTGGGCCTAGCAGAAAGCTCATAAACTGAGACACATCAGTGTTTGCAAAACTAGTGAACAGGAAAGTAGATGATGCTTAGTCAGACGTACTTTCTGAATATGTCTGAGTCTAGGGAAAAAGCTGCAAATTAGGGGTTGGTTTTAGATTTTGATCAAAGTGACTTACGGTTTACAAAATGCCCTTCCTTACCAGAGCAGGACAAGTAACCCACAATATTCACCCATTACAGCTGCAGATAAATCTGCAGCTACTCCCTGCATTTGTCCGTGGTCTTTCTCACTGGTAATTACAGTAATATTTATGTCTCTTTGCATTTTTATACGTCCTTTGTCAAGCTGATTAGAGGAGGCACAAAGCTGCCCTTTCATAATAAAAATATTAAAAGAATAAAAAGAGGCCTCATTAGGAGGCTTGCTGACATCAACTAAATTGAGTTTCACCTCGTATCAGAATTTTAATAAATAAGCGCTGATGCTCAGTGCGTTGCTGTAACATGCACACTCCACTCACACAGCTTGCTGCATGCTTTGTACCATGCGGCTTTTTCCTTTTTAATGCAAAACAATACTAAGTGAGTCAAGGGGAAATGCTATTTCATATTCAAGCCTTTCTTTTTCCCTAGCAGACCTTAAAAGAAATATAAAATAATTTGTCTGGTATCCAATCACTCTGACTATACTTTCTGATTCTGCTGTTGTACATATCAGAGCCTTAAATCTAACATTTTCTTTTGCAGTGCTGCAAATGTGAGGTGTGATTTACATTTGTTTTTCTTGCAAATTAGGAAGAGCATAAAACACAGGCAGCTTTCCTTTCCGATGCCATCGACTCTATATAAAGTCAGGCTGGAAAAAGCCACGGGAGCAATGAACGGGTGGGGAAAGAGAGTGACAGAGGATGTTTTGGTAATGTAAAAGGCATCTTTACAGCTAACAGACCAAAAGACACTTGTTCCAGGCCGTTTCTCACTCAAATATTTATGACAACAGTTTATACTCTTTTAATTTCTGGTTTCTCTCTTAGAAATCCATATTTAGGTAGATAATTTTAAAAGCCTGCCTCTGCTAATTGCTTCTAGGTCAGTGCCAGGTCCGTGCTCTTGATCTCAGGCTGTTTTAGTAACTAGCTTGGTGTTTTAAGGGGAACTGTAATTTGGGTGGTTTTTATAGATACCAGCAACAGCCAAGCAGCAATCAAAGCAGCCCAGTCAGGATATCCTGGCAGGGCTGTGGGCACTGGGGACACAGAAACAGAAACAAGCGCGGGTTGGTGGCAGCGCCCCAGCCACCAGTGGCTGCTGCTGCCGTCTGCCCTCACTGGCAACAAGCACTGTTTGGTGGCCAGTGCTCCACATCAAACCCTTGCAGTGGCTGCACTGCCTGGGATCTGCTTTCCTGCCTGGCAATGCTGCTGTACAGACCTGTGTCCTTGGTGCCCCTCCAGCTAGAATTTTTTTTCTCAATTTATTTGTTTTGTCCCTGTTCCCAAGGTTTTGAGTTGTTTGTGAAAAGTGTCTTCAAAGCAGGTGAGGAGCCAAAGCAACCATCCTCTCCATGTTTCTGATTCTGACCTTGGATCCCAGATGGGGACTCGTCCCATCATGTGCTAGAACAAATGTAACAAAATGATGGTGCCAGGCAGGAGGTGCTGCTCAGGAAACAGTGGTGCTCCACGTCACCTCTGTCTTCCTGCCTTGCAGGGCTGAGAAAATCCCAGTTGTCCAAACTTTCTGAGCCTAGCGGGCCCATTTGAGATCAAATCCTTATGAGCTTCTCTAATCAGCCCTTTCCCCTCCCTCTTTCTCAGTGTTTTCTATCACTACCTCTTTACTGCAATGCTGGGACACGCTCCCTGTAGAAGCTGAGTACAAAACCTGCTAGCGACTTCAGGGGGTTTCTGGCCATAAGCTCAAGGTCTGAACAGATTTGCAGCTTCAAGCACTTGTGCCAAGAATTGGGTTGCTTTGATCAATTAAATTCCCTGGCAGTGAAAGAATAATAATAAAGGTTAGGGGGGCCATGCTCTGAAGCTCCATCTGCAGAAGAGTGTATCTTCCCACTGCCCCTGAATAGCACCAGCAGGCTCTCCTCTACCTCTTTTATGGATTTAATTCTCTTTGGGAAGCTAATCTCACCCCTGCTGCCCCAGCACAAAACCCAAAGTGGCAATCTTGTGAAGCACAGAAAAGCAATTGGGGGGAACCTAGCTTTTTATGGTAATACCCAGGGAAAGTGACTTGCACCACTGCTCTTAAGAATGCAAACATGCTCCCACCAAGCACGGGATAAACAGCACGGCTTGTACCTTTCAGCAAAACAGAAACGTGCTGTTGCCAGAGCCAAGGGACTCTTTATGGGAAAAGTTTGCTTGCCAACGAGCATGGCTTTGCTTATATCCAAAGGCCTCGAGGTGTGGAGTTGGTTGTGCTGGAGAGTATGGGATGCTACAAAGGGGCAGGAGGAATAGGGAGGGAAACATGAGCTTATGCTGGGCTTATGAAAGTGATGGAGGCTGACCCTTGCCTCCTGCCCAGTGCCTCCATGCTTGTTCGTGACATGGTGTGGGTATGTAACACTGTTGGCTCACTTGAGTGGGAATCACCAGCCTGGCAACCCTCACTCTGAGTAGGCTTTGCTCTCAGATCAGGGATTTGTCTGTTTTCTGGCTCAGTTTAAGTGCTTATTTACACAAAAAAGATGAAGGTGAAGACACTCACAGATGAAAGCAGTGTTCATGTTCGTGCCCCGGCCTCTGCACTAACTATGATGGCTGCATGGTGAACAGAGGACACCTCCAAAGGAAAGTTAAGGGCTCTGGTTAACAATGCAGATGCCTTAATCTGAGGGGGATTCTGTCCCCTCCCACCCCCATCGCTATGCAGCTCTCCTGCTGTGTCCTTTGTTTAGGGGGCTGTGTTGGTCAAGTCGCTTATTCTGTCCTTGTAGGGTCAGTTTTCCATGCTCTGGGCTCCCTGACACAGGGTCTGTAGGGTGATGCTAAGGTGCTGTGATGAAGAGAAGGTGATGGGGAAGAGAAGCAGACCAGGTGAAGAGAATAGGGAGAAGGAGGTGCAGGACCATCTGTTTTTTCAGCAACTCTTCCTGAGATGGACATAACAGATCATGACAGATTGTGACACAGCATCCTGGCATTTGGAGACTTCCTGGAGGCCCCAAATCTGGGAGGTGGGCATGAGGCTGGAGTGGGTGGTGAGCAGCAGGCAGGGTTGTCCTCATGACATATCCTGACTGATGTACAGTGTCCAAGGTGTCTCCTGAGCTAAAGATCATCTCCCTCCCCGGTTCTCCAACACGGAGCAGTCTCTTCACCCGAGGTAGCTGGATATAATTTTTGTGTGCTAGCTGTCAGAACATCTTCAATTTAGCTTGGTCTATTAAATCACCTGTCTTAATGCTCTTTGTCTGGAGATCAAATTTGGAAAGGCAGCAGCTGGAGAAAAAGCAGACAAATGTGTGTAAAAATGTTTCCCTCCAACTGCTTTCATCGCAGGCAATTCCTGACTAAATGATGAGGCTTAAGGCTATAAGTATCTCAGTCATTTCATCTGGAGTAAACTGAAACCAAGGTCAAGTCATAGCTGGTTTGTGTCCTTTTCCCTTCTAATCTTACACATTTCACTGTGGTTATTTTATTTGAGTGTCTGCCACTTGCTATTTCAAGCTTCCAGTGGTATGCCTGCTCTGCACTCCTGTTTGCCAGCTAAAATGTTTCCACACCACTAGTGGACATGATTACATAATTTCGGATGCACTAAGGCCTGAAATTATTGGATTTTTTCCCTGGTACAAATGAATTCATGTAAGTTGTTTATTTTTAACTTCACCTCCTGCCTGTGAACTCCAGTAAAGGGGAAATTATTTTTCATGATGGATGCAAGGGGGAGGACAGGGGAGGAATAAAAGAAAAGCATCTGAGTGTGAGGGCAACAGAAAAAGAAGTGTGCTAAATTCCCGGGTGATAGTGTGGTGTTATTCCACCTGTTTCCTTAATTACTAGAAGTTGCTGAGCTTCATCAGCTGCCTCCACAGCCCCGGGAGGAGAGGAAGTGCTGATGGGGTCCCAGGCGTGTGGCTTTTCAAGCTCACGCCAAGACTGTGCATGAAGTCATGTTCATCTGCAAATGTGTAGGTCACCCGAGCTCCAAACTTACTTTGAAGATCAGAAGTAACCTGTGTGGTCTCTTCTAATCTACAAAACATGTTATCTGAATCACCACTTCAAGAGCAGAATTTACGGAATTTGGTGGCAATGTCTTGGTTTTGTGACATCTAGTAAATAGGTGTATTCAATACTGCAGTATAAAGGGAATAATTTACTTCAGCCTCCTCTCCACCCCCAGGAATCTTATATATTGTCTCCCACGCACCTAGTTAACTCAGCAAGGTTATTTTCCCAAAAGTGTTGTAAAATAAAACTAGTTTGCCAAAGGTACTCGCTTGTATCTGTGCATGTTTGAATCCGAAGTGGAAATGTGTTTAATCTGCAGCTTCTGTGTTAAGAACTAAGGGCATCCAAGCCTTTGGGATGGAGGTGTGTCTCTGAGCCTCCAGAGCTGAATATAATTGAAAGGGCTCGGGTTTCCGATTCCTGCTTTAGTCCAACTTCAGTGTTAATGCACAGGATGTGTAATGATGGCCCTCAAAGGCCTCTTTGCATTCACACTTGCGATCCTCATGTCGTATTAGTGCAGACTTTTCCCCATGTTTTATTTCATGCTTCCTTCACCACAAACATTTGCTGCTTGTGGAAAACCAGCTGGGGTGTCTCTCTCTCTCTTTCCCCTTTAATAATCTCTAGTTTGGGACCACTGATCCTTCAACAACCTCTTCTCTTTTTGATGTGCCCCCTGTTTTCTCTTATTTACAGCAACTGCCATGCTTGGGATTCTCTTGTTCGTCCTCTCCCTCCTCTCAATTTCTCAGAACAAGCTGAAAATGAGATTTAATAGGCCTCCCACTGTTGTTGCTCTTTTGAGATTACTGGGATCAGATGTAGTTCTTGAGAACTACATCAAAGAAAATGAGAGAGGGTAAAGACCAGGATGCCCAGGAAGGTGATGGAGAACAGGGATAAGGCAGGAGAAGAGTGGTTTTTAGCATGTAATGTGTGGAGCAGGGCATTTTTGGCTTTGTTGGAACCTTTCCAGGGTTTTACAGAAGTGCCAGCACCACTGTGGTGTGAAAAGCTTAATATTCTTTTATAAAACCTTTCAGCAAGCCCAGTGCTACCTGAATGTTGTATTTTTTGTCATATTTTTTTTGTGCTACTAGCAATAAACAACCCACTAATTTTAATGTGGGATTATTTGGCTGACCTATCCATCCCCATGTTCCCAGAAATCCTCTCCATATTAATTGCATTTCACTGCTGGAGACACCTGTTAGCAAGGGCACAGCTGAACAGGCTCTTAATACTTTAAATCTCTGATAATACTCCAGTTAAACCTCTCTTTCTTGATTTTTTTTCTTTTTTTTTTCTTTTTTTTTTTTTAATAAGAGAGCAGCTGGTTGAACTTGCTCCTTAGGAGCAGACTGAAGCTAAAATTTCTGTTTCCTCTCTCTAGTGTGAGGTGACTTTTCAGCAGAGGATCTGATGGTTTTTGAAGGCTGTCATTGCACTTGCATTTCCCTCTTTTCTGCACTGATGGGGAGAAGGGTCACCCATGGTTTTCACTGGTAAAAATAATCAACGTGGTAGGTGCGGTTTTATAGTCAGTCACAAAGCTCAAAGAAAGCAAATATGGCAGTATGGCGAGGACTTTTTGGGGGGTTTGTTTGTTCGTTTTGATTTTTTTTGTTTTGTGTGTAGATTTTTTGGTTTGGTTTTTCTTAAGTGCTGCATTTAATCCCATTAGAAACGTGAGGGAAATTTCACAAAATTCAAAGTGTCTGAAGAAGGAGATAAGCCCTTCGTGCTGTTCAGCTCTACAGTGTTTATTCCTTTCCCCCTCTACTTTCTTATCATTATCAGAGAGACGTGGAAAGCTTTTGTCAGAGTTCTCCTTTAAAGAGAGACAGTATTTGAATGTAAACAAGTATGAGCACATGGTGTGACCTAGGGAGAGAGCGGTATCTTCAATTTCTGAATTTTCTGGCACTCGTGAATGGTGTCAGGATCTTAACATGACTCTTAAACTGCTCGGAGAACAGGATGGCTTCTATGGAAACCCACTAGACAAGTGATTCAAAAAACATCTCCTCAGAAAATTACTTCATCATATATGAGATTTCTTTTTAAAACTAACTACATGGGAGTTCTTGGCAACAATGGTCTCTACATCTGATGGTCTAACTAGCATGAAATAGAGCTGCTGCTCTCATTTATATACATTACGCTATCTGGTTCCTCACTTGTGGTTTGGTAAAAGCATGAATTTTCAAGTTTCCCTCATGGGATTTCTCTGGCTTCTTTCACTTTACCTTTCATTTTCTTCCCCACTATGTAGAAATACAGGATGATTATTAAATGGCTTTAGGAATTTTGCTGTAAGAGGTAAGAGAACATGCAGCATCATAATGTTTTATTGTTGTCATCATAGTTTCTTACTGTCTTTTCAAGAAAGCACAACAATAGTGAGGTGGGGAAGATTGTAACACATGCAGTTTAGCTGGGAGAATTAAATATAGATATTTTCTTGGTGTAATATTTGTCAGGCGAATCACAGAATGTTTCTTGTAAAAAACTTTGTGCATACACAGTCATCGAGAGTTGTTTGATCCGTGTATCACTGCAAGACTATAATCCCAGTGTAAAACCCCATGACAGATGTCCATGAGCCTTACAGCATCCCAGCTGCAGGGAGAATGCACCACTGGTTGGAGAAGGGAATGGGATGACTGGAAAAAGGGGTAACGTGGGTACCAGCTGTGTTGGCTTCAGTGGGTCTGTTGCACACAGGAGAGTTCCCCCTCCTCTTTGTGGGGTTGATCACAGCTCCAGAGGCTGATCACAGCTCCAGAGGCTGCTTGCGCTGGCCCCAGCTCCGAAGACGTGTAATCAAATTGCTGCAGGCAGCAGAATGCAAGGGAACTTTTAGGGAGTGGGCTGGAGAAAATTAGAGACACATCAGGGAAGGGCAGAGGAAGGATGTTGTCCTGGGCACAGGGACGGGGAATGTGCCCAAGGCCGCGCTGCCATCAGTGTCAGAGATGGCATGGCAAGCGTGCTACCAGCCCTGCTGCCATGTCTCTTCCAGCAGCACCCACTGGGCCTCTCAGTAGTGCTGGCACTCATACAGGTGGGGCCAAATGGCGTCTCACAGAACACAGCTCACCCTGCTGATGTCCCTCTCCACCAGAGCAAACACAGATCAGCCTCCTGCCTGGCCACACCCTCTCGGGCCCCTTCCCAGCCCTTTGCCCACCACCAAGGATACAGCCTGAGGCACAACCTAACTCCTTCACTTGGAGATCAGTGGGGAGGTTTTTTGGTGGGTACTATCACTGTCCATTTTACTTTAGTCTATTCAGGATTGCTTTTTAGTTAAAAATACTCAGCTGGCTTTTTATATGAAAGTACATATGCCTTTCATTCCTTCTGCTTCTAATTATTAAGTTATTTAATAATTATTCTAATTATTATGATTAAATACTTGTTATTTTTCTGTGATATTTTTAAATTCAAGATGGTTTCTGAGGGAGGCAAGTGACCAAAAATATTTATGCATGTAATTCAGCTTGGTAGACTCATTTAGTTAAATTAGCTATAATGTGGGAGTTTAACTCCTGTCATCAGATTAGAAACAAGTTTACTACTTTATATTCTTTTGAATTTTTCTTTAAAAAGGTATTTTTTTCTGTTTTTCTTTTCTAGCTTTCTTCCCATAGTAAATATATTATTTATGCTCTTCCTATGCAAAAATTTCATGCCCTCAGTGCTAAATAACCCTCCCCCACCTTCTTTTTCTAGCTAGGGATTTATAATACACCCCAGAAAAAAATAGGTGCTGACTGTGCTGTGAACAGTGCCCCTTCATTATGAAACAGCCCTTGCAAACTTTTGGAAAATGGACCTACTGTGATAATAAATCTTCTCCCTTGACGTACAGCACTGAATGTGGCTCTGACCACATAAACTGCACTCCCCATGATTCTGGGGCTGTTCACAATGCCAACCATTTATAAGCCAGTTGGCTTTACATTAATTAATTCCCAAGTCATTCACAAATAGCAACAATCACCTCAAAGTGCAGGGTTAGGAAAGGGCTGGCATTTTTGAAAGGGAGATCTGTATGTAAAAATTTACCATGCTCACAATAGAGAAAAAACCCAGCCCTTGAAACAACAATGGCTTTCTGCTTTTGGACTCGGGGTCGTGGCTCCTTTTGGTTCAGCTTGTGGTGGTTTATTTATGATGGGTGTTAATTTCTGATGTTTGGCTTCTTCTATGGACAGCCTTGGCTGGGCATCCTGCCCCAAGTGCAAGGTAGGGCTCCCTGCACTATTGCCTGCAGGACTAGGCAGTGGAAATATGTATTGCTTTGGAGAGGAGCTCAAGGATTCCAGGAATGCCAGGGAAAGGTTTAGCTTTGTGACATCCTCTGCCAGATTTCTAGCTGCTTCTCACCTGGATTGCAGTCCTCACAGCCTTCCCTTACAGGGTTTTAGCATCAATCAGTAGAGTTTTATGGTTCAGACATTAATGGGAGTAATTTTAAAAAACTGTCCAGGAGAGGTCTTGCTCTCCCTGCCTGTCATAGCTTTTAGGCTTTTAAGAGAATTTTTTTTCAGATATGATTGAATTGCATACCTTGTTCCCATGAGGTGCAGTTTCCTTTGGCTGCTGTTGGCTACCCCTCCTGCCATCTCCTTCCTCCAGCACTGGCCCACACAGCCTGTCCTTGCCTTTGCTTCAGATACCCTTCCCTGTGCCCCTCTGAGCTTCCCCATCTGTGCCTCGGGCTTCCTGCCCTTGGCTTTACTTCCTGGGGGTTCACCACTGGCCAGATGAGTTACCTGTTGCCACTCACTCCTTCCATCTCCACTGCTTTATCTTGTTCCATCTGTTTTGTGTCCTTGGTGTTTTGCCTTGCATAGGCTGTAAGTGTGTAAGGGTAAAAATACTTTACACTGGAAGTCAACCTAGAGAATTAAAGAGCTGGAGATGGGAACATTTTTTTCACAGTTGGTCACCCATCGCTGGGTGCACGTGGACCTTCACCCCACTCCCTGCCAGTCCCTGCTGGGACCGCAGCCAGAGAGGAGCTACCAGGACGACTTGGCTGCCCTGTGGAGGTACATTACGGCACAGGCTTAAAGGACGCAATTACAGATGAGCTTCACAGGACGGTGCCTCATCCAGGCCATGGGATTGACAGTGCTCATTCACTAAGCAACTATTCAGTAGTTTTTCTTCATCACTTTTTAGCAGGGGAGGGAGTAGCTGATCCCTTAATTCCAACATCCTATTCAGATGCTGCACTGAAGACAGAGTTATTAATTTCCTCAGAGGGTTTTTTGCTGTCATTCAGCATGACAGTCTAGAAATATTAATGGCTTTATTTTCACAGTAGAACCATAAGGTGGAAGAGCATTGCTTTCACACTGTAGTTGCGAGCAACAGCAAAGAGTGCAGGATCAAGATCAAAGTGAACACAAGGTTGAGACACGTAATAATTTTTTCTTCCAGATGACATTCTGTTTATCACCTTACCCCTATGTCTGCATTTTATACAGCCCACTGGCTTCCATTTTGGCTGCTGCTGCTCAGCGAATGGTTCTGCCAAGTTCAGAGGTAGTACTGTGAGCTCTGCACTCGTAAAGTCCTACACACTCTGCGGTCTAAAGAGACTCACTCAGTCCCACAACAGGCAGATGTATCTCCCTAGTCAGTATTTGTCTGCTCTACTTTCTCCTACTGTAATCTTCAGTCTCAGTACTCCCTTTTGCAAGACAAGGAGCAATGCAAGGAGCTTTAATTCATGCCCAGTGTCTCCCAGCCGGCTGAGGCAGAAATCCTATGGAGAGAGCATGGTAGGTGCTCATGAAAATAAGGATCTCTTGCTCTGCCCAACAAAATCCCAGTTCAGTCCATTTTTTCTGATACTGTTCAGGCTTCTCTATAGCTATGACCCATGACCTCCCTGAATAAATACAGTGTTTACTTGCTCCTTTTCTCCATTCCCCATGTGGTTTCTTGTCCCACCCTTCTGACCAGCCAGCACTCCCATTTGATGCCATGACAACTTCAAGAAGTGGTAGTCCTGCTACCATGTTCGATTAAGATATTGGTATTCAACTCTATAGGTACTACAGTCTGCTAATATATGGATTAACTGCAATATAAAATAAAGAGTCCCTGCTTTTTATGTGGGTTGGTTAGGCACACCACATGGCAGAGCTTATCATGGTAATGGTATTTCTGCTGGATTCAGCAAAGATAGTGCCATAAAAATAAAACACATTGAGATTCATAGAAATCTGTCTGCATTCTGCTTCCAGTGAAGCTATTTGGGGCCAAATTTTCAAACATCAGTTTCTAGTTGCACCAACACAAGAAGCCCATGCAAAATACAAATATGCACACTTAGGTTCTTACACATGCGGGCAGTGCCCATTCTTGCTGAAATGCGACATTCTGAGAACAGATGTTGCAAAATACTTGCACATATTTTGTGGGAGCAACAGTGACATCAATCTTGCTGGAAACATAGCTCCCATTTTTACTTTTCTTTTCTTGGTAGGCTGTTTATCTTGTTTCTTTTGGCGCTGGAAGTTTTCCCCATGCTGTTTTCTGTGTCTGGAAAATCTGCCCACCTTCTGCATGCCAATCACACTTCTTTTTCAAACCTCTTCTTCAAACTTCTCCTAATCCCTTTTATGTTGATCTTACCGTCGTTTTCTTTCCAACTCAGGCCTGAATTGCCTCTTACAGAGAGTTTTAAGTGTGTGTATTTATTCATAGTCCTTTGTGTAAGCTGTCTAAGTTAGTGCCCCCCTCATTTTGAAGTGAAAAATTAATTTTATATAGTTATACTAACTGAATCCATGCCTTCATCTCCACAATGCAAAGCCCTTTTTTTGAATAGTCCAATTTCTGTTCTAAAGGTGAGTGTGTTAAAACGTAGAGATTAAACAGGTTGCCGGGGTCAAAGTTAGAAGGTAACAAATCCATGGGAAGAGCACA
Source organism: Gymnorhina tibicen (assembly GCA_013399875.1). Taxonomy (NCBI): domain Eukaryota; kingdom Metazoa; phylum Chordata; class Aves; order Passeriformes; family Artamidae; genus Gymnorhina; species Gymnorhina tibicen. Next base: position 2,005,309 of record VXAZ01004978.1, read on the forward strand.
AGTCTCGTGGTGACCAGACTAGCAGTTTCAGGGCCGAGTAATGTGCTATTGGCACAGCTTTGTCTTTTTCCTCCAGAAAAAATTAAAGACAGTAAATCAGTTTGGAAAGTATGGTTTATTTTGGCCTGCCGACACTACAAATGTTATTTCTGAAATAGCAATGGTTAATTGCTCAAACTCCTCAGCTGTGCAGACAACATTGAATGTTTCCATGTAAAGAGTGAGGGACAGGAGCTGGAGCGGGGCCTGGATAGGGAGCTCCTGGAGGAGGCAGGGGAAGGTGGGCAAGGCCAGGGCGAGGATGAAGCCTGCTGGGGGGCTCCCTGGACTCACTGCCATGGACAGGGAGCTGTGGGGCAGCTACAGTGGCTGGGGGCTGTCGTGCCTCCCCGGCTCTGGAGTGCTGACACAGGCAAGGAAGTATGGGCGACACTACAAGTCATTTTGCAGGCAATTGCTTGCTCTGCCTAAGCCTCTTGCTAACCCTGTTCATAGGAGGTGTGACTCCTAAAATTGCTGTGTGCATATGTATTTTTTCCCCTGTTTACTACTAGTATTATTATTATTTTATCTCCACATGGCGTTTCATTTCTGCGACTAAAGTTATGAGCTTTTTACTTTTCATTTTCAGTTACTTTTTCCACCATAACGTGAAATTGCAGACATTTTCAGGCCTTAATTTTTAAAATTATCTCTCATTATCATAATTTACTGCTCTTAATGATTTTTCTGACAGGTTTTAGTAGCAAGATTGCCTAAGTATTCCTTTTTTTCTTGGATGCAGTTAAGTATATTATACAAGATGGTACGGATAATATTAAGATCCCAGTAGTGTAACATTCAGGAGAGTTTCCAACAGTCAATGTTATCTGTCATCTCAGGATATGCATCACTTGGGGATCCTTTCTATGGAAAGAGTGAGAAGAGATGCTTCTCCAGACAGCATTTGTCACGTTGTCCTAGGATTTCTGGGAGCTCCTGCAGGAACCCAGAGGTAGCTGCCGTCTGCTTGTTTTGATGGTTTGCATTAGGATCTGGATCAGACTGTGCTGGAGAAGAAAACCTCCAACAGCTACCATGGCCCTGGCAAGGCACAGGCTGTGCTCTCTGCATGCCTTCTCCAGATGCTGGGCATATGGGCCTGTCCTGAGAGCTCCAGGATAGTTTGGCTTAGTTGGTTTGGCTGAGAAGGCAGTTGGAGGAGAGAGTATGGAGAGAGACTTATTGCTCTTGCAGATAACAGCCTTGCAGAGTTTGATGGATGCTGTTTTATCTGCCAGACATAAGCTAAAACTTGGGAAATGGAGCAGAAATATGCAGCTTGGGCAGAGCAGTTGTGTACAGCAGGGAGAAGCACAGTGCTAGTTTGGGCAGAGCTTGTGCTCAGGTGCCCCGGCGCACCACACACTCCCTGGTGGGCACAGCTGGGTGTGAAGAGCCACACCCATGTGTCCCAGCCATGCAAGGCCCAGAGACAGGGTGCCATGCATGCTCCGGCCATATGTACTGAGGAATGAGATTCCTTCCTTCCTCTTTTCCCACTCCTTTCCCTTTGCTATCCTACTGGTGCATCCCAGGCCCTCCATCTGGTCCTGAGAGCAAGTATTTCCCAACTGTGCCTCCAAACTGATGCTCAGGAGTTCTGGGTTCTGCTACCTCTGGCTTTAGCAGCCTGGTTCCATGGCACTGGGCATCACTCCATATCCCTGGCCATCTCAGTTCCCTCTGCCTGCCTTGGACTTGCTCCCTACTCATCATATGCTCCCAGCCACTTACTGGGGAGCAATGCAGAGTAGAGTAGCATTCCTGCCTCAGTGACAAATGTGAAAGGCTCTAAAGGAAAGGGTTGTAGCGGTACGGATTGCCTCTAGCTAGGGTAGCTTATCCTGTGCAGGAAACTGGCTTCAACTGGAGCACCTTTTTGCTAATATACACTGCATTTTAACTTTGCTGTAGTTGTAAAACTCTAGAGTGTGAACAAGGCTGCAGCCTGTACACTTTTAACAAGTGCTGCTGTGCCCCAGTCCTGTTTGCCACTGTCTGGAACCCTGATAACCTGGTCTTCATTAAGCCCTTTGGGAGCTAACATTTAGCTAATAAAATTAGGAGACGACAGAATTTTTTAAAAGAAGCAGAATTCGACACATTCGGTTTCTGAGAAGGTCATGAAGATGGTCTAATATTGCTAGTACAAGGTATTTGTCAAGCGTGTTCCAATTTGAGAGAACAGTTGGACATTTTTCTTCCTCTTAGAGGTGTTAATAGACTCAAAGGTGGAAGAGGAGGCAAGGGCAGAGTGGAAAAAAGACCTGACAAGCTCGAGTGATGGCAAACAGAGCAGAGTACACTGAAGACAATCTCTTCTCTGCCACTCATTTTTTCTTACTCAGCACAGAGTGCATCTGGCTCTTCGTTACAGAGGAGCTGAAATGAGCCCTTGTGAGTGATCAATGCACGTGCTGGGAGAAATCTTACAGACACAGGAAAAGCTACCGATGATATTCTGTCTGGAAAGAGATTGCTGGTGGCATTTGAGATTTCCCCAAATTCAGTCTCTGGTGAGGAGAAAGATGAACAGTGTGTCTGTAAGGAAAATTTAAAGGTTTCCATTAAAAGAAGAAGCATAGACCTGAAAAATACACGTGCGCTGAGGTAACGTGTATCTGATCCAACAAATGTTTCATGTTTTTTTCCTGCTTTCTAGAGTAAATTTATGTTCAGGTCCTTGTTTTGTACAAGAAGTGGGTGAAATAATGTATTTTTCTATTTGATGTAAATGCTCACCTTCATTTGCTTCACAGTGGATGTGCCTGCACCAGCCTCCCCAGTTAGTGTTGACTGGCATTCAAGCTGGCTTCAGAGCAGAAAAGCTTCCTGCTGAGGAGCTGGGGATAGTGGGATGGTCTTTGGATTTTAGAAGTGGTCTTTTTGGGTTTAGGTCAAAGACTTCTAACCAAACAGCATTAGAAAGCTGCTCCTGCAGTAGTTGTTTCAAGTGTCAGGGAACAAGATACACAAGGCATCTGGTGCATCCTACCTGCACAGGAGAAGCAGAAATTTGCCCTGTGGCTGTCAGGTCAGTGTGCTTTGGCATGCACAGAGGTGTAAAAATTTTTCCTTCTCAGAGCTTCCATATTTTGTGCCTCATTTGATACCCTTCAGACTAAATTCAACAGTTTCCTTGGTAATGGTGTTTTGTACTGTGAATGCTAGTAAATCAAATATCCATAACGGGGAACCAGATGTAATTTACAATCAATTTGCCATTTTATGAAAGAGCAATGAAATACTGGTATCCCATCTGAAAATTGTTTATTGAATATAATGAAGAGCAAACCAGTGGGGATGTACGATAATCAAATAGGGGCTATGAAAATTGCTTTAAATTCTGTAAGAGAGAGAATGATAAAAACTTCTTTGTTGAACTTTCAAACTGCCCTGTGGAGTTTGACAGACAATAGAGTTCTCTTCCAGAGTTCAGAATTTCTTTAGGTTATTTTCAAACTTCTATACAGTGTCATCTTTGTTCTCCATTTAGTGACTCGATTTCCTTTTTCTTTTTTTCCCTTTTCCTTTTAGAAGAGAATTATCTACTAGTATAGCAGCATGAAAGAAAGTGGGTTAAGGAGGTATGATATTAAGTGGCTTCTCTTTTTTACTTGCTCTGGAAAAATCTTCAGATTCTTAGAACCATGCTCAGCCAAGGTTGAAGTGGGTGCAAATAGTGAGTTTGGTGTTCATGTGTTTACTAACACAAGTCAGTCATTTAGCCTGTACAAGTTAGTGTTTGAACTGTTTTGGTTTTTTGGGGTTTTTTTTCCCCTTTTTTTTTTTTTTTTTTTTTTTTTTTTTTTGGTTTTTTTTCCATACCCTTTTTTTTTTTTTTTTTTTTTTTTTTTTTACACTGGTGTATTTCCAGTACCTCATTTTCACATCAATGCTGAATGGGGGTATGGCATCAGGTGCCCTCTGTTCAGTTCAGGACAGGATTGCAAACCTGTGTATCCAATATCAAAAGCCAGAGCCCTAACCAGTAGAATAACATGTACATTTCCTGCTAGGATAAAACCCCTGGTAAGATACCTAGGATCAGATTAGAAACACCTCAGCAGCATGAGATAAGTATCTTGGTGATATTGTGTCAAATTTGTTTAAGAAGTGTTCTGAGGGTAACTGAATATTGGCTTTAGTCACAATAGAGATTTGGTACTATATTCCCCACTGGCTGACTGGCATGCCTTGTTGAATCTCACATAGTCCAGCCCTTGTATTTTTGATCCTTTCTTGTTCCTTTTCTGAGTTTTGTGCTCTAAGTTAATGGATGTCAGAAGTTTACACCCTTCTTCATCAGTAGATGTGAGATGACGGCATTTGCCATTCTCTTGGGTGACTTCTGGGCTTGGACTTTTGAAGGCTTGCTACCAGGAGTTTGGGCTGGTCTCTAGTTTGGGCTGCCTATGGTTACCTTCTCCTTAGTTGGATCCTGAAGGAAAATCCCCCTTCTGAGGAGTCACTCTGTCAGGAACCTCCCTTTTGGATGTCAGCTATGTTGATATAAAACAACTCAATTATCCTAGGCCAAGCTAGGGACACAGTAAAGTTTCAATCTAAAGCCATTTTTGAGGAACTGGAAAACATTTTTTCTAGGTATCATTTGCAGCAGCATCATTTGAATAGAGCCTGGGCTGACTCAGGTGAAGGGTACTTTTAAAGTAGCACTAGCTGGAAAACCAAGCAGGTTGTCCTCCACCAGACAGCACTCTATGGAAAAAAGCAGGTGTCTGTAGTCAAAACACATATCCCGTGGTAGACCAGTAGGAAAGCCAAAAATCATAATGGACAATGCTGGGCCGCAGCAGTGCCAGAAACTGGATGTGTCTCAAAATATGAACATTGTGCTGTTTTAGAGGATGTATTTTACAGGACAGAAATTGGATATTCCCTTCATCTAAGGGCTGATTTCTTTTTTTTTTTTTACCTTCAAGGACTGCAAGAGGCTCTGAGGAACAGAGGAGAATTCCCACTGTTCCCAGGAACCAGACTCTTTTTAAGTAACAGGCACTTGAAAAGAAGCATTGGGAACTGAAAGAACCTGGTTTGTGGGTGTTTCTTTGCTACCCATCACACATTGAAGGGTCAGGGTCACACATCAATGCAAGCTATCCCTGCCTATTTCAGTTGCATCTTATTTGGGGATTGAGAGGCTTTATTGCCGGTTTTAAGGAGCACCAGCAGCCAGGCACAGTGTGCCCCTTAATCTGTCATTTGTCATGTCCCCAGTTTGCCCTGGCTTTTGCAGATGTGTGAATCCAAGGGTGAAATAGACTGGCAGTGCTTTATATCACAGTTTCCACTTTTCTTCTCTTGATACACAGCTCTGTGCACTGCTCCCTTGGTCTGTGGTCCACCCTGATCCTCCTTATCCTGGGAAGCTTGGGTCTTTCTCTCCATACCACCTCTAACTATGTTGCAGGAAGGTCGAGACAGAAAATCCAGGCACTGTTATTAACTCCAAGCATTGTTCATTAAAAGAAAAAGGCACACAGAAGTGCACACAAAGGGAGACCTTCATCTCCATCCTCTGCCCATCCCTGGGGGGTTGTTCATCAATCAAACACTGGACCCCTGGCAAGACATCAAGGGTGATAAATTTGAACTTCCACTCAGCAAAGTGAATCTACACCCCTTACCTTCCATGTTTCCCAGGAGAGTAAGCTTCTTGCACGTTGTGGCATCAGTCACTGCTCCTGTCCATATGTTCATTCTGCATTATGCAAAGTAATGGCAGGGAAACTCTTGCTCAGCTGAGATAAAGAAGTGCTTTCACATGGCCTGGTTTGACGTGAATCAATCTCTCATTGTGCAGCATCTGCACAATGATTTGCAGTGCTGCCAGCTGTTCCTTGTCGTGCTGAACTAGAGAGAGACACAGGTCTTTGCAAATGGCCTCTGTCTTTTTCAGTTGTGTCTTTTTTGAGGCTATGTGTTAGTAGTGCCACCCTTGGCACCAACTGGCAGAACTTGCTCTTCCTGGGCGGAAGAGGGACTGGTGATGGCTGTTCACTTTCAATAGACGAGCTGTGCTTAAAGGCTTGCTCCTCCTCAGTGTTGTATGAAAGCCCTGTGCTTCTCATCCTCCAGGCATGGCCTATTGGCAACTCTGGAGGGCTGGAAACCAGTGCAAATCATGAAGGCTGTGCTTTAAAGGATGAGAGGGAAGAAGGACTATTAGTCCCAGAGCTGAAAAAATGTTGGTTATCCTGCCAAGGCTGTCAGGATCTGCAAATACCAGTGACCAAGGCCAAGAGATGCATGTGTGAGGCTTTGTTGCATTCAGAGCAGCTAAGCAGCATACAAGAGTCAGGGACCAGGCACTTTTTGGCCACCTGGGTTCTCATGGGGGTGACTGTCCATGGTTTCTCTCCACGTTACTTAGCAGCACTATGGCTTTTCTAATGTCCATGGGTCCAGCGCCAGCGTGGAGGCATCTCTCTGCTCTCCCCCACACAGCACTGATGGAGGGTTTAGGTGGCCAAACATCTTGCTAGGCTATGTAGACATACCCATGGGTGGTTTGCCACTGCTACCTTTAAGAAGGGTAATGGAAGCTTTGCTTCATTACCAGCAAAGAAGAGGGTGAAACTGATGATAGGTGCATGTGTAATGGCTTTCATGCAATGGGTAAATCCAGTGAAAGTGATATTTGCTACTGTTCCACCCTTCATCTGCTGGTAGTGTGGGCTGTGCATGGCTCTACATGCATCATCTCAACGGTGGCTACTTCAGGGGCCCTGAGGGCACCACAGCTGTGACTGCCCCTGCCCAGCCTCCCTGAGCTCCCCCCACCCTGCCACAGTGGCTGTAGTCCCAGGAAGAGGTGACAGGCATGGGCACGTTCTTTGGCAAGAAGGGGTCAGCTGGAGATGCTGTGCCTGGGGTGGGTCCAGGCTATTGTGTGGCACTGCCTGCAAATGGTGAGAGGGGAAGGGAGAGGAGTGGCAGCACTGGGAGGCACATGCTGGTAGCTGGCAAGTGGCATCCCAGCAGTGGCTGGGGACTTTTCCCAGGGCTGAGGTGACTGTGAAGGAGAGGAGCAATATGCAAGCAGCAGTGCTGTCCAGGGGGGTGTGCAGCTTCCCCACGGCTCAGGGCATCCTCGCCTGCTGAACCATGTGCCCTGGCGAGCTCTGCGAAGGCTGGCGGGTGTGTGCAGCCATTTCCCTGCTGGGTGGTTGGCGATGAGTGGTCCCACGTGGTTTAGATTTAGTGAGAATCCCCTTTTTGTGTTCGGAAGGCCTTGTTTTCAGTCCCCAAGTGCCTCGCGAAATGAATTGTTGTTTTCTGGCCAGCCTGACTAGGAAACACGATTCATGCAGTTGCTGGGAACTGGCAGAAACATCCTGGTTTTCAGAGTGTAAATTATGAAAATGCATTCTTATTCTCATGGATTTTCCTTGAGAAAAAGCCAGCAGTGGGAGTGTGTTAGAGTGGTAAAATACAATTCATGACAACAATCCCACTGAGAGGAGTATTTTTTTTTTTTCAGTTTGGTCGCTTCTAATTGTGGTAAGGAGCAAACACATTCCTCTCTAATTTCCATTGGCAAAGTCTCCAGGACTCTACAAGTGCCAATGTGTGTGCCGTGGTTGGTTTTGCATTTCCTCCTCTCTTCTTCCCCTCCTCCACCCCCTCCTTCATCTTACTGGTATTATGGCCAATCCCTCTGCAAATATCTCTTTCACAGGCAACATAAGCGTTCTCCTTCTTGTTTTTCTTCCTTTAAAACTCGGCTCTATCTCTTTTGGCCAGCTGCAGCCTTTCTAGAGCATCTTCTACCTGACAAAAGAAGATACCTTTGATAGTCAGGCATGACTGTAAAGTTGAAACACATGCTTGGTTCAGATACTGATGAACTTTAATTTATCTCAATTCATTAGCAATTTTTAAACCCACAGTTAGTGGAAAGCAGTCTGTAAAATAATTGGAAGTAAATGCTGAAGGAGAAATACTGGGGGGAGGAAAGAAGGGAAGCGGCTTACAGCAGGAGTCTAAGCCAGTCTTTCATCTTCAGGCCAGTTCGGTTTTGAACCCTGATGGGAAAGGTCATGAATTTTAAAATGTGTCTCGCAGCAGACAGCTCTAATCATAAAGCTAACACTATCTGCAGTGCGTGTCTGACCATGTGAGACTCGTGGCTGACTGAAGAGGGAGACTGACTTCCAAGAGCAGGATGTTGCTTGGAGCAGGAGAGCGTGGGATAAGCAGAACCGATGCCATATCTGTCAGTGCTGGCATGAAGTACCCGGCTTTCAGGGAGAACCATGCTGTTCCCAGCAGGGTCTCAGCAGGGCTCGCTGCAGCAGAAGTACTAGATAGCACATTCTTTGCCTCTGACAGCTCCTCCAGGATCCACAGTTTCCCCTTCCTGCCTGTTGTTTAGGAAGTATAACATTTTACTGCTTTAGCTCGCAACCCTCATTCTTGGCTTTAACAAAATTTCCAAACTATTGTGCTCCAAAGCCTGCAGAAGCTGAAGCGCTTGCTGTGGCTACTCTTGGGAATTGCCTTTTTTCCATTTGCCAGGCTGTGCTTGAAATCAAGGGAGGCTAATGTTTTGGCAGCACCTCACAATGACTCTGACAAAGGAGTTGTGGTTGGTGCCTATCTGAGTCTTAATTGTTTTCTTAATTGGGTGCTGCTGAGGCTCAGACAGTTATTTGCAGGACGTGAGAAAGCCCTTGGTTCTCTCTTTAACTTCATGTACATTTTCCAGAATTCTTCCACTGTACATCTATCACATCTTGGGCTCTGCTCTTCCTAGCACATATGGAAGCATGGTCTGCTGGTGTTAATCACCACGTGGTGTCTAGACATGCTGAAAACACTTAAGCAACTGTGACATCTGTTTGGTTGGCCTATGTTGTTGGGAAACTTGACCTTATTTACAAACAGTTTTCAAAACCAGGTTTCAACCATGACGTGATAACAAATGTGAAGCATCTTCACACGCTGTGACCACATCTTTGTGGCCAACATCCTCCTTGAGGAGAGGAGGGCTCGCTCTGAAGGGTTAGAACTTGGGACATATGGGTTCAATTTTTAGGTCTGGCACATACTTCACATCTGACCTTTGCTGAGTTGTATGCTCTCTTTGTGTCTGGAATAAAATGGCAATGGTAATACCTGGGATCAGACTGACTATTTGACTCTTCAGATTGTGGCAGCTAATTTGTTACTTTAAAAAGCCCCCATGATCTAAATGCAGCTGAATGCCCTATTGTATGGAGTTAGTGTGGTGTGAACAAGAGCAGGAGCCAAGCTGGAATTTCTCTTAATTCTGCAGCAGTGGCAGCAAACTCCAAATCAGGGGTTACTTTTGGTGTGTCATATTGCAGCTGCTGGGTTTTTGCAGTGCATGATGTGAAGCAGAATTTTCAAGAGCATCTGGTTTTTGGCTGCTAAGTGTTTACATTGCTTCTGAAAATGGAATTTAGGGCTCTGACAGCGGATCTTTGGTAGATTTAACTGTTTAGAACATTATCTCTTCTAGCACCTCTGCCAAAAGTTGCTGCCTCATAACAAGGGCACAGAGCAAGAAGAAAGCACAGTGATAAGCAGCGTCCCACTGTGAACCTGGTGGGGACAGTACCATGCTCTTCCTGTTCACACAGCCCCCAGCAATTTGGTGTTACTGTGGAGAAAAACTAGAGATTTACTCAGGTGTTGTCCCTAAGCTGCTTCTGCTCCATGTCTGGCAAGTGTTTAGTGGTGTGAGAGTGCTGGTGCTGTGTTTACAGATAGGCGAGCTCTCCCACAGCTCACTGTGAAAGGGCTGGGCATCAGGAGCCAAGGAATCACCAGAGAGGATTTGGGAAGCCCCAGTTGTGTGCTGGTGTAACACAAGGAAGAAGTCAGTTCTAGGGAGGCTCTAAGTGGAGCTGACCCCGATACCCACAAACGAGGCTAAGTTTACCTCTCCATTTCCCTTGTTGAACTGCAAGTGAGTTTCCAAGAAGCTCTTGGCTCTGAAGCAGCTACTGCAGGCATAAGCAGCTCTGCTTGAGTGGCATCCGACTTGTGATTTCTGTGACTGTATCTTTTACGGCAGCGTCTCCAGAAATACAGAAGTATAACAAATTATTTATTTGCCAAGCCTTTTCTGTTGTGTTTCAGCCTCTCCTCTCCCCCTTCCTCGGCTTATCACTGGTGGAAGCGGGTGTAAAGTCCTTTGAACGAGGACATCAAAGGACAACTGCATCTCTGTTCTTAACCCAGGCTTATAAAGAGATTGTGATAAAGGCCAACAATACATGTCAGTGTTGCCCAGTTGTTGTTCTGGGCTTTGTAGTTTTATTAGGAAATAATTTCTCACCCTGTGTGGCTCCTGGTGAGTTTTGTTTTCTGTGCTGCTGGATTTGATCTGCCCAGTGAAAGACCTGCCACAGAACTGAGAGTTTTGCCAGCTGTGAGTTAAGAGGGAGACATGATTGAAAAAGTTCAAGCTCTGCTTCCTAGCAGCCAATTTACCATCTGTCTCACTCTCCCTCACGCCCCTTTTATAGCAAAAATGCAAACAATTTGTTTGACCTCTGCTGAATCTGTACGACTCTGGGCTTTTAAAGTGTTGCTCTAGCAAATAAAAACCAAACATGACAGCAGCAACAACCCAGAACTCAGAACCAATAAACCTAGGTAGAGGCAAGGCCTCTTCCAGAGATTGTAAGAAGCTATCAAAGGCTTTCTTCTTCATTAATGCATCCTTCCTTCTCCTCTCCCTTTGCTCCACCTCGGGGAAAAACCACAGGTAAAGTCAAATCCTGTCTCCCACAACACGTGGCTGAAAATTTGCCCCTCCTCCAGTGTAAGAGAGAGAGTGAAGCCCTCAAATCTAATGCTCAGAGGCAGGATGCTGTGGATAAGCAAATGCCAGCACGCCCCCACTTCCGTGTCCTGGCAGCATGGCCCCTCTCTGACCTTGCACCAGCTGTGGTGCTCCTGAGGCACCTCTGTGAGCTGGTCCACCAGAACGAGGTGATCCCCAGTGGGGCCAGCGAGCTCCACACACAGAGGTCTCTGATGGGGGCTAGAGCTGATGGGAGGAGTTGGGGCATAGAGGAGTGGGATCTCTCTCGGTGGTGGTAAATCCCTAGCCTGGCTCAGCTGCATGTGGAAACACAGATGGGTGTTGTGTTACGGCATTATTGCACAAGCGCGATTGCCAGCACCAGCGCTGGTTCTGTCTGTCTCCCAAAGAGGCTTCTTCTCAGGAGCGTTCCTGATGCTGGTATAAATTGGCATGGCTCCAACCAATGTGCCACTTTTCTAGTAGACTATGAAATGTTCTTGAAAGCTGGTCTGTGTTTCAGGGTTTTGTCTTGGTCACATTGACCCCAATGGGAACCCAAGCTGCTAAATGACCCACCATCCTTCATCTTCAAACCAGTACTTGGACATGTAATTCATGTTATTGAGCAACTGTTAGGAAAAAAAAAAATCACTCTTCCATTCTCATGCTTCAAACAAAACCTGTGAAGTCCCCATTTCAGGCTGCTGAAGCAGCCTTTGTTTTGCTAGCAGATCTCTGTAGAAAGAGATGAGAACTGGTAAGAAAATCACCTCGGTGCTCATGTGTTTTGCTGAGGTTGGAGGAGGGAAGTGTGACATTCTTGCACAAAGCATTTTCTATGTCAGTGTATCATAAGTAGATTGGAATAAGAAAAGAAAGCCTTTTCTTGGGTTTACTGAAACCACAAAGATGTTATATCATTGGGGATCATCTTGGACAAATAAGGGGGTGGCAGGGGCCCTGGGGAGGAAAGGGGAAGAAAAGGGTTTAGTGTGGGAAATGAAGCTCACATTTGAAGATGGACTTAACCTGATAAGAAGTCTGAAACATGAGCGCTGAGATGGTAATCTCCTCAGGACAGTTTTGAATCCTCCTTTTAGGGGGATGTGGGAGTGACTTCATACCTGCTTTGAGAACTTGGAAAAACCCTTTCTAAAAAACACCTAAAGGGGGCTTTCCATTGTCAAAGTAGCTTGATTATTGCAAGATGATATTCTTTCCCACTATGCACTTTGACTTAACAGTTTTCAGATTAAGTATTACCAGTAAAGAATAATTACAGAAAAAATGAAATAGAATAAAATCACATCAAGAAGTGCTAGAAGCAAGGAGGAAAACACATTTTTTGCTATGGCAGAAGCAGAAGTAAGGCAGCTCTGTTGCAGAAGAGCTGCCTGAAATGCGGGAAATTTAAGCAGGAAGTTCTTTCACCCTGAGTAGGTGAGGGCGCAGCAGTAGTCTCATACTTGAAGACACATGGAGTGGGGATGAAGCAGCCCAAAATCTCAAAGAGATCATGGGGTGTTGACTTTGAAATGTCAGGCAAGGTCATTGCAGTTGAAGACTCCTGAGAAAAGCAGAGGGACAGTGGAGTTGCCTGGCATTGTTATCACTGCCCTGAACAGATGCTTGAAGAAGGAATTATACACAGGGAAACTGATGATGTCAGAAGCAGTTCCAGATGAATGGCCCTTAGCTTTTTCACAGATAGGACAGCATAGATGGGGAGGAAGGAGCTGAGAACCCATGAGGCACCACCGGTGAGAGACTCTGAGTCATCTCTGTGAAGCTGCTCAGACACAGAGAGCACAGTGTGGCTTGTAGGGTAAAGGATGGGGCGTGACCAGAGCAATGGACTGGACAAGCTGGGTGTCCAATTCATGTGTATTTTTATCTTTTTTGATCCTATGTTCTCTACAGGGAGCATGATGCACAATCAGACTCAGTGGTTCACACCAGGCCATATGAAGTCTGGAAGCGTCCAGGTATCCTGCCCCACTTTTTGCTGTGCCACTGCCAAGGCCCATCCAGATACAGAAATTTTCAGGATCAGTCTGAGCATTATTTTAATGAAGCGTTTTTGTTTCTCTTGCTGAGCTCACACAGCAACTTTTGTTGTTTCTGGCAATGAAGAGTTTGGGAAGCACCTGGAGGGATGGGGACCTGGTGTTGCCAGGTAGCTAGGCTTGCTTGAACCAACCAGGCTTGCAGGATGGCTGTGTGGGTCAGAGAACAGCACTGACTAGGCAGTCCAGCATGCACAATTCCAGCCATCCCCTGGCCTCCAGTGCGATATCTGTGAGGCTGGAGAATGATTGGGTTAGTTTTGGCCAGGCTCCAAGCAGATCCCTGGGGGCCCAGGGTGTTAGAGCCTCTGTGTAAATGTTAAGGCAATCCAAAGAGATGATATCCAATCCAAAGAGAAATATCACTATTCTCATCTTACAAATGGAAGCTGGCACTCAGGGCTGAGATGACTTCCCCAAGGTGGGGAAATGGCTGTGCAGCACCATCAGAAATCCCAAGTGACCTCAGTACCACTCACAGTCTACCTTCCTCCCTATTTTTTGCATTCATATATACACTACAAACGATACGTATTGAAAGGCCATATAAGCAATTTACCAGGAGGTTTCTCGGAGGTTTCACCCTAACCTGGTAGACCCTGAACAGCTGTCCCATGAATTTCTACTCTTTACTTTAACCAGGAACAACAAATCTGTGGCTTGTATACTCTTCACCATCTGGGATGGAAGTGAGGAGTAGTTCAAGAGGGGACCTTATTTCATACAGAGAGCTGCTTCTTTTTTTTTTTCCCTTCTTTTTTTGCTTAGTTACTTCATAAAATTTAGTTCCAGTTACCACTTAGCTCTCAGTGGCATTTCCATATCACAAAGCTGTTTCTTCATTCCAGGTTTTCAACAACTGAAATATATCATGGGATTTTGTTGTAATGCAGGAAATTGCCTTCACATTAACAATCTGCCACTTCTGTAAACAAGAAATCCACTGATGTGACATGTCAGCGCTCAACAGGAGGAGTCCTGGCTACCTTAGCAAACTGATGCATTCCTCAATGGAAAACTGGTGTTAGGCATACCTAAGTAATGACACAATTGTTTTCATTTATTTTTAGAGCAGGGGCTGGGTGCCTGGTCAGGATAGTTGGAGGCAGAGGACACAAAGGAGAATCCCTCCAAGCCTGCTCTTTAAGTGCACTTTGCTACCAAAGTTTTCCGAGGTCATGGGGTTACATGTCGGGATTTTTTTTTCTTCCCTCTAATAGTATATTAATAGCAGTATGTGCATTGTAGATGATAATATATCTTTTTTAGCTAAACCCACTTGCCTCTCACATAGGCCGCTTGTTCTCTCCTGCTAGCACGTCTGCTTTGACTATGTAATGACAGCTGCGTGGATATATGGACTGTGGCAATGGGCTGGCAGCCACTTCATTGTCAGCTTCCCTTTGTTCTCCCAGAAAAGAGAAGGCACAATAGGGAAGGCTTCATCCACATGTCAGACATATGAGGGACAAAGGGATGATGGGAACTGACTGAACTACACGATCTGAGTCATGCCGAGAAGCGTGCTCTTTCAGCTCAGTTCAGCAGCGGCGTGGTGGCCGGCCATCGAGCCGCTTGTAGTTAGCCAGCAAGCAATTAAGCTACAGCAAAGCCTCTGTGCCACCTAAGATCTTGTGAAAGGCCATTTCACATGGCAGGGTTTAGGGGACATATTAATCCTTTGCACCTGAGCCCCATCTTGGGTTGATGGTGGATGTTTAGCACGGGAGCAAGGCAGGGTTTGTCAGAGAGCTGGGACCTTTCCTCAGGGCAGCTCGGTCCTCTCAGGAGAAAGCAGCAGCTCTCTGGCACATGGAAGTTCTTAATCAGGTCTAAACCAGAGAAGCAGCAGACATCAAAGTGAAATCCAGGTTGAGAGCGGTCGCTTTGAGATTAACTGGAAATGTTAATCAGCTAAAATGTCTGAGAGAAAATGTGGTTGGCACCTGTGGAGCAGAGGGGATGCCAGTAAAGAAAGCAGTGGTAAGGTGGCTGTTTCCTAAGGTAAAACCAGAGGGAAGAGGTAATTTACAGCCTGTGACACAGGTTAGCGGGAAGAGAAAAATTATAACCTTATAAAACTCAGTATATCTATTGAGTCTGCTCTTGTTAGTATTTGGTAGACCTATAAGCCCCATCACAGGGTCCTCGTTTGAAAATGTTACACTTCATCTAGTGCACATTATATCCTGAGAGCCTTCACCTGCCACAGACAAATGTTGGTCATCTTTAGGGAATCCCCTTCAGACCTGCTCCCAGGCCCAGTTTACACAGGGTTTTCATGGGATGCCTCTGTCTAAAATAAGAAGCTAAGGTCACCAGAGACGAGGAGGAAAGACAAAAGAGGATGGCAAATGTGTCCGGATTGGATTTTTCAGTAGTCTTATTTTTACTACTCTGTCTCTGCAAATCCTCAGGAAAGATGGATAGTAAACCTATGGAGAACATAACTAAAAATATTTAGCATATTGATTTTCATCAGAAAGTGCCTGTTCATCAGCTGAAATGTTTTGGATGAGAGAGACAAGAGAGTGCTTTGGGTTTTTTAAGGAAGAACAGTGTGGTTATAATTTTTAAACTGGTATCACTGTAGTTTTGCAATTGGATATGAGTTGTCTAACAACTACTACTGCAACCTTTCCCAATGAGGCAAATTTACGTTCATGTCTGAACCAAACAGAATTCAGAATGTCCTATCACAGAAAACGTTTTGACAATGTGAAAAATCTCACAGGATGGGGAAACTGTTTCTGGATGTTTTCCACCAAAGTGAAACCCTAAAGTGGGTTTTTTTTTTTGTTTGCTATCTTTCAAAATACTTGCTATAACTTAAAAAAAGAGAAGTAGTTACTTGGAATTTCTCTGGGTTTTGATTTATGTTATCATGTATCTCCTAATGTTGTCAAATAAATGCATTTAGTACCTGTACTGAATTAGAGAAATTCTACGTAGTTATATTTCAAATCTATCTGATGAATTGCCAGTGGTTACAAGATGAGTGAGTTTTTCTGTGTATTGCTGTCCCAGTGTTTTGAGAGATGACTGAAGTTCATGCACAGAGTTTCACTGAATTGAAGGTAAAAGATTTAGTTCCCTAGAGTTCACAGTTTCCAAGTTTCAAGCAAGATCCCGAGCATTATGTAGAAGCTCCTGACATTATGGCCTCCTACAAGTAAACAGTTTAGTTAGAAGATGGAGAGCTTCAGCTGGTGGTTAGGTCCAGAATATTTGCTCTTGTGTATGTCCAGCTACCAAAAGACAAGGAAGGTCCTCTCATAAAGCAGTTTTTATTATGTATATAGTGGTAAATGCTGAAGATGCTGCAGTAGGGAGTAAACCCTATATGCCTATTATAGACATGTTATGTTTTCTGATCCTTAACATTCGGTTCCCTCCACCCCTTTCACTGCACAGTTGAGTACTTCAGTTTTTGGAAATAAAATTCTCCAGGAGCTCTGCTGTTAGGTATAATGCAGCCAAAGAAAAGGGCATAGATATAGTAATAATCATACTACTGTACTGTACGATTTCAGGGAGCTAATATGAAACAAAAATGGAATATGCAGAAAGTGCATTACTGGAGATATTGCTTTCTTATGGAAATGTATTTTTTATATAAAATTACATTTCTGATGCCATTTGTAGTGGTGTAATGCTAATGGCCTTACTCTCCTCTGGCATGAGATTTTCTGTAGCTGGTACCAAATCCCTATGAGATGAGATGTATGTGAGGTGCCAAAAGGGGGCTCAACCATCTTGAAATTGGTATTTGCATTTGTGGTTTAGAAGTGTTTGCTGCTTTGTAAAGAAAAGAAGGTGTTACTAAAAAGTGCTGTTGCAAATAGCTGAAAAGGTGCCACAGTCTAAAAGATGCTATGAAGGGCATCAGAATTGGAAAAATAGTTTAGAAGTTAAATCCTAGTGAAAAAATGGCATGTACCTAGATGTGGAGGATGGCCCAGCAGATGGGGAATGGCGTGTGACAGGAGCACTGTGTTTCTTTCCCTAACCCCCAGCCACCTCTGGGACTGTAAGTCCATCACTTGGTCCCTACACAGTCGTTGTTTGTGCACAGATGCAGCATCCCCTCAGCCAGCACAATGTCATACCTGTGAGAGAGAGAGGACTGCTCCATGCCTCAATATGACCTCAGCAGCTGATCTGAAAATCCACCTTCAGTTTAAACAAAACCTGTTTTCAGTATATTTTTTTTTAAACTAACAGTGACAGGCATCCCACACACTGGCAGGCATCCGCTTCTGCCTACCCCAAACTGCAAAGAATTGTAGTGAATTAGGGAATTTGTTGCCTGCCTGATTGTTTTTTCACACTAAAGCTATACATAGCAGTGTTAGCTTGGGGTCCTTTAAGGCTCCTTCATATCACTCAAATG
Organism: Gymnorhina tibicen; assembly: GCA_013399875.1. Lineage (NCBI taxonomy): Eukaryota > Metazoa > Chordata > Aves > Passeriformes > Artamidae > Gymnorhina > Gymnorhina tibicen. The sequence goes on from VXAZ01004978.1 coordinate 2,022,614, forward strand.
CTTTTCTTTTCCAGTATTCACAAGGGTGACAATGTGACAGGGTTTGGTCTCTGCTGTTTTACAGCAAAATTTAAGGTACATTCACAAATGTGTTGCTGTTGAATCTTAATCCAAACAGGGGAGAACAACAGCCCCTGGGCTTGGATCTCAATCCACGGGGCACAGCAACTCAAGTGGGACTCCAGCCTCTCTCCTCTCCCTCTACTCTTTCCTCATCAAAGCGTGATTAACTTAAGAATCTGAAATTGCATTTAAAAATTAACTACACTATAGTTCAAATATTTCAAGGATGTGCTTGGATCCAGATAGTTTAAGAAAAATTTATTTGAGGTGTTTGGCTAATTTACATTGATTGTGCTGAACTGCACAATCTCTGAATTGAATAGCTTGGTCCAACAGAGGGTTTTGTTGTTTTATATTTTCCCCCACCAAAATTAAATAAATACATAAATCCTTCTTCTACCTCTGTAGTAAAACCCCTCTTTTTATGTTGTTTTTGCATGTTTGCATTTTCTATAATTCTACTTAGAAGATGTGATTACATTTATTTTTAACATTGATTTATTTAGACATCTAAAATAAGACAAATCTTCTGTCTTTGTAAGTTTCGGATTCTTGTTGAGATTCAAAAAGACATTTTTCAAGTGTATTATAGATGACATGCTCATCTCCTGTTCATATTTAAGATATTATGCTCGTCTTCCTACTGTACTTTAAATCGCTACTTAAGAACACTATATTGAGAAAAGATATTTCATTGCATGGAGAAACAATCCTTTCCTGAAATGAGAATTCCAATAGTCTACAGAGGAAATTCCTATCAAGCAAAATGTTCTATGGATGAGTACTCAAAGAAAACTACCCTGAAAATATATTGTTCACATTTGACCACATTATCTAATTGCAACCTAATCTGAAGATATGAAAGTAGTTCATTACATGGCCTGAAAATTACTGCATGAAGTAGGCATCATAACAGGCATTTACATGCTAAATGTAATAGCAGATTTAAAAAAACCCCAACTATTTAAATGAATATAAATAAATGGCTTATTTAGTAAAATGTTTTCATGGAATTATAGAAGGTTCATTGCATATATAATCCTACAATTTTTAAATATGTCTTTTAAAAATAGATGGCTGTAACTAAAATAATTCATTAAGAGTAAGTAGAGTCAAAATATATGGCTCTGATTTTTATCAGATTCATGCAAAAATGCATCTGAATATTTTGCAAATTGAGTTAAATGTCTAGAAGCCAGTGTTGTACCTTTTATCTGACACAGAAAAGTCTGTCTCCTTGCGAATAAATAACACCGCCCCTCCCTGCATCCATCCCAGTCTAGAAAAGCTTACCTTTACTTCAGGAATTTCATTCCATTTTTAATTCCAAAGTGAGCCAGGTTGACAAACCAAGGGCAGACTTGGAATATTATGGATTTTTTCCACCTTGGTTGATCAACCTCATACATTTTATTCAAATAATGTCTAAAAGCTCTAATTAGCAGTGGCTAGTGTGCCCCCCGAGATGCTTGCTATTGATTTTGCCTGCAGTAAACTAATCTAATTGCCCTCCTTGTGAGAGAGAGGGTGAGTATTAAACAACCAACTTGCTCGCGTGTCCATGAGAGCCATCAGAGTAGCAGTGGGGAGCGGGGTGACTCTGTGGAGCACTGGAAAGAAGCCAGGCCATGGAGATGGGTAAAGACACTGAGCTTGTGGGCAGGCAAATCCTGGAGGTACAGCGCTGCTGTAGGAGAGAGCTTGGATGTCATCCTCCTCCCATATGAAGAATCAAACTCAGCAGGGAGATGAGAGAGGCAGCGTGTTGATTGCTGTGCCAAGAGAGAAGAGGGGGCTTATCCATCAGCAGTTCACTGATTAAAATGCTTTTCAGGTCTTTGTCTGGGTCTCGGGGCTTTAGTGCCACCCCCAAAATGATAGTGTGCGCATAACTGTAAGACAACATCTATTATTGCTTCCTTTGATAGCATTGTGTTTATGGAGGGTTTGATATTATCTATAAAAACTACTTCTCCATTGAAACCTGGCTGTTAAAAAGCAAAAAGCAAACTCTCAGCCTAAGTGTTTTCTTTAATAAAACGTGAAGGCCCCTTAAGTTTTTTGTTACCTATTTGTAGAAATATGTCAAAAGAGAAGTTCAAGCAGATTTATTTTGTATTCCAGTAGAGAAAAATGCTGTTTTCTTTTCTGAAACTGCATTTCAGAAATGATTAGTCCACAATGTGGGATTTTTCTGATATTTGAAATGAGATGTCGGTATGTGAGTTATACTGCAATGCATTGGTTTTTTGTGGATAGCGTCACTTGGGTTGGAGTTCCTGGTTTTATTTAAGTTGCAGTAGGATACATTTATCTATTTATTATCCCTATAAAAATAATATTAATAAATTACCCTAAGTAGCTCAACAAGGGTTTTTCCTGTCAAATAGTGCTGTTGTTGATTTTTCAGGGCAGTAATCTATCACGTTCCTCTCAGTACCTATTCTTTTTCTTGCAGCTTTCTGCACTGAGTATGTGTTTTGGAAACAAGCCAGCCTGATCCTACAAATCCTGTTTTTCTGTGTGATTTGTTTTACAAGAGCACTCACATGAGATAGTGGTGCGGGGGGTGCGGGGGGTCCTTTGCCTTTTTTTACTGGAGAACTCAATAAATGATTGGCAGACGCTGGCGCACTTTTTGTTGTGTGTCCTTGGATTGCCACGCAGTTCAGTTGCCACAGTTACATTCAGCCAACATCACAAATACTTTAAGGTGCACCTCTTCCACATCATTTCTGTGTCTTCCAGCAAACTGCCTTGAAGAGGAAAAGGATGGTTGGCTTTTTAGCATTACTGCTGACACAGTGTGACATTCTTGCTGCACGGTGACTGTCTCCCTTGGGTTGGCAGTTAGTCCTCGTCTAAAGGGATTCTCCTGTCTTTAGTCATGTCCATAGAGTAGTTTTTCTTGGAGGCTTCACTGTGGTTTTGGAGGTCTTCAGTGTGGTAAGAAATTACTTTTCTGTTTGGCTTGTGGTAGGTTTGGGAAGGTGTCCCTGCCTTCCGTAGGCTTTGTTTTGGTGGGCAGTGCATCATTACTGCAATATCTGTCTAGAAGTGCTGGTGGTGTTAACATGTTCACGATCATTACAACACTAAATGCAGCCACAAGCTGGACCGAGACAATGAGGTGGGAGATGACAGGAGGGAGCTAAGGAAGGGCTTAATAGGGACAGCTTATACAGACCAAATCAATTGCTGTGTTGGAGCACAACAGAGGCAGGGTCCCAGGAAAAACTTAAGCATAGAGACTTCTCATTTTAGGAGACCTTACAGAGCACAGTGCACTGCAATGATTGCCTGTCCAGTAGCTGGTGGAGAAGGGGTGCCAGGAGGTATGACTAAGGAGAATCTGAACCAGAAGTCTTTGAATTTCGAAATTAGGTGGTTATATTACGTTATGTTTGTTATGTTATGTTATGTTTTTTATGTTATAGGAGTGAGCAGTGAGGTTTGGTGAAGGGAATTTTAACAGGATCAAATGAAACAGTTTCGGCAGCTGTATCTAGTCGGGACTGAAATATGGTGGTACCAGTGAAAGAGCCACAGTGGTGCTTCAGGAGCAAGTTAGAAAAAATGAAAGCCCAAATGAGAGACACCTTTGTGAATATGAAACCCAAAGGATGGCTTTTAGACAATGAGACTGAAGAAGAATCAGAGTTTGGGATAGGGGCAGACTTTGCGGAATAAAAAAGAGGAGTAAGTCAAAAGTGAGTTCGGAGGAAGCTGGAGCAGGAAGGGTTGAATGAAGAAGGCAAGTGAAAACTGATGGGAAGATGTGTGATATAGAGGCAGGGCTGAGGATGCGAAAGTACAAAAGCAGCAAAAGACTATATGTATGAATCATCAGCCTAGAAAACAGTATGCAAACATCTGAGGGCAGGTGAGATTCACCAGACAGGGAGGATGAAACTAGATGAGCAAAAATCCTGGGAAGATAAACATGGTGGAAAGGGCAGCTTTTCAAGAGCCGGCATCGAGGCATTTAGCAGCTAGGAAGAGGAGAACTTGATTGCTATCTCCTGTTCTGAGCATAAGGAGGATTGCTAATGAGTAAAATATTTCGAAATGGAAGAAAATGTTGAAAGCAACAAAGTCAGTCATATTCTGAGCAAAGCCAGGGAGTCTTGCCAGAGAAACGGAGGAGCCAATGCAGCGCGTTGTCTCCTTGGTTATTCTTCTCTCTCCTTGGCATTACGCTTGCTGTTTGTGAAGGCTCCTTCCAGACTGCTCTCATGCAAAGAGAGCGGGGGTTGAGGCCTTCCTCTTGGATGTAATACCTGGACAAGCAGGAAAACTACGCAAACCCTGCTGTGGAAGCTGGAAGAGGCTGACGGTCGGCTGCAGCACTGTGGAGTTGTTTAAGGCCTCTGGTGGGAATTTTCCCTCTTTCCAGAGTATATTAATAGCACAAACCTCCTTAGCTCTTTAGGGATCTCTGGAAATAGCTGCATAGTCAGTGTATGTACTGACAGCATGTATGCCGATTGAGTAGTGGTTTAGTGTATTATGCGTGTTTATTATTCAGCTTCCACCCTGTGATGTTGTGCCAGAAGAACAGAAAGAACTGCTGAAGCTGGAGAGAGGAGGGAAGAGAGAGGGAGACTGAGGTGGACAGGATGAAATGAGAGAGCTCAAGGTACAGAGGGAACAGGTAGGTTTGGATAGAAAAGAAAGTCTGGAAACATTGGAAGTCCAGCAAGTGGGAATATAAATGAGAAGTATCAAATTATTATTATCAGTGCGGGGTAAACATGCAATAGCACTGCAAAGAAAGCTGAATTTATTGTTCCTTGGTGTGGGTGGCCATATTTCCCATCCCCTTGTCTTTGCTTGAATACAGTTCTTCTGAGTGATGAGGTGACCTCAGCTATGAAGATAAATTCAAAACCTGTGGTATTGTTAGAGCCTGTTCTGGAGGTGCATTTATTGTCTTGCTTTTGGGAATTAGGATAGTTGTTTTTAAACAACGGGAGTGGGATTTAACTACAAAATGCTGCTTTAAATAAACTACAACTTTGTGCAGTGGATAGCTGTAAAATAACAGTCCAGACAAGGAAAATGATTTATGAGAGGAGAGGATAGCAAGGAGAGGGTGAAATTCTGAAAAGAAGGCTTTGTGTTTCTTTCCCTAAGCTAATAAATGTTTCGCTGGTAACCATATTGCTTCTCTGTGTGGTCTGGTATGCCATTTGTTTTCTCTTCACAAGCCATGCTGCAGGGAGTGCAAATTGAGCAGTGAAGTCAGTTCTGAATGGTGTAAGAAATGCATCTTGGCATGCCTCAGATATTTTCAAGTGCGTTCATGTGTACCCTCTCCAGGCTATAAATTCTCTGGGGCATGAATTGGGGCTTTTTCCCTGTTTGGGCTGTTTTGACTGATCTGTTTGTACTGCCCATAAATAAAGATCTAGTGATTCCTAGTTGTGCAGAGGAAAAGCAGGACACCTGGCATTTGGCAGTGAGCACCTTAATGTCTTGCCAGAACAGGCTGCAGCAGTTTTGGCCAGATTAGTGAGCACTTCCTTCCTCCTTCCCTGAAGTAAAACCTAACTCTTCTAATTTTGATCACATCACTGTGGGCAGCAGCAGTCTGAGTCCTGCAATTCTTCATATTGATACCTTTATTCTTCTCTTTGGCCCCCTCAACTGTCACATTCCCTCTAGGAAAAATATCACTGTATCACTGCAAAGATTTACCTTCTGAAATCTGCTGCTGTTCCCATGTCAATCTCCTTCCACGATTTACGTACTTCACATCAAATTCAAGTGTCCTTGCTACTTGTTCTTTATTTCCCTGCCCTTTCTTAACTCATTGCACTTATCCACCCTAATTTCTTAGAAAATAATGTCACTGCTATACATGTCTAAATTTTGAACCCACCTACTGATTTCAGCCAAATTTGACAGAACAGTGGGTGTCTCCAAGATCAGGTGCTTCTACGGGTGTTGTGTAAATAGGTGTTTGACTGAAGGAGAGAGATGGTGTTACTGATGTTATGGAAAGAAAAGGGAATGAGCTGTGCACCAGAGAATCTCTCATGTGACAGCTCCTGCACCCTAGGTTTCCTCAGTTCTGGCACTTGGTCATCAGCTTTTTCTGAGGTCTGACACTCCCGGGCCACCTGCATCTTGCCTTCCCAAATTCCCAGGAAAAGAGTCTCAACATACCATTCTGTCACTTTCTTTAGTAGAAGATGGCTTTCCTGGGTTGATTTGCTCCATGTTCCCCCAAACTGTTCACTGTTATTGGGGTGCTGTACTGGTGGCAGGTGAAGGGAGGATGCAGTGTACATTTTGCTGTCCCATGACCATCTTGGGTGGAGCCCCTCGTAGGCTTTACACTCCCAAGGTGTACCTTTGAAGGCCCTTCAAATAAATACCTACTTTTATTCTCTTATTCTTGTCTAGCCTCTGTTTTCAGGTAGCCACATCAAGGCATCACTGCCAGCTTCTCCACCTCTTCTTTCAGGTTTGTTACTTCCCTGGCTTGCTCCTTTGTTTCCGTGCTTTATGTACAGGTACATAGCAATTTGAATGCAGTGATGTATATTTTAAACAGATTACGACCCTTAGTGTGGATCCAGTTACACTGAAACACGTTCAGCTGTAATAGGTCTCCTAGGCCAGGCTACAACAGGTGGGCTTTGACAGCACAGCTGCACCCGTTTGCAGGCTTCACTTATTACTGTTTGCTCCTGCCCGAAATTTCCAGCATTATCCAGCTATCTATCTGTTTGCATATTCAGTGCTTGCCAAGTCATCTACATCTGCTTTGCTGTAGAGCCATCTTGGTAAAAAATCATAGCCCAAAAGAAGTAGTTTTACTACAGCAAATGCTGTCCTCTTGACCAGAGATGCTGCATCCATTTAGGAAAAGCACTCATATATCGTGGGAAGAAGACTGTTCTCTTGTCTCATATAAATATGACTAATGTCCCTGTGCCCCAGACAAGGGGATCAACTTCTGGCCAACCCTGGCAAACCCCCCCCGCCACCTCCAGGTCTCCTGGAAAATTACTCCCTAAAGAAAGCTCTAGTATACTGACCTGACTCGTGTGCCTCATTGCCTTGTGCACATTTATTCATTTCAGTAATAGACACAAAAAAGGAAAAACACTTAGATAGCTACTGTGAAAATGAGTGAATTAAGCCCCTGAATTGAAAGGAACATATGGAGAAGAGAGATGAAACAGATCCCTGTCCAAAAGGCCATTATTTGACTACACCTCAGAAGGAAATAGTGTGCCAGCTGCTGCTATAGCCCTGGAGGAAAAAACCATTTTGCAGCAAGGTGGAGTCACAGGGGAAGACTAATGGAGTCCCTTAATAAACATGGACTTGTCCATAGCAAGGAGAGGAGCAAACGGAGCATTGGATTGAAATTAAATCACTGCAGCGTGAGAGGCTTGTGATCTTGCTCTTTGCTTGACTCCTTATTCCCACAGCCGTAGGAGCTCGGGGAGCTGTGTGGTGCGTACTCATTGTTCGGCACAGGAGCAGTCCTCCGCACTTACCCACGTTTACAGAAAGCTCACAGTGCCTCTGGAAGCCCAGCAAGGTCCTTACCCCAGCTTTCGGAATAGTTGAAGAGAATTGCTCGAGGTAATACAAAGCACAACTGAGTTGCACGGCAGCTGTAGCAGTACATGGCACACAGCTCAGAGCAGTGCCACGTGAAGGTGGTAGCAGAGGTCCAGAAGGCAGCCCAGCCAAGCCCGAGTGCTCAGGTGGGCTACTCACCAACGTGGCTGCACTGCTTCCAGTCCTGGGCTCTTGCCTGGGCTTTTCTGCATCGTTTCACAAGGGGAGATACACCCTGAGACCTGGTAACAAACCTGCAACACCTCTCCCCAGCCCCTGGGCAGCAGCTGCCAGGCAAGAGGGTGCTGTCATTACCTGTTTGTACAGCCCCGGCACCATGGGCATCGTCAGTGCCACTGGGCGTGCAAGAAATGGGGGCATAACGACATAATTTTCTCCTCTTTTTGAGCAAGGTTGCTATTTCATGGGATCTTTGAAAGAAAGAGATTAGATGGACTGAAACTCATCAAGACAAGGTGGGGGAATCCTTCTGGTGATGCGAGAGGCATCCGCACATTCCCATCCCCCCTGGGATAAGATTATGTTATGATGCTGTTGCAATAAGATGTCAGACTGGCTGATAATATCCACCGCCATATGATTTTGCAAAGCTTTGGCTTGGGAAGAAATACTTGTTTTTCTTCAGCAAATCCATAGAGAATAAATTCAGAAAGTTCCTTTAAAATGATAAACTCTCTAATGTAAAAGTGAGGTCAGGAAGAGTAAAGAAGAGCCCTGATATCAGAATGAAGAGCAAAATTCAACTTTTAAAGTGTTTTTTTTTTTAACGTAATTTAACAGAATATTTGCTTGTTTCTTCCAAAATGTCAAAGGCTTATATTTATGAGACAGAGTGCGGCAGATAATTCTTCAGAGGATAAGCAAAAAAAAAAAAAAAAATTAAAAATCACAATAATTGTATGAATACTTCTTTTAAAAAGATTAGCAAATGCAACACAACCCCTAAAACAAACAGCCAAATACTGTAGCATATGTTTGTGTGTCTGTGAAAGTGTCAGTATTTTTCAGCTGCTATTAACTATTTCAAATACTAAATGGCAGCATTTCAATCCTCTTATATTCCTTTTCTCCTTCATTCTTCAGTAAGTGCTATTGGGGTCTCTCTCTCTGCTAGGAATGGAAATTCTCTTGGTAAAAATAAAAATAACCAAAACGAAATTGACCAAGATATCTAGTGAAAAGTACAATAAGACACAGTATGCTGAGCAGTAGATAAAATCAGCCAGAATTTATCAAAGGCACTTTCAAGTCAACACAAAGCTGTGCTAGCTTACAAAAAAAAAAAAGAAAAACAAAAAGAAAAAAAATAGAAGTAGAATGAGGCAGAGCCGAGGGTAAGAGAGGCTACAGAAATTCTACTTCCACTGCCTAAATTAAGGGGGGGAGAGTGAAAGGATGTCCTTTTTTTTTTTTTTTTTTTGTACCCAGCAAGGCAGAGTTGCTTTAAGATGATTTGTCAGGTTATGGTCTTGAAGGGAGTCTGATAAGTTTATAAGTTATTCTCCTTGCTCGTAAATTCCATTAATATCTTTCTCACCTGGAGGCAAGTGGAGTGAAATTGTGTAGTTATTTGGTGTCATTCTGCTACGAAGGGTCTCTAAGTGTCTTATTAGGCCAACCTACTTTTAAAAAGAGTTTCTTTTAATAGAATTTTTTCTGCATAAATTGTCTATGTCTTTATTGGATGCACTCTACTGTAATGCTAGATAAATAAAGCTAGATAAGTCCCACCCCAACACACACCGAGCAATTATTGCTCTAAATCTGAAACTATCTGGTGTGAATGTGTCAGCTGAAGCCAGCTCCTCTCTAATCAGTCTGAAGCGTGGATTTAGGTGCATGCAAGAAAAACGGTAAGGCTGCAAAGCTCCTGAGATTAAAACTCTGGACATTTCACATTCATGAAGCATTTAATGTGCTTCGATTTTTGTCACTTGGGACATAATGCACAAAATAAAGTCAGGGTGACCCCATGGGCCAGGTTCCTATGGAGCCATTACAATGTATTTATTCTGTAATCCTCAAAACTGGGAGGGATTTATACAATAGACTAATGGCTTCAAAGGAGTCCGTTCAGCCTTCTGGGTGGAAAAGTACACTTTTTAACCCTTACAGTGCTGGCTCCTTGCTGGATGCACCCACCTAAACAGGGAAGGAAGCCCTCCAGGCCTTCGTGGGAGGACACAAAAGGTTTGGTGTCCAGGGGGGAGATACTGAAATTCTAATTGGACCTGAGAGAAAATCAGGGGTGAGGATGTGCCTTCTTTGGATCCATCCACACCTGAGCCATTCCCACTTCTGTTCCTAGTGCTCAGGATAGCTCTGTAGAAATCAGTTGAGACAAATATCATCATACATAAGTCTAAATACATTCTCAAAATCCTGCAAGGCCAGAGGTACCACTTATTTTTCCATTTGCATGGTGCACAGGCACTCATCTTTATAGCTTTTCATAAAGTCGTTATGAAATGGCAGTGGGGTTTGTTTTTATTTTTTTTTTTTTAACAAAGAGGACCAGCAAGGTCAAGGTGATACAGAAAATTTCCCTAGCTCCAGTTGATACATATATTTTGCTTGAGTAAGATTTCCAACATTTCTTTCACTTGCTTCCTAGGTAGATTTAATAATTACAAGAGGCAGGTTGGTACCTGAGAGGCTGCTATCCTTTATTAATCTGCTTAGCAGGTGCAGCACTGACGTCACTTTGAGAAAACATACAATGCAATTGTAATAATAAACTTCTGTGTCTTCCCAGAAGGTCCTTCTCCTCAGATGGGTTTGCTTCACATCGTCCTTGGTCCTTTAAGGAATACTCTGTGCATGAGGCATGCCAGATGCAAGTAGGCATATTGGAATGTGGAGACCTTCCTCCTAAGTACTGTTCTGAGACCAGAACCTGCACCCTTGCCTCACCGATACTGCTGCAGAAGTGCTAGCTGTTGCTGAGGTAAAAAAACTCCTTCTGAAAGGTTAGATTCTTCAAGTTTGTAGTGGCTGAAATAGATGATGTGTTACCTATCATGGGACCCAAATGAAATGGAAGGATATAATAGGAGCCATATGTATACTAGGAATACAGGTTCCAGGACTGTCAATCCACTAACACAGTGAAATCTTGCAAAATATGTTATTTTAAGAAAAGGTAAAGCAAAGGGAAATTGAAAGTTGAGATGTTGTTTAACTTCTGGGTCATCAGTCTTTCCACTCATAACTGGGGAATCATTTTCCATGCAGACTCTTCTTTCAGAACAGACCGTGTCTGCTTTATTCTGCAGGTTCTCATAACCATAAAAAGAATTGAAGGCCTCAGGTGTCAGATGTGGTGTGCAGTGATCCTATATGAATGTGTTAGCCAAGATAGCCAGGAGAAGGTTACCTGTGTTACTACTGACACTGACCAGGCCCACGCTTTGGATCAGTCCTAGGGCCTTCATGGCAGTGATACCCAAGCAGCTGGAATAATTCTTGCTCAAGTTTTAATGTGCTTTGAAACCATGTTACATTCAAGACCTCTGGTATGAAATGACCCATTTGATTTTTAACTTAAAGTCTGAGATTCAAGTATTCCATCATGGAAACCATGCAGCTGCATCTTACTAGTTTGGCTGCAGCAACCTGGTAGGTAGATCCTTGGTGCTTCTGCCCCAGCACTGGGGGTTTGCACAAATATTGCTGCCTGTGACAGGAGCATTGCTTTATGACTATCACCAGGGGTGGGGTTTTGGTGTGAGGATAGACTTAGGGCATAAACACTCCAGGAAGATACTGCACCGAGGTACTGTTTTCTATTTGATTCTGTTCGGTTGTAGCATAAAAGTTATGGCTTGATTATATATTATAGTTACAGGCTACTCGCAGTCAGCTGTAACTTCAGCATAGGACTGTGTTTGTATTGACAATCAAGCCAGCACACTGGATGAATTTTATTACTTTACTGTAACTTTCAGTAATGGACCAACACCCAATATCATTGTCTGAGATGCATGTCTAAGGCAATGTGACAACTTCTTTCACTGCTCTTCCCTTTTCATTAAAGACTGAGAAGCTTCAAGAGTTTGGCAGCTGAGATATTTGTAAATACCTAATTAATGCATTGTGAGGAAAGCTTTTTACCAAAGTGCACCTTCCTCTACCAGCAGACACATGTACTCTACAGAAGCAGTGGCTATAAAGTCTTGTCAAGTACTTTTTTTAATCGCTGTTATGATATTGCCTTAAGGCTTCATCTGAGACTGGAGCCTGGCTGAGCCTGGTGCAGGCACAAAATAAAAAATGGTATTTGTCTCAGGAAATGTACAACCTAAAAGCCTAACTAAGGAAAGCACTGCCAGGAAAAAAACAAACCCCTCAATTTCCAGGGGGAAGCTGAAATATAGATCTGGTGAAAAGCCACACAGGAAATCTTGTACGGGGAAGATTATCACATATTGCTGTGCTACTTCAGGATTACTCCTAATGTAAGAAGAAGGAAATAATGATGGGTCTCAGGTTTATGAAATTTGGCTGTAGAGATATCTCTAGGTAGTCCAAGAGATATAATTAGGGTCGGGCTTCTGCCATCTTTTGGCAAAAGAAGAAATGGCTCCATATGACACAGGAGATGTATCATAGTCACTTCTGACACTTGTAAGTGGTAGATGTGTAAAATCTCTCTGATGACTGGGGAGAAAATGGTCTGTATGTTAGAGCACCTCTCTGAAGCTGGCAGACTGGGGAGCCAAAGGTTGTGTTTCCCACCTGAGCTGGGGACCGACCGTTGTGTTTGGCATTCCCGTCTGTGCGCTCTCCTGGGAGCTGTCTGGCTACGTGTCATTTGCTGTGTCCGCCAGCTACATCTCAGATCCAAATGCAAAATCCACTACTCAGGGACATTATGTGGATTTGTGACACTACCCGTGGGACTTCGGATCCATAAACCAATGAATGGATTACAATGAGGCATAAATATAGTATTTTCATGGATGACATATAATCCTACTCAATTATTGTTCCTGTCATGTAAAGAGAAACTGTACCCATTTTTCTCATCCCTGCGCACCGAAATTTCAAAAGAAAAGAAATGCCCGATGCAAAAGATTCCATCTCGTAGCTTCCTGCCTTTTATCTACTAACAATTTTAAAGCTTATTTTTCCCATTATTAGGTGTTTCCTATCATTAGTTCTTTGCATCTCTGCAAGATTTTTATATGGGAAATTCACTTGACAGAAGCATTTAGGGTTTCTGGACTGAGCAGACTGGTATGTTAGTCTCTGAACGGTGAAGTGCATGTCACATCGTGTACTCTCATTTATGTCTGGATTGCTGTGCCCGGAAACAGCTTTGCCTTCTGTTTTGCTTCTACAAACTCTTTCTGGTTTTGAGAAACTGCTGCTACTGTCCTTTGCTTGAAACAACTTGGATATCATGGGTTGTTTCAGGATCCAGCGAGATGTGAAATATCTCGTGCATAAAGACTTATTCCTTTCTATCAGGACGAGGCAGTTTTATGGGCTTGGATGCTTCACAATAGGGGGGACAATAAGGAAAATTGAGCTTGTGTTTGGTTTCCTTTTAAGATTGAAATGCCATCTTTTATTGTCAATCTGTCCTCTTCTTTTTTTTTTTTTTCCCCAAAGCTGCCCAAGCAATAAAAGACCTTTTGATATATAAAGTTAACATTATAATGCCTCAAAATAATGTTTTATTAGAGAATGGATATGTGCGATGTTTGTCCATCAGGCATTTCTAATGCAGTATGTTAAAGCTTTCTTCATACTGCTAGAGGTGCTGAAAGGGTGCTGTAGACAAAACCCATCTCTTGTAGCAAGAACTGTGATAGCTCCCCAGAACCATGTCCTGCATGTATTTTACAATGCAGAAGCAGCTGTCCTGTAACATTCAGCTGATTGTTTGTAACAGGCAGTGGCTTTTTCAGAATTCTTCCTTGCATTTGAAAGAAATCTTTCTGTTTATGCACAGAACTGTGGGTGTCTCAAGACAAATACAAATATGTTACCCATAGTCAATCCCACACAGGGATTTAATCAGTTCCCTTTCCTTCAGGTTAGAAAAGTTTTAGGGCACCTGTGGTATGCTCTGAAACTGCAGCCGGTGTCCTTAGAGGAGCAAATGAAGCATTTACATTTTCCTATGTGGGCTGAGCTTTTTAGTTGAATGTTACCCGCTGCTGTTTTTTCCCCTCTCACCTCTGTATACCCTCACCATAGCCACAGAATCTGCTTTTGAAAGGGCAGGGTCAGACATGCACTGCTGTATTTATAACGCAGGGATTGCTGCAGTTCTCAGCACAAGTGCTTTAATCATCCTTTCATCTAAAGGAGAAGCATCTGGTCCTAAATGTGCGCTTTTTTGCCCCTTCTGCTACAGTGCTACACGGATGGTTGATTAAACCACCCCTCCTTTTTCCTGGCAGCAGGATTGGGATGGCTTGCTACCTTTGTTTCCACTTGGGGCCTCTAAATGGGGCTCTATAAAGGGAATAATAATAAGGAAGATCCAAGGCTTCTGTTGGACCCTCTCCCCAAATTTAATCTGTGCCCAGGCCCCACTGGCCAAGCTGCTCTTATGTACATTGCTAGGTCTTAAAAAATAATAAAATAAAGAAGCATGTGAATGAGATGATGCTGGAAAAGCCAGCGGGGAAGCCAAATGCTAGGTGCACTTGTCTTACAACACCCGGATTAGTTTAAGATGAAAGACCCAACTGCAAAAAGAACTTCTTTAAACTGTGGTTTAGCTTAAATTTACATAGATACAGACATTTGCTATTTCCTTTACACAGATACACACATTTGCTATTTGCATTACACAGATACAGACATTTGCTATTTGATATTGCAAGTAGATCCATGCCAAGTAAGATCTTCCCTTTCCTCTTCCTCCTCAAAAAAGTTTCAAAATCATTTCATTGCAGCTTTAGCATTTGGAAATTTAAAATTAAATGGAGTTGCATTTAGAAATGAAGTATCATTGCAATATTTGAAATACTGAAACATATGAATGTTGACATGGGATATTATTTATTTTTACCTATAAATTGTGGTCAAAGCAATTCCGGAGAAATGAGATTAAGCCATGAAGTAACCCAGACAATCTTTCTGTTAGTTTGGCTGTGGCCTTAATGCTCTGCTTTTCATAGAATCATAGAATGTCAAGGGTTTAGAATGGACCTTAAAGATCATCTAGTCCCAAATCCCACTGCCATGGGCATGGACACCACTCACTAGATCAGGATGCTCAAAGCCTTATCCAACCTGTCTTTGAACACTGCCTGGGTTGGTGCATCCACAGCCTCCCTGGGCAACCTGTTCCAGGGTCTCACCACCCTCACAATATCTAACCTAAATTTCCCCTCTTTCAGTTTGTACCTATTATTCCTTGTCCTATCACTATGCTGTTCACCTCACGTAAGTAACGTAATGGGTCCCTTCCTCTACGGGTTTATACTTGCCTAGGTTCACTCCCTCATACACAAAACCCACCAGCACTTCTGGATTTCCTTGTTTATATTAGGTTCAAAGCAACAAAACAACACATGGATGCCATCTTTTCATCAAACGATGCCTAAAGAGGTATTTTTCAAACATTCTGAGTGTGCTGAATCCTTCAGTTTTCCAGTGAAGGAGCAATGTGTTGTACAGAGAATTTTAGGCTGGTGGGAGTGAGTTTGTTCAGAAGCTCCACATGGAGCCCCAAAGCTTTGCAGGTGGTTTATCACTCCCCAGAGGTCTGAAGTGAAGGAGGGAGAATTGGTCCTAATAGCAACACAGCTGCAGGTAATGTGGTCCCCTTTTAGGAACAACTGTGCTTACTTTTTGGGTTGGTGCCAAGTCCAGGAGAGCTATTGACTTCCACGCTTCACACTTGGCTCAAGTTGCATTTGTCTGAGCAGCAATGGGAAGCTGCTTTCCACCTTGAAAGGCCAGCAGCCCTCCCAGCCCCCATCTGATGCCACAGAGACTAAGGAGGAAGGGAGATCTGAAAGCCTTGTACATTGGCTAATGAAACATACATGAGGCTGGGGCTGATGGTGTGCCAAAAGAGGCTTTCAGCCAAGGGAAAGCTCTGCTCCTTGACCAGACCTCTCTGATGAAAATACACCCATCTTCCCTTCCCTAAAATCCACTTAGGACCTCCTAGGCTCTGTCCTGGCAGCTGCAGGGCATCTCGGTACCCTTCTCTCGCGGACCCTCTGTCATTCCCTGCGAATGACCTGGAGTGGCATTCTGCTCTCTTGTCTGCCCCAGCCATAGGTGACCAGATGGCCTTTTGAGAAAATTCCGCCTCCTTTGCTGGCAAGGCTCCTGGAAGCCATCCTGCTGCTGGTAGCAATGTTCCCAGAGGGTAAGGTCAACCTGTACCATGTACCTGGTGGCCCTCCTCTGCCTGTGGCTCCACATGGAGTTGTACCCGCCCTGGGCTAGAAGAGACTATACCCTTGATGGTCTGATGTGCTAAAGGCATGACCCACACCAGAAAATTCTGCAGCTTTGCTCTGTGAAAAAAAAACCCCAAACATAGACATATTATGCCAGAGTAAATGTTCTTTTGCTAGCATGGCTAACTTGGTTCTAGAAATCTCTGAAAGATGGAAAACCAACTCGGGAAGGACTTTTTGGTGCTATAAACTGCATTCACAAGACTTGAATTTTAAGCCCAGCCTTCCTTACCCAATACAGACATAGCAAGCTGTGCTCAAGAGGGCTTCATTTAGGATGGCTCCCTCTTAATTTTCTCTAATTTAGAACCAAGCCCAATGAGGCCTGAAGAAGTGTCACAGTATTGAAAAAAAAAGGCACAGGGATGAGTAATTTGGTAACTTATTCACAACATGTTTCTAGATCTGAAAGACAATTCTTATGTTTGCCAGCACAAGTTAAGAGGATGCTTTCGTGCCGTTTTTGTGAACGTTGTACATGCTGCATTCCTCCTCGTGTGGGGAACAAAACCAGAACAGGATGCAAACCGCTTCAGATTTCTCCCACTGCTGACCTTGCTGCCACTTGTGCCAAAATGAAGACAACAAATCCTTGGAAATCACCATGTGTGTGTTTCAATTTTTAATTGAAACTTTTTAGCTGAGCTGAAAGGTGGGGGTGGTGGGAGGGAGAGGGGAAAAAACAAAGCAACACACTTCCCTCTGCTCCCAATGAAAAGAAACTAGAGCTATTAGATTCACTTCAATTGCCTCACCTGACCTGAAATGAACTCCCTCCCTCAGGCCTGTAAGAAAATTCAATTAAAAGGTCCATCTGTGAGGCAGCAGCTGAAGGGGAATTACTGTAGGGAGGTCCACATTTTCATAAAAAAAGAAGCCCCCCTCTCTCCCTCCCCTCCTTCCTCCTCTCCTTCCTCCTCTATCCCTGATTAGGCCCGTTCCTAACCACTAAACCACAAGTCCTCCCAATTAACCAGATCTGACCAAATACCCTTTATATGCTCCATTCAGATGTAGAAACACTATAGATTTGGTACACCCCTTAAACATCGTGGGGTGGGAGAGGGGGGAAGGAGCAGAGGACAGAGGTTGGAAATTGGAACGTCCTGCCCCAATTAAACTGGTTGATGCAATGGATTAAAGGCCACTAATATGCAAAAGACTGTGCTGGCAGTGAAAATAATCACCATAAGGCAACAACAGTGTGCAGCAGCTTAAAAAACGCAGAGGTGACAGGGAGAAAAAGCTGGCTCCAAGGACCTGTCTGAAAAGTCTTACCAGCTTGCTTGCAGCAGCCTGCCCCGGCTGTGCTCTTATGACCAGAAATTTGTCCTAGACACTTGGCCAGGATCCGATACGTTTGGGGTGTGCTGTCTTGTGTGCTACTCCTATGGAGGTATGACAGAGAGCCTGGGAGGGATTAGGACAGCGTGCGTGGGTGAGCCACATGTGGCACGTGGCTGCCACGGAGGGTGAGCCCCGGCTCTGGTCCTGCAGGCTGAGGGGGACCTGGGGCTGTGCCTTGTGTTGCCTCCCACCTCTGGGGCTGTGCCTTGTGTTGCCTCCCACCTCTGGGGCTGCTTCCACCCAAGGGGAGGCTGATGAAGAATCGGGAACTGGCATGCCTTTTATTTTCTTAATAACACTTTTTCAGGTGCATTATGCTGGGGTTTGTAATAAATAACCAAGCGGTTCCTTGAGCTCCTGTGTGTTTTACTTTGTGCTAGCAGAAAACCTGACTTAACTGTGCCTGAGAATACATGCAGTCCCTATGCACTGACTTCATTTGTGCTTGCACAGTGTGCAATCAATCACTTTAAAATATCTAGCTCCCAGTGCTTGTTTCCCTGGCATGGTGTGTACTGTGCTGAGTTACATCAGTTCAGGAGGATTCGTTCGAATATCGACACTTTGTGCTCCCATCAGGTAGGGCTCTTGGAGCAGAGCACAATTAAAACCTTCACACTACCCTGCTAATATACACATATATATATATAGCCATTCGCTTAGAAACAGAAATGGAACAAATCCTTCTAATGTTGTTTGGGATAATAAGGGGGAAAACATATCAACGATTCATGACATGAAATAGGTGTTAAGCATGCTATTAGGTTTTCTTTTTCTGTTAGGCTTAAGATTTAATATCAAGAGCCTGTGCATTTGCTTTACAGATATTTGGCATGTAAGATATTTTAGACTGCATGGAACAGTTTGGCAAATTGGTCCTTTGGTGTCTTTATTGGCTTGTTTTCACTTTTTCATTAAATATGTAAAATGAACCTTGTTTTACTGCAATATCAACTGAACCTCTATTAAAAAAAATTATAGACAGTTCAGACAATAAAAGGCCTTGTAAATCAACCAGAGATTGGTTATCTGCTCAACAAGATCATTAACTGTGCACAGGGGGAGACAGCTGAGGCAGGGCCGCTGGAGAGAAGATGCTAAAAATTAATTTTACAAGGAAAGTTAGCCCTGCCAAGTTTGATTTGTTTTAGGGACACTCCCTTACTCTTTATTATTCATCTTTCAAGGCAGCCTTTGAAATCAGGCAGGCTTATGATGAAGGGGTTGGAGTTTTTTTTTACAATGCGTATTTCAGTGAGATACCCAAAATCTCACTCATACAAATTGTCACAGCTTGACAGACTTGGAATCTTGTAATGTTAAATCAAGTCCTAGTGGAGGTGCATTGGGGAGTGTGAAAAAGTGTCACTGGCTGCTCCTATGCTGAATGCTTTGCACTGGAAATGTTGAATGTTGTCTTCCATAACATGCTTATAATTAATATTGTGCATGGCACCCTCTATGCAGCTGCTCTGTATGTGTGCGGTGTATGGGGTTTTTTTTGCAAAGCTTTCCAGCTGCTTTCAAGCTGTTCCTTTGAATTTGCCACAATATTCACGTCCTCCTCCCCCACCAGGCTGAAGGACACTTGCAGATTTGTTTCTTGTTGACTATTTAAAGCCCAGGTATCTCTCATGATTAATTGAGAGCCAAAACTGAATAGAGGCTGGGTGAAGAGAGAGCGGGGAGCAGTCAGCTTTCAGCAGACCAAGTGTGTAACAAGGGTCTCTCCAGAGAAAGAAGGGTCTTCATGCATTAGCACTCTTTGCCTAGAGGAAACCCTTGCCTGTTCAGGAAACCTTGGCCAAAATATTTAATAGCTCTCTGTCTCTCTTTTCTCCACAGATGAAGGAGATGGAAGGGATGACCAGAAAGGTTGACAGAAAGATCTCTCAGAACTGGCATGAGAATCATTTGCTGAGCACAGTAAAGGGATTTAGGCTCTTGAGAGGGGAAAAAAGTCACCACACACTCTGAAAAATAAGAGCAAATACAGGCAGCCTACAAGGTTTAAAATGGGTAGTTGAATGACCTGTGTCACCTTTCCTGTGACCTCTTTGCTTTTGTTTTTTTCTTAAAGCCATGCACCTGTGTGTATAATCATCTCATAACTTAAAGAAGTATTCTTCCTTTACCAATGATAAATTTGGGATGCATTCTTAATGCAAGGAATTAATGGAATATCCTTCAGCTACATGAGATGAGATCTTGAGAAACTGAGTGATAGAACGTAATGGCATGGGCAATCACTTAGGGGCTAATAAGAATTTATGTTAAAATGGGAATCCATCAATTGTAAATGACAGTGAAGGAGAAAGACAAGACTGGCCTATTAGTCAATCACAGAATGTCTGTGAACCTCTGAAGTGATGTGGCCAGGATAAAAAAAAAAAGAACAGGCAAAAAGTGCAAAGGTGTATCTGACAGATGATGTTCAGCAAAGAGGAGGAAAAGGGGAGTATTATTCCACTCATTTAAGAAGGCTTTGTCTGGTTCTGGCCATCTCCACTGGTAAAAGCTGAACTCAGGCTATAGCAGAGACAGGCCTCTTGGGCAACTGGGAAAATAGGAAGTTTATGTCCCAGGAGGAGGGTAGAAGAGCTGGGCTTACTCAATCTAGGAAAAGATAATTTAATGCTACTTTTTGTCTCTAAAGATACAGGGCTCAGCAGCAGGACTAAGAGTTAAAGGACAGTGCTGGCATGAGGATAAATGGATGTTAACTAGACACAGATGGAATTTCACAAAGGCTTTCACAACCATTCTGGAAAGAGGCTCCAGAGCAGTTGTCCTGTAGGATTCAGATGGGGCAAATGGCCTCTTTGACTTTCTTATGGCACTGAATTGCTTAACCAAAGGTGGTTAATTATGTGAGGCAGCCACTTTGATGTATCAGTGAACTGAAACACGTGGTATTGAATGTTGCTTTCAGGATCAGTTTTTCTGTGAAGGGTGCCAATAATTCATGTAAAATACTCTCAGATGTGCATGCGCACACATAGAGCAGCCTCCATTTTCTTGTCATTGCCTCTTCTGTTCTGCTGTGCTGAAGGAGCTGCTGTTTCTCTGCTCTTGACATCCTCCATCTTTAAAGCAACAGAGGCCCACCCTCCCTGCATGCTTCTAGGGTTATTTTCCTGCTGCCAGTGCAGTCCAAGAGCAAGCTGCTTGGCAGAGCATGCTGGCTCATATCACATTTTCATTAACTTTCCTCCTCAACAAAGGCCTTTAGTGAAGACACCATCTTGGGGTTTGGGCCAGAAGGAACCCCAAATAATAACCTGCAGAGTCTCCTGGCCTTTTCTTATGTCAGTCTTTCACACTGAAGCCCTCTTGCCTCTTCTCATAACCCTAAACCCTGCAAAGTAATCAGGCTTAGGTGGCTGGTGTGAGGCAGCACCCTGAGGAGCCAAAAGTTTGTGTCATTACCACCTATTTTGTTCCTCTGTTGTATTTAACCATATGCTTATTTGCCAAGCAGAGATCTGTGTCTTGATTACATGGATGTAGAGTGCCAGCTATAACCTGAGCCCTATCTGCTAAGGGCCCCTCCAGGCACTACTGCATCATGAATTATAAATGCTCTTTCCAAAGGACAGTGTCGCTTCCCTTTACAACAGCTGCAAGGGCAAAGCAGTTTAGGCAGCAAGGCCAGCTCGTGTTTTCTGCACACTGGCCCTTTCAGGAGGTGGCAGCCATTTTGGAAAATGAGCATTTTCCATTCTCATGGTAGGGTAAAATAGCAAGGATACATAAAAATGAAAGCAAAGACACAAATACCTTGCAACGTATAATCACATAATGAGAGCTGGCAATGCTGTGCAAGAGATTAACTAAGAGAAAATGATTGATATTTGAATAGGGAAAGTTAATGCCATTTCGCTAGGAAAATAAACTTTCTCCTTTTCATTTCATAAAGGTGCTCTGATGACCAGCAGATAATTTAAAGATAGTTTTTAATCGCATTTTTTAATTGAGAAAGTCATGCTTCAAGCCTACCAAGGTTCTTCTGCGTCTGCTTTTGAATACCCTTCCTGAGAGTTCAAGGGATCTGAGTTCTGAGAAAGAGCTGAGAACCAGCCCTGAACACATGGCTTGGCACAAGGTTTGGCTTAGCCGAACCCAAAGGTGAAGTATTAGAAATCCCTAGTTAACTGAAAAAATATAGACCTTGATTTGGCATAATACAACTGGGCCAGGTGCTACACTAAAAAGTAATTATTGCTGTTGTACGTGGTCATCCAAGACACCCAGGGTTTTAGCCTTTCCTCTTCCCCTTTGCACGTCTGAGTAAAATATGTAGCGTTGTGCTGTGGTGCGACAGTTTTATGCTAAGAGGAGGGATGGGCAATTGGTGTGAATTATACTGCACTGCGAATCTGCAGCTTCTGTCATCATTTATGAATATTTGCACAGCCATAAGCATGTGTTTGCTCCACTTCCCTTACCTGTAAAAGTGGGATCCCTGACTTCTCTTCTTCCTACACACGGTATTTGTGAGGCTTACTTCGTTATTGTTTGCAAATCTTTCTGAATTTACAAAGCTCTATGCAAATACCACGTTGCTCACTCACATATATCCAGTAATATAGGGGCACTTTAGGCAGATAAGGTTTAATTAGAGATGTGGAATAGTGCAATAACAGTAGGATTTTAGATGTTCTAGTATATCACTGCCTGTGCTATGTGTAAATGATGAGGCCAGAAATTACCATTGGAATTATCTAACATGGCTGCCTGAGTAACAAGCCATAGTACTGTTGCAACATTTTTTTCTTCCCCATTTATTTACCTTTGGAGAAGGTCTCTGTATGGACACAGGAACAGTAGATTTTAAGCTCTCTAGTAATTGATTTGCTTTTCTCATTTATCTCTCACTAGCCCCACGGAGTTCACAGAGGTTTAAAACCATTTTACTCCAATACAAAATTCAGAAGAATAATTTTCTTTGATTTCCAAAGTAAACTGCTGCTATTAAAACAAGTGAGTACCTTTCAAGTCAGCAAGATTTAACCCCATATTTCTAACAGAAAGGTTTAGAAAGAAGAATCCAGGTTTTCCAGTGTCTGCATGGGTCTCTCACAATTATTCAAATCATGCTTAAAGCCAGACGTTTTTTCTTGGAGTTTGTATATTTAATATGGACTTGTCTTTTTCAGTTGTGCTTGTTCTGTTTGGGTTGTATTTATTCAACTCTGGAACAGAGTCACATAAGTGTATGAAGAGCTGCTGTAGATCTTGTATGCTATAAATCGTAGCGTCAAATTCTTGCCCCAGAGAAATCGATGACAAAACCTTCTATAGATTGGAAAGTACTTACAATTTTACCCATTATATTAGCATGAAAATGATGTTAAAGTAATGCTAAAATAAACTGTGGGAGCTTTTGCTTGGTAAGTTTGACTATTTGTTTGGATTTGTGGTCCATTATTCAACTCTAATGACCACTATTTATTTGTTCAGTCCAATAGTCTAAATTTTTGTTGGCACATCCTTATTTGCTTAATGCCCTAAATCTGCAAAAAGGTACGTGTGTGGTCTTTATTGCCTACATGCAGTTGTGTGGTCTTTTCGCACTTTTACCAATTTATCTGTTTACTGGATTAAGCCTATCATAAATATTAGAGTTGAGCTAAGTAGCTTACATTTGGCTAGGTAAAGCCTCACTGATCCATAGACTGTTTGGTTTTCGGTGTTCTCTGAACCCACCCATCAGTTGTGAGATTCACAGAAAATATCTGGAGTTTGCCTTTTTTTGTAAGCCATTCTCCTTAATAAGAATTAGTATTAGGAATAGTAGCAGCATGACAACTGTGGTCCCATGTCTTCTGCCATGAAATGCCAGCCTTGATAGCATCAGAGTCGAGCTCTGTGGTCCCAAATTTAAATGTTAAGTATTCAAGATCAGAGCAGTTCTAGCATTTTGAGCTTAGTTACAGCTTCACTTTGAGCCCCTGGTAAAAAGCTGTGGCTGAGAGCACAGTTTTAAGAGCTTGCTCCTGTTTTACCTTGTAGCAGTGTATGAGGTAGTTTAGATAGCTTCAGCAGGGTATCTTTTCGCCTCAATGCGCCATATGAAAATGTAGAGGATAGTTTTTATTCTTGCTTGAATATGATACTGTTGTTTAAACCTTCACTCCCCATATGAAGGTGTGTTTATGCTTCCTCAAATAAAATAACAGTGTGGAAAAATGAAATCTCTCTCAGTCCACTTTGACATAGTCATTGAGTTTTATTCCATTGTTCTTTCAGTGGTGTGATTTTATTATTTTATTTTATTTTATTTTATTTTATTTTATTTTATTTTATTTTATTTTATTTTGTTCCTTAAGGTAGCTTTCTTTGTGTATGTGACACTTATAGGAGAGGAATAATTAAATCAAATTGAGCAAAATCTTGGCAGATCGCCCTTTCATCAACTCTGCTCCTTGGGTCAACACTCCCAGCTTACAAACTGATTAGGAGCAAAAAACTCCATGCGAAGGATTCAGGCTTGTTTTGCTTTGTTTTGTGTATGTGGATAATTCCCTGCAATAAATCTTCCTGCACACCATCCCTTTCACTCTCTGATGTTAACAAGACTGAGATCTATGTGAATACATACACACATTGTCTGTTTCGAGCTGGCAATGTCTTGATAAGAGGTTCATTATTATCCACCACTGTCAGAAGGTGTTCTGAAATGATCTGCAAGGCGAAACATCATGTATATATTGGGGATTTTTTTTTTTAATTAAATAGAAAAAGTGTCATGAAACTTTCTTCAAAGGTGCCAGGCAGCTGTTTCTTCTGAGGCATGTTGTTCTTTTCTTAGGCAGTGGGTCTTTGATAAGTGTCTCTCAGCACCCTCAGAAGTGTTTTCCAGGTTAGAAGGATGAGAGAGAGGAGATGGCAGTTGTGATGCCACCAGCTGATAAAGCCAGAATGCAGACTAAGCCTTCAGATCAATAGGAATGCAGACGGCTGTAACACCAGATTGCCTGGTGTCAGCTTTAATTTCGCTTCCTGTGCCGGCTGCACCCAATTTCCAGCCCTTGGAGTCGGAGGAAACCTCCCCCTGCTTGCCAGGCACCCGTTGCACAAGCGAACAGCTTGTGAGCACGGGAAGGGCAGGCAGGAAAGCATCAAGAATAACCACCGAACACATGCAGTTGTTTTCGTCCCTCTGGCCTTTACCCCAGGGGTGCCCACGGGTGCTTTTGCCTTCATGTCCACTGTTACTCCAGAGCCCTGCTCCAGCACAGGGCACTGAGCTGCCAGGGCATCAGCTGCCTAAGGGTTTAGCCCTCTCTCTTCCGATGTTTTATTCAGAATAAGATTTTATACCAGTAGATCTGCCGTAATTTTTTTGGTGGGCCAAGCAAGTTTCAGCTTTACCCAGATTTGCAGGGTCTGGCTGTGCCAGCAGCTTGGCAGAGCATGCTGGCTGGTGGCATCTGGTGGCCTGGCCAGGGCAGCTGGTGGGACAGCAGAGTAAGGCAGGCTGCCCTCCACACACAGTTGTCTTGTTCTGGTCCTCCCTGTGGAATCTAAAACTCCCCCTCACACAGTCATAAGTCTTAGGTTAAATTAGTGTAGCTCAGGTGTTGCATGGAATATCTTGACTTCCTCTATGCCTGCAATGCTGAGTAAAGGCAGGGATGAAATTAAAAATCCTTGTTTTTCATGCAAGGCCTAAAGAGAGGCTTTGTTTCTGCTCTTTACGAAGTTGTTGGATTTTCAAATCAATAACGTAATCTAAGATTGGGTTATAAAGGAGCTAAAGACTGAAATAGAATTACAGAAAGGGTGACAAAAATTAAAAGAAGAAAGAAGTCTTTGAAGCCCCAAATTTTCAGTTTTTGAAAGTTTACAAAACACAGTTTATTTAACCATCTTTATTTATTGAGCACCAAGGGATTCCTGCAGGGAAGAGATGCAACACTTGAATTTATAAAATTTAAATCGTGGGGAAATGCAAAAAGCAGGAGGACCCCCCCCCCCAAAACATCTTGGTTTAATGCTGGAGATAAATACAACTCGCATGTCTGCATCTCATTTCTTCCAAATTCTGGGTCGGTGTAGGTGTAAGCGTTTTTTAAAATAAATTCTAATCTTGCGACTGATGAGCCTGCTTGTAATCAGCTTAACAGAAGTCCAGCATTCAGGAATCATTCTCCTAGACACTTTGGGCCTTCTGAACCTGAGTGCAAAATCTGCAGTGTTAGCAAATTTGCTTTTCCTATTGCTATTGTATTGGACTCCTGGAAATCCTTTGATTTCAAATTCATGTGTATATAAATGTATATACAAATATAGGCACAAATAGTATATATAAAATATTGAACAGCACCTTGAGGATCTAAAGTCTCTTTGCAGACTTACTGCGTATTTTTTCTGTCTTCTCCAGCATATAAATTTTAATTTTAGAATCAATTTGCAGTGCAAATATACCTGTTGTTGCATTCTGGACTCATCTGAACTTTAAAAAAAAGATGCTTAAAGGTTGAGTTGGCTACTATGACACAAGCATTTGATAGTGGTGAAATACAACCACAGGGTGATAGCTAAGCTGCCTTGTGAGGGTAGTTGGGGTTGGAGGCAGCTGATCATACAAGGAGCTGATCCCTGTCATACACTGTGGTAGGCATCTCAAGAGATAAATTTCTCTTTATCCAAACTCTTTGAGTCCACAGGCAAGATAAGAAGCAGCAAAAAGAGAAATGTTAAATTGTCTCATTTACTCAAATGGCTTTTAAATTTTGAAGCATAGTTACAGGTATTTACAGGTCAGTATCTTTAACCGTTTCATTGCTGATCATTTTACTAGGAGCTTTCAACAAATACGCTTCTTCATTTTGGCCCATCTTCCCCAAAACTGCTCACTTTTCCAGTTTTGAGCCACAGAACTTGGACAGAGTAATTATTGCCAACAATTTCTGATTTAGTAAATTGAAGTATTTGCAGTTGCTAATTAAAAATATTAAGTTGTCTCTGCCATGACTACAAATTGTCAGTACAGCACAGGCTCTTTGATTTTTGTGGGCACTCTATAAAACTTGGGTCCAGCAGGAGCAAGGGTAATTTGATTTAATAAGCTAATAAATATGTTTGAAATATGCTTCCTGCAGGTTATAAAAACAGAAGGGTAGAGCCACAACACAGGAAAAGGAAAAATTATGCACATTAAAAAAATACAGATTTGGGAAAGAAATCCCTACTGACGTGACTAGAATTCACTAGGAATTTCTGTAAGTTAGAACAACATTTTCCCTTTTACCTGGTGGCAAAGTGCTTTCTGCAGTAAGGTCCAGGGATAAGTTATCCTCTACGACAGCACATAATAAGCTGTGTGGCTTTCTTTACTGAATGAGCAGAGAAGGGAGCAAAACAAATGGTATAGATTTCCTTGTTGATTAATTTGACACTAATTTTATGTTGCTTCTAAACTGATGATTTCCAGTGGGCTGGCAAATAGATATAGAAATAAATTAAAATTCTTTGTGGAGCGGTGCCAAAGTCAGAAGTGGAAGTTAGAAATTTTGGCAGCTGAAGGCGTCTCGTCTGTCTTCTAGGACCAAAGACAAAATGAGAGACATGCAATCCCAAATTCCCAAGTCATAGAAGCTGGGTGCTTCTGTTAAAATAACAGGCAGTGACATCATTAACAATGTTGACATTTAAATTGACATAATTAGGTTCTTGAAGTTAATAACCCATCTGTGCAAATACATGGGTGATGCTTACCTCTGACACTGCGGTTCCATCCGTAGTGCAGGCTTATGCTCGGCTCACACTTGGAGCCCTGCTTTGGATATACGGAGTCCTTTAATTTCATCTCATAAAACCTGAGGAGCCGTAGGGTGCTTCAACTGCTTGGTTGGGATCCAAAGCAAACTCTTGGGTAAGAATATGATACGATGAACATAAGAGCCTGAGGATGCATCTCCTGTAAGAAGCACTTGGGTCTGGCTTTGGAAGGGCTCAGTTCCCCTGATCTCTCGCCTCCTCTTACGTATCTTTGTGGAGCCTTGTGCTCTTCCAAGCACAGGTCAAAACTGCGGCGCCCAGGCATCAAAACAATAGCATTAGCAAAATCTGGAAATTATTTGGTCAGCATCCTGCTGGGCATGTTTTGTTTGTATTTGTGTAAAGTTCTCACTTAAAGTTATTGCTTTTGGGGAAGGACACAATTTGCAGTGACAGCATCATTTGGCACCAAGCTGTACCTTGAAATGCCTCTAGCAGAGTGATTATTTGGAGCAAACATAGTCTGAAGTAAGAGCAGTACTCTTGTGCTTTTGGCTGTCTCCATCTGACTGTGAGTCTGCCTGTCAGAAGGGACTGACACGCTGCATTACTGATAGAACAGGGAAAGGAAAGGAAGTCTCGTGACTCCTAAGAATAACTTAAAAATGTTCATTTTAACTGTTTTAAATTGAACTGTTTCCTACTTATAACTTTATTATATATTTCGAAATGAAGTATTTATTTTTTCATATTGAAGTCACCATTTTTATTGTAAAATAAGCACTTTCAAAAAAAGATAAGACAAAGAAGGTAGCAGAATTTGATTAGGTTTGAGCTAAATGATTGCAGTCAAATGAATAGAACTCCTTTTCATTAACAAAAAGTTCAACCTTCGCTATGTCTTCACTGCATTTTCAGCATCCTGCCTGAGTTTAAAAATATTTTCTTTACTGAGCTCTGCCAGTACCCTTTTCTGCATTCCATTGGGCAAAATAGGTGTGAGATCCTAGTATGCATCACAACTAGTTTTAGAAAATCTCTCCCTGGATCAAACTATCAAGAAAAACCACCCAAGCAGCTGGCACATTTAAATTTTTGATCTGAATTTTGGACCTCTGTTTTAAACTGGTACAGGTAGTTTTGGTACAGTTTTCATTCTGCTGTCAGCTGCTCACACTGACTCAGGAATGCCACATCATCTTGATCTGATTTGAAGTTCTGTATGAAAAAAAAACCTGTAAATATTTGCTAATCAGATCTATGAATGAAATTTTGAAATCTGCTTGATTTGAGGAATAGTTTATGACTAGCTGATTGGCAGAAAAGTTTTGCATGCATACCTGTGTTAGCACTCCCTTTCAGAGGAAACATGTCTATTGCAAGCTGGATCAAGTTTGGGAGATTGCACCTCAGGTAATAATGGTAATAATAAGAGATACTTTCAGTATTCCCTGCATCTAGGAAATTGCAAGGTTAATGACCACAAGTACAGAAAATGAGCATGAAATAATTTCACTTTCTGTGGGTTGCAGTTTAGCTGGAAACAGAGCTGAAATGCAACTGCTCTGCATGCATCTATTTCAAGCATTGCTTTCCCTGATGAAGACATGCTATTATGTGAAATGCTCCTGTCTATTAGAAATTAGTTAGGTAATAGCTTTTTACAAGGATGAAGGCATTGCTTAATCCTGAAATCTTTTAACACATGGACTGTCAAAAGGGTCTGCTCTTATCTCATTCACTGAGAAGGCAGTTTTGTATGGAATTAATATTTTCATTTGCTCAGGGTGTGGGCACATTTTTTTTGCAAAACTCAGTGTCTGTGTGATGACAGAATTTATTTCGTTCATTATTATTGCCACATATTGAAGCATTTTATTTCAATTGAGTAGACTATTTTTGTTTCCATAAATTATCCAGTCTGTTTCTCATATAAATGATGGGATGGATGCCTCTGGTGCTAAAGAAGATAAAAAGGGAAGGAAAGATATATTTGAGACTACCTTTAGTGTCATGCAAGTTATTACCTAGCAGTCTGAGAAGAGTTTTCAGAAGTGTCTGATAAATATGTTTAGAACAAGCCTGAACTGGAACTAGCAGGGCAGACAGTGAAGTTGCACATCCAGCTTTTAATTTTATCCATTTTCTCAAAATGCAGATGAATCACTGAGGGCAGAAATCCATCCTTTCCGAATCACTTTCTTAGTTTAATTTGTGTTGACCGACAAAAGGCACTGTATTATCTTTTCTGAGTAACTTTTAGTGCCCTTGATGACAGCCTGCTGGTGTATCATTGGACTTGCTCCATGTTTCGGGTACAAGCTGATGAATCTTCTGCCTTTGTCCCTACCATTGTGAATAGAGGGTGTTACCCACATTAGATGAATTGGCAAGTGGCAATAGAGAAAATAAAGTCTGCATTTTTGTTTTGGCAGCATACCTGGGCAAGGGACTGGGAAGGTCTCTCTTTGAGAGGACCTTAGTGAGGTGAGAAGGAGGGTTTGCATGACATTTTTGATGCCATTCTTCAGTAGAGGGTAGTGCAGGGAGGTTGTAGCCAGAATGCTCCGAACCTGCCCTTCAGCACCTGAGGCCATGTCCCATTACCACCAGTTCAGAGGAGGTTGTTGTGAAAACCAAAATTAGTGCTCCTCCTGAAATATGAAAAGGACCATTGACAGGGTCAGGAACTACCAACAAATTGGAGATAGACATAAAAGGGTGTTTTTTGCAAGTTCTCCTCTTCTTCTGAATCGTGGCACTAACCTAATGATTCCAGGTACTGGAACATTTGGCCAATTCTGAATGAAAGTTACAATTTTACAATTTGAATTTTACAATTACAAAGCAAAACATAAAACTTCTCGAGCATCTCCAGTGTGAGTTGGATCAGGTTTAAAATCCAGAACACTCTTGGGTTTTAAGTTAAGAACAAGTAAGTCTTGATATCTATGCTACAAACAGAACTTGAAAGAGAAATTCTTACTAGTAAGATGATGCCTTTCTAAACCTTGTCAACCTTGTTCCTTCTGAAATCCAGTCCCAAGTGCAAACATAATGCCTGTTATTTCTTTTCTCAAATGTGTTGGCATTTGCTTCTTTGAAGGAAAGAGGAAGACCACTTTTCCTTTAATTAAAGAAAAAGGTTTAATCGCTCAGCAGCCCTACAGTGGATGAATGTCAGTGTAATTTCACCTGAAAGTACTCATGAAACCCAGCTCTTCCATTCTGCTGAGGCATAGCTGCTGTCTGGGGAATTCTTTACTGGGTTTTTCAGACCCAAGAACTGCATTGTGAATAGGAGGAGGTAATCTTACCAGTCAGGGAAAAGTAACATACTTCAGGGAGACAGGCACACCTGGTGGTACCTGGACCAAACTGCATCAACCACCATCTAAATTAACTGGAAGAATTTGGTGTTTGTACATATGCATGAAAATCGTTTATTCTTCATTAGTTAAAGGGACATTGCCAAGACTGGTAGGCCTAAAATTAGCTCTCCAGCTGTGTTTTGCTTTGCAGGCACGTGCAAGTCTGTTCTGTTCCTGGAAGCAGCTGGGTGTTGGAATCCACAAGAAACCTGCTCTGTGTGAAATGCAAAAAGAATATATGAGTTTTCAAGATTCCCTCCCTTTTGTTTGTTTTTCCTTACTTCTCCCACCTCTTTATGATGACGGCCTTTTCTGGCTGGAGACCAGAAATCTCTTCAAAGTTTCTGAGTGTTACTTTTGCTTAGGAGGTGAGAGCCTGAATGCTGAGGCCAAATTTTCACCCATCAGCCAGCCAGCTACAGGATGTAAACTGCATAGCCTCCTCAGAGCATGCTCGGCATTAATTTCCAGCTTGGATTCATGCTTCTCCCTGGCAAATTCGTGCCAGCATCTTCCAACTGAATGCTCAGCTTGATACTAAGAAGGGAACATGCAACTGGAAGAAGGAGGAATACGGATTTTATGGTTACAGAGGAACTTACCAGAAAGCTATTTTTGTCTAGCCTACAGCCTTTCCTCAGAGACAAGACAAATAGATTTCTTAGACTCAGGAGAGCTGTTTTTTAGTGGCATTTTTAGATGACTGCAAACTAATTCTTGGCTTCTGAATTTTCACTCCATAATGCTTGAGCTGTTATGCTTTTACTCATATTTAGAAACAAGCAATTCTCTTTTCAGTGTGGAAATATGGTTTCTGTATACCCTAAACAGTACCCCAGCAGTGTCTGTGTCTCCTGGGTGAGACTTCCTTCATACATGCACATTAGTGAGGCAGAGGGCAGGTGGAGGGCAGTATCTGAGAGGGATGGATGAGATCTGTCGTCCCACTGTCACCCTGTGACGTATTTTCAATTCTTTGTATTTCAGAAGGCACTTGGAAATTATCTCGAGCCTCGAAGTGTTATATAAGACCCCAAGGCTCTCCTTGGGGCTAGCATGAAGAGTTTTTCTTCTTTCTTCATTTGTCTCTAATGATAATATGTGTGAAGTATCTAAGGCATAGAAAGAAAAGAATTTTTCTTTTAAAGGTAGAACTTATTCAGACTTTGTTCATACTAGAGGTGGGCCAGGCATGGCTGTCGCTGGACTTTGTAAAATTAAGTATGATCCAGATTTTGACTGCTAACAGAACTAGTGAAAAGCTAGACAGCTACAGGTTTTCCATAGATCTATTTGCCCCTTGTGTAGCCAAATGGGAGATAAACTGCACCCCTGACAAAATCTTATGGCAACTGAAACGCTGTGGAACCAACTGCAAAGTTCAGTTACAACTTAATGGAAGAGAATAAACATTGCACACCTGTAGCCAAAGTACATGGGAGGGTTTTTTCCTATACTACTCCTGAGTTCACTAAAAGCTTATCATCTGTTTGCTTAGCTGCTGGTTCAATTTAGAATAATATTTAACTCTCACAGAATCTAAACATCGATGAAACTTTAACTTGAAAATCGACAATTCCTATTGCTTCCAGGCAGAAATGGAGGAAGATGGCCATCATACATTGCTCTTCAAGAGATTTACCAATAAATATCTTTTATGAAAGGCTTGATAAAGTATCTGCTATTAACACTGTCAATATGGAGAAAGTGAAGTAAAAGAAATGGTAAACAGCCTGCCCAGATCTACAGGGAGTGTCAGGCTGTGCTTCCGCAGTATTGTAGAGTATCTACTGCTAAATCAAACCCACAGGAGCTCTACAGCAAAAACTGATGAACTGGGGTTTGTGTTTGATCCTGGCTTAAATTTACTGAAAAGATCCTGAAGGAGGTCATTTTCATCTGGACTTTGTGTAATCTCTGCTGTCCTGTGTCTGCTTGTCCTTCCCTATAGACCTCCCACAGTCAGCTCAGTGACCATCTCACTTGTTCCTTCTTGCCCCCCTTTTTCTTCTATAGATTAGAAGAAAGATCTGTGTTCCCAGATGCCCCACATGTGTCATCTCCATTAGATGTCAGCTCAACTCCCTGTGACAGTCTCTTTTTCACAAATGTGCAAATCCCATGGGCATCCTACTTGGATTTTGGCTCATATATTTAGGAGTTTTAACAGGTGTTGTTACAGAGCTAGAAGCTCCAAGTCAGAAAGCATCTGAGAAGTGACTGGTGTCCCCTTGCCTTGTCTATCCATACTAGGCCTGCATGAAAATAAAAGACCTCAGGGTTTTATGTAGAAAGTTTGAATTGTAAGTGCCTGAAGTCATGTGATTGATCACATTACTTTTGTGCAGGCACCAGTGAGATTTGTGGCTGTTCATGGCCTGAACACAGTCTCAGAAGGCAGCAGAGAGCAGTGGTGATGACTCTGGGACTGCTTCTCTCTGCCAGAAGCTTCCCCGTACCCCAGGACAGCAGGCACGTACCTTCTGAAAGGTGATCCTGCAGGCAAACATCCCCTTTGAGTGAACACATTTTGCCACTTCCAGCACAGATGAGTGGTCTGAGGCTGACAGCAAGGGCTTTTTGCGAGAGGTGTCCCCTGAAGGGCTGAAAGCAGTGGGCAAGGGCAGGCTGAGACTAGGCGAGCAACGAGCTCTGGGATAGAGTAAATGCCTTCTCTGTTTCCTTTCTAGGGTTTTCTAGGTTTCATCCTTTTCTGTGGGATGCTGTCAAGATCCAGTCACTTCCTCAAAAAGCAGATCTAGCGTCGCTAACTAGGAAGCATCCCACACTAGCCCTTCTTGGGGACTGAAATCTCCTTGCAGTGCTCGGTGTCATTAGCTCTGACCAAGGCAAAGGACTCTTGCTCTACAGCCCTGTCCCAGAGGGTGAACCCATTTCAGTATGGATGCAGTTTCAGGAAAATAAATGCAGTTGCAGTAGCAAAGCAAAAGAGCATTTGTTGCTTATTCTAATTTTAATGCAATTGTGAAGGGACACGTGGTTGTCTTGCTGTATTTTAATAATACAGCCCTTTAAGTCCCAACTCTATTTTACACTGTATTCAGCAGATAAACAGCTACTATAATTCCTAGGGCCTTCAAGGCAGTGCTTCAAGCTGCCATGGCTCCTGGCCTGCCAGAAGGTCTCAGCTCTGACCACAAGACAGACAAAGCCAAAGAAAATAAGAGACCAGAGCAACAGATGCAAAGAAGATGTTTTACTGATTTTAAGCCAACTCATGTACGATTTCACAGCATGGCAAGGAGGAATCAAGGCTTTTGCATAAAATCATCGTCCAAGTATGTCTCCTAATCTCTCATCTTCTCAGTCCTCACGGTCAAACAAATAAACTGAAGCTGTCACAAACGATGGCTGTCATTCAACTTGGTCTGCTCCAAGCTCCGCCTGCCCCAGCCCAACACCATCTGCTTCCTCTGGCCTTGTAAACTGCCTGCAGAACACAGCAAGATCTTCACCGGGAAAGGTGG
Organism: Gymnorhina tibicen; assembly: GCA_013399875.1. Taxonomy (NCBI): domain Eukaryota; kingdom Metazoa; phylum Chordata; class Aves; order Passeriformes; family Artamidae; genus Gymnorhina; species Gymnorhina tibicen. The sequence goes on from VXAZ01004978.1 coordinate 2,056,655, forward strand.
ACTGGATGTTCACCTGAGGGTGAGGACCTGTCGTTTCCATTGTTCAGGTACCCAAGCTGCTCATATGTTCTGTGGCGAAGCAGCAGCTGCTTGGGTGGCGAGCAAAGCAGATGATTGGCATTGATGGGGAATGGTCTGAGAGAGAGCATCAGCAAGTGCTGCTCACCCAAGCACAGCAGTGGCAGGGTAGTTCTGCTGGCTTGTACCGGGCCGACTTCAGAGGGTCCTGGCCAGCTCAGCCAATCTATCAGGCCTGCGTGCCCCACACCATGCTGGCTCTGATGCCTGTGGTTATCCTCTGAAAGGCCCCAGAGATCCAAAGCTTCCTGTTGATTATGCACCACTCCTTGCTGGGGGAGGAGAAGGTGGGGAAATGTTTTCCATCCATTGTGGTGACACACTAGGGGGACCCCATGGAAACAAAGACTTCTCTGATCTCTTGAATCCCACTGGGGAAGGACTGCATGTGCCAAACACCTCCTGAGCCATCCCATGTGAGGCTGACTTCCTAATCCTAAACTCATTATTTGCAACTCAGGGGTGGAAGCGTGTGGCTGCCAGCTCCCAAATGACTGGTTCAGCCCACTCGGGACTCTCTGATCCTCTTGAGGTGGATTGCATCTTCCGCCCCACAAAACGAGTGAGCTCACCATGGATCAGGCTGAGTGTGTCTCTCCCTCCCCTGGCAGTCCTCCCAGATTACAGCATGACCCTCAGCTATGAGTCACCTCTTTTCTCACAAACCCAGACGCTGTACAGAGCAGGCGGTTGCTCATCTGCGCCAACGCTGAGAATTTACTGCGGCAAAGTGAGTTTGGCCTGCAGTGACTCCTTCTCAGCATGTGACCTTTCTGGCTTTTGCTGGTCCTCCTATGTAGAGCATCTTTGTGCAACTGCTTCCCCAAGCACGGACTAGCCACAGTGCTTGGGAGGAGAGCGGGAAAATCCCGTGGGGCTCTTGCAGTGCCAAGGAACAAGTGACAGCCAGGTGCTGACCATGCAGTGGGGCTTTCCATGGATTCATTTCTGGGGACAACACCTGGCAGTTTGCCCCTGCCGTGCTGGCTATAATCAATATTTTATATTGGGCAGTGATGTTGTTGGTGTGAGTGCTCCTTCCATGCATCAGTGAGGATGAGTAGGGTCAGGGCAACCAATGACCACTGTGCCTGATCCTCCTGGCAGAGCCCAGTGGGGAGCATCAAGGCCTGGGGGGAAGGCAGGTAGGCTGTTGAGTGGGTTGCCAACTTTGTACCCTCCATCAGACACATGCATGCACTCTGAGCCTGCTGGTTCCCAGTTGTGAGCCAGAGGATCTAATTTTGAGAGCAATGCCAGTACTGCCTTTAGTATCAGTTTTGCTGTGTCAATCCAAATACCTGCTCCAGGACTGGAGGCGTGAGCAGTGCCTAGGCTATCCCAGGTTCAGGCAGGGTATCAGGGGCACCAAGCAGCCACAGGGCTGAGACCCGGCTCCTGCCGCCTCCGCTGACCGGGATGCCCAACCAGAGAAGTGAATCAGCACCACTGTGATGCACAGTCATGAGAGAGCTGACTCCTCCTCCGAGGGCTATGAGGATGCTGGGTTTGAAGAAAGGCAACTTCAGAGTGCCACTTCTGCTCTCTGCTTTTTTCCACACCTGCGTGCTTCCAGCATTTTCAAAGGAGGAAGAACTAGCCCAAAACTCTGTGTTTTGCTTTGGTTCATTTGTTTCTTCTCTTCCGGAGCTGCGTTCCTCCTATGTCGTCTGGTTTAGCATTTTGCCAGCTTGGCTAAGTATCTTGTAAGGAAATCATTTATAATAAAGCTAGTATGCTGGGGTTTATCATTTATAAGTGTGGGTCAGGGTTTAGTTCACTGTGTTAAACTCTCCATGCTGCATGTGATTTTTCAAGCTTTGTCAGGAACAAAAAGTTCTGGGGATGTGCAAAGCATGACTGCATGGTTTCCATGGAGACTCTGCTAGTTAGGCTGTGGAAATCCTGAAAAGGCCAGAGGATGACTGACAATACAAGGTCTTAGCGGCTGATCTGAAGAGCCAGACTGAATTAATGAGATTTTTCACAGAGAGTTATTAGCAAGGCTAGCACGGTATGGCACTTAGGCCTCTTTCGTTTTCTCAGCTGCAGTCTTGGAAAACAGAAATGGAAATATCTAATTGCTAGTTTTTAAGCCCTTTTAAGATTATTTCAACCTATAATATTTTAAGGATGTAATGAAAAGCAGATTTGTTTGTTTTTTTATCATTTGGTTACTGTTATTACTATGTTTTTTGGTGGCAGTTGCCCTTTATCTGTACAGAGATGGGAAATTCAATAATACTTATTACATTGAGCAGTTAATTCCCACATACTGTGAACACATTACTGTTCAAAGTAGGTTATCTCGAGTTCCATTTAGAGCCAAGCACGAGATACCATGGCTTTATATCTCCTAGGGCCATATTAATTATTTATTACTGACTGCTAATACAAACTGTTAACTCTGGCTAGTAATAGTTTGTTCATTTATCCATCACTTACTGCTTCTTCCCCGTGTTTCTGCCTACCCCCTTTCGACAGTCTGCTCAGGCTATGAAGTCATGTATATTTTTGGACCCAATTAAAACAACACCAAAACTATCATCAGTCTGAGATGCTGAGTTTTGATCAGGACCCAACTTTCCTAAAAGTTTTGCGGTGTCTGAACTGTAGGATTTCACTGGACCATTAACAGGTGGACGGTCAATAGTTAGAGGGAGATGTCTGTTCTTTGCCAGTGAACTAAATGGATGTGTCTGCCTGTTTCTGGTAGGAGTAGCTTGTTTGCTGTTTCATTTTCAACCAATACAACAAAAAAGTGTCTCCTCCTTTCCCTGGAAAATGCTGTATTTGCTGAAATCAGCACAGCTGGTATAGCGAAGCGGCATGTTGGGGACTGCTATTTCTTGTTGGTTTGCACAAGTGCACAAGCCCATATGTTTCTGGGAGATGTAAAACCATAATGTTGCTGCTGAGTAATCCACAACAAAAGCACATGCAGGCTGCATTCCTTGGATTCCTGTACAGTAGACTAATCCACTTAATCTCGCTGTTCGCTTCTCTGGCTGGAATTTCACAGTGCCTTTTGATTTACTGGTTTGTAAATCTCTGATTAAGTGCCTGGGGGAGGCAGGGGGAGAGGATATCATCTCTGAAGCCCCCTCTTTCCTCTCAAATGGTTTTGTGGGAAGGAAGTGTGTAAGTTGAAGTGGGGGTTAGCTGGTCTTATTTGGCCATCATTTTGTTATCATCTTATGATTTTTTAAAATATTTGTTCAGTAGTTTTCTCTGCTCTCAGCTGGTCAGTGCATGGGCAATGTCTCTTTTTGCCACATGGCAACATTTCCACTCCCCAAGCTTCACAATTTTCTTAGTATTCTTCTTTTCCTTTTCTAGTTGTGTTTTCAAACAAAGACGTTAACAGAGATGTGTGGAAGTTTTCCTTTCTATTAGCGCACCAGTAGTTATTGACAAGCACAGAACACAGGAGATAGATGTTGGCTGTGAAGCAAATTCCCAGAAACCTGGCGTTTTGGAGAAGGCAAGCGTACGAACACAAGATAAATCCCTAGCTAAGCAGGCAGATAAATGAGAGAGCTTGGCCTCAGAAGGTGCCTAAGTGATACAAATATCAATTTAGGACCTGCCCTTGAAATATAAAAGTGTAAGTAAATAATAGAGGTGGCTCATCTGACTTAATGAGTCATAAAGGATGGGAAATTAAACACTGAGCTCCCAAAATAAACCCTCCATTTAAAACAGTAAGTTTCCACAACCCGCTGCATCCTCAGCTCCTGAGAGTGCCCTGCTTTTTGAGTGTCGTGGCTGTGAGCAAGGCTGTCCCCAGGCAGGGTCCCGCAGCCAGGACGCAGCTGCTCCGCTCTGCGCAGCTCTGACTCACAGCCAGTCCTCCCGCTGCGTGCTGCCGAGATGACTCCCTGCCGGAGAGTGAGGACACTTCCCAGCTCATCAGAAAATTCCTCCGCAGCCCCACACTGCCTTCGACAGCCTCGAAGGAGGATGAGCTTTAGGTCGCTGCCTTCCTCCCCCTCCTGCCGTCACGCATCCCACTGAGCAGCTTACGGGTGTCCCCAAACAGTGCTGCTGGTGGGAAGGATCTGTCACTGAAGTCAGGCGTAACTATCCGTCAAGAAATTAATCAGAACAGGTCTGAAGAAGTGAGCAGGCAAATAAACACACATATGGGCTACCTGACAACACAATGTTTGGAGTAGCTTTTCTCAGGCAAAAAGGATAAAATCTCCCACGCTCTCCAGGGCTGTCCAGAGACATTTACAATGAGATCCAAATTGGGTTTAGGCAACAGATTTAAGTCTGAGTTGATTTGCCTGGACTTGGATCTGAAGATGCCACGTCCCGTGAACTAACCTCTGCCCAAAATGATGAGAACTGCAGAAGAACAACCTCTCTCATAGCGCTCCTGCCATCTGGGCTGGTGCCAGGTCCCAGGGCGTGGAGACACAGCCTGCTCCCAGGATGGACCATGCTGGTGGGATTTCAGCTGCATCCGAATGGGAAGTGGAAAACAGATTTTTCTAAACTTTGGCTGTAAACCAGAGTTAAAGCCACTGGGGCAGTCAGGCCCTTGGGTATCAAGCTGATTTTATTCGAAAGCTTGGAAGTTTTTGTTCTGATATTTTGGCTTTAGCATGCCTGAAATGCTCAGAGGAAGCACTGGGAATGCTGTGAATTTCACCACCCATACTGTTAACCTCCTACAGCCAACATAGCTTCAGTCATCCTTTTGAAAGGGCTCCCTGGTAGGATTGCTGCAGCTGAAAGTCAGGTAAGAAGCAATGGGCAGTGGAAAGAAATAGGGTCTCACGAGGGTATTCCCACAGTGAATTGCTAAGAAGGGTGATAGCTAAATGCCACCTGAACTTTGGGTTCAAGATGTAGAGCAGATAAGTGAACCACAATGACTCAAAGGCAATAAATCTTCCGTTCCAGACAAAATTAATCCAAGGCTGTCACAGAAGGCTAGAGAGGAAATTTGGAAACCCCTTTGGAGTGAATGTCTGCCAAATTTGGAAAGATATACATTGTGCTATGACATGTCAGTCTGCATGAGCCCATGCTGCTGGGGTGCAAGCCAGATCCTTTGGCTTTTTGTCCCTCACTGTCTAGTGCAGACAGTGCTGCTAAGAAAGGATAATACAGGAAGTCAGAGAAAAGTTTTTTCTATCCAGGCATGCGTCTGCTTTCAAATAAGCTTAAGTACAAGTGGGCAAGAGAGAAAAAATGCAACAGCAACGTAAGACTTAATGTGATGCCAGCTGGTTTCATCAAACCCTCTCTCAGGTGTGCCCACACTGAGAAATGAGCGCTTGCTTTCACAAGGCCAAGGCTGAGCCCTGCTAGCAAACTACCATGCTGTTTCTGTGAGCATGTCACAGCCTCCCAGCTTGCTGATCATCTGGTGGTCTCTCCTGTTAGGATTAGACAGGTCTGAGTCCTGTTCATGTCAAGGCAGCTGAATGGTTTGATGCCACTCTTTCATGACATGCAGTGCTTGGTGGCACTGCGGGCTGGGCCAGTCCCTGCAGTGTGACCCGCTGGGTCTTGAGGAGATTGTGAGTGGGTGTCTGCAGACTGCAACGAGCTCCCCTCCACCTCCCCTAACCTCCCCGTCTGTCCAGCTGCACCCACCCCTGTGGGCTGGGAGGTGGCTCAGGGCAGGAAGGTTATCTTTGCCACTATCAGGGCTAGAGGCTTTGTTTATTTTTAGATTACTTTGTAAAGTCTGGACAGAGAGATGAAAAGAGCCAGCCCAAAGAGGTCTGTGCATGCCAGACTGTCTTGCTTGTGCTCTGGCTCTGAAAAGGCAGGACAGGAAAATGTGAAGGGATGGGCTCGATCTAGCCAGATTGATTAAAGATGGCTCTGCCCACGTTTTGAGTGGCAGATGTAATACGGGGGTGGGCTCTGATTCATTTTGGTGCAAAGGCAGCAAGGCTCTGCCAAACCCTCTGCTTAAGCCAAGCCGATGGATGTTGAGCTGAAGAGGATAGACCCACCAGCACAGCCTGTTGTTCCAGTAGCTCCTCTTAGAGAGCAAAAATTTCCACCCGGGAAATGCTGAAAACAGTTTGTGGGAAGTTCAGATCATCTTGAAGTGCCCTTTGGTGAGGATCAGCTGTGAAATGGAGGTGGGCCTGAGCTCCAGGCTATCTAATGAACGCAAAAAAACATTTTTCATCATCCTGCGTTACACATTACAGAGAATATTTTAAAAGTGTGCAGTTCATTGTCGCTCAAAGGCCAAATTTAAAAGCGATCTGGAAAGGTTGTTGCTGCCTGCCCGGCTCCAGCGTTTCAGAGCTCACTGGGGTTGATGAGAGGGAGCCTGGTAGCCCCGAGCCCTTTCAGTCCTGCCCCTCAGCAGAAAAAGGTGCGACACAGGGAGGTGGGAAAAGCCACCCTCCCTGCCATGTCCCCAGGTGTGGCGACAGCAGCTCTCTTGCTGATTGTCAGTGAGTTTACTGACTGCTAATGAAGGGGAGAGGGAGAGAGAAGTGGCTTTCAGTGATAGCCATACAAAAATAAATGTGTACAAACCACTGGCTATTTTTGGAGAATTCTGGCCTCCGCCCCAGCCCCCCNATGACTATATATGGTTGTTGTTGGGTTTTTGCAGCAGTGAAGTTAATAAAGATGGATATCAGCAACAAACCGTCAAGTCCTGAGCTGGAGAGATTTTTCACTCAGTGAAATAGACCAGGGAAAATAAATAATCCAAGAAGTGGTAGAGCTTGTAAATATTGACATGTACAAGCAAGGAAAGAAAAGTTAGGCAAAATAAAAAATGGGTTGGGGATTGCTATTTTTCGGGTTATTGCTTGGAAGAAAAAAAAAAAAAATCTACATTTACCTAGTGTCCTGTCTAGGGAACAGTTAATATTTTTCAATTAGAAGGTTTTAAGTGTTTGAAGGGGCGTGTTGCTGTTTCTCCGAGACAGCATCTCTATTTGAGGCTCAGTCCTCCTTCCCAGCCTTTGGGATCACAGTGAGCAATAGTCCTTTATCCCTGTGGTATCTATAGGAATACCCATGACAGAGAAGACTGAGGAAAGAGGAAAGAAATGCAAGGTGAGAAGCAGAAGAGATCAGAGAGATACTGCTCTTTTCTCTGGTTTCCCACCAGAAAAGGGATCTTTTTAAGATCTCCACAAGAATAACTTTTAACCCCAGCTGGGGTCCAGGCCTACTGCCCAGTGAATTGCTTGGGCCCAGCTCACACACAGGCAGATGCAGAGCTGCACAGGTCCCACTAGCTGTTGTTCTCTCTCCCATACAGGTGACAGTTTTGGCTCCCTGGGGTCTGCCACCATGACACATGGTTGCCACACACCAGCTAACTAGCTGAAAATATCTTTAAAACACTTCCTGCTTTGTTCTCTTTTCCTCTGCCTTCTTAAAAGCTCTAAGAAGCTTCTAGGTTTAGCACCTGTAGCTAACCAGTTCATTGGTTGACTGGTTGTTTAACTGGTTTGTTGCCCAAGTCCCCCTTTCTTCAAGCTAGTTTGTCATCTTTATGACTGGAGGAGAGTTTGCATTGCTGCCCTGCTTGTACATGCTCTGGAAAGGTTCCAGACCTTTGAATGTTGCAGCCATATGAAGAGGAAGCCAGTGATGTAACCTTAAAGAGGAGCTTTTTTTGCAGTCTTTTCAAGATGGGAAATCTTTTTGTTCCACCCTGGTGTAGCATAACAGAGTGCCAGCAAGCACAAATAGCAGTGGTGCAGTAGCCAGCAGTGTTTCAGCCTCTCGTTATACCTTAGTGGTCATGTTGCTGTAATTATGGTAGGTGGAAATGAGGTTATTGGGGATGGTGTTCTTACAAGGCAGGCACAAAATTCTAAATAAAAAAAGTGTTTCCAGATACTCAATAAAATTAATGGAAGGGAAAGAATAGTGGTCTTTAATTATTTCAAACCCAGACAGTTAAGGCAGATGTACATCATCAGTCTTCTAAGAATGTCCTGGGGACATAGCCAAGACAGTATTTTTTTCCCTCCTATCATTGCTGATTTAATATCTGCACTAGTGCACACGCAAGAGGATGATACGACACTTGTGCTGTTCAGTTCAAGTCCCTGTAAATGACTCCCCCTTGGAGATTGTTAGAAATGGAATGGGGTTATTGTAGCACATGGGAATCAGTACTTCAATGCATGTGCCAGGAAGGCAAAGGTGGGTTGACCCCGTCTGTGTTAAGTCAGGGAAACTATGGGGTTGAGCTGAGCAGCTAGTGGAAATAAAAAGAAAAATGAATTCCAAGCAGGCCCCAGTGACCATGTTTTTATCCAAAAAGCAATCAGAGAGAGGAATATGACCTACCAGATGGAATTGCTGAGGCAGAGGTGAAAGTTAAAAACAACAATAATGAAACCTGATCAAGTATAATTTTGACAGAATGAAGACATTAGACAGAAAAGGCCCCAGCAGGCGAGTTTGGCTCATCCTGAGCCCAATATTTCATTTGCTTTCAGAAGACCCCTGGAGAAAGCCATGTCACAGCACCATAAGATGTTGAGGCTGAACCAGGCTGAATGCTAGAGTGCTGTGGCGGGGCTGAGGCTTGCTGGCAGCAACCTTCCTGGGCTGGTGGGCCAGGCAGTGCAAAGGGCTGCTGTGCCTCTCCTCCTTACCCGAGCCCTCTGAAAAGGGCTGGGATCTGAGTCTCACTCCAATTTTCCCTGTTATAGTATTCCCCAGCATTGCCCCTATTAGCTACTGGGAAATTCCGTGGAGAGACACCAGACACAGACTTAACTCTCAACCCTTCTTTTGCTGTAAAAGGGATTTTGTGTGCTAAATGACATTTAGCCCCACTTTAAGGCTCTCAGTGATGTCCAACAGATATGAGAGCCTTAATGTAAAAGAGAATGTGTGCCTATAAATTTTGGTCTGTCTTTTAGAGCCATTAATGGTTGACAAATTCACTAGGAAAAGGAGAAAAACAAACTGGAGCTGCTGTGAGGAAAGTGTGCTGGAAATAAAGGAGAACGTTTTAAAATTCTGCCAAATGTCTGGTTTGCTGTTCTGCACTGTGTGGCTGGCTATGGGTGCCCGGGATGGCCGCTGGCAGGCCTGCGGGAGCACAGAGGGCGAGTGAGGAAGTGTTGGCTGTGCTGGAGGAGGAGGCAGGAAGTGGAAGGGTGAAGCCACAGCAACGTGCAGAGCTCTGTCAACTCCGTCTGCTTGAGCTTGGCTAGATACCAAGTCGAGGTTTTACGGCGTGAGTTCATCTGCTGGCTTTTCCCTGTACGTGATGTAATGCTCTCTGTGAGCGCGATACTTATTACACCCAGCTCTGTAGTGGGTACGTGGAGTCCGAGCCAGCCTCAGAAAGTTTGGAAACAGCTTCTCGATCTTTTTTGCATCCTTTCGGCTGACCTATGACATAATCGGTCGGCGCCCTGGCTCCCTCCTTCGGCTCCCCGCTTCCCTCCTTCCCCCGCCCTCCTCCTCCCTCTCCCAACGGTTTGTCAAACTGTCTTGCCTTTATCTCCTCTCGCAGGCTTCTCGACAAGTCACAGGATGATTTATGCCCTGATAACTTCTGCTTTTAAAGGCTGGGCTAATAAAAGCAGCCTTTGCAAAAACAACTTTTGCGGGAGGTGTGGGGAAACCCACCCATCATCGCACTCAGCAGGCGAAAGCACCGTCTCAGCAGAGACTCCAGGAGAGCAGGGCCGAGGGCCGCCTCCCTCCCCATCCTCATCTGGCGCCCAAACGGATGTGGTGCAGGGAGGACGGGTGGGAGGAAAGCCTGGGCTGGCGAGTCCCAACAGGTGAAGGAGCACAGGGCGTGCATCGCCCATTTCCCTTGTCTCTCTGTCCCGATATGCCCTGCTCAGCATCCTGCAGAGTTGGAACCTGATGTGCGCCTTGGCAGCAGGTGGGGGGACCAGGGCTGTGTGTTTGGGCTGTTGGTGGTAAGGTCTGTGCTTTGCTAAAGGAGGAAAATATTTTATCATGATGATACTGCTTTCAACATTTTATCTACGAGCGTCCTCAGTGCTGGGGCTACAAGGAGGCCAGGGATGAGGCAGGCAGCTGGACCTGTGATCCCACTGCACTGGCCATGCCAGAGCTGCAGACACACGTGGCTCCCTGCCCTTCATTAACTTCTGGCCTTGAGGTTTACCCCAGACCCCCCCAAAGGCACTGCAGCTGCACAGAGAGGCAGGCAGCGACCTGCCCCTATGCAGCAGGGTTGCACCTGGGGACATCTGTGCTGGCGTCACAGACCTGCCCAGTTAAATGCTGCTGGAACTTCAGCCTAATGGTGATCCACCCTGGAAGTTCAGATGTGGGCACAGCTGTGGGCACAGACTGTGTTTTTGTGTTTTAAGCACCATGGAGTTAAACCCTTAAATCAGCTCCTACTTCAAAGCACTCCCACTGTAATTACAAGACCAGAAAGATGAGGTGGGCACTGGCAAACATAGAAAGCATAGGAATATTTCTGCAAGATCTAACATATTTAAATTGTTCTCACAAGGCAAGTTTATAGTTTTATTTTTATTTTGCAACTAGGAAAGAGAAGATATTCCTCTGACTGCTTGATTAACGTGGGTCTGAAACCATTATGCCTTCTTGAACAAAAGCGAGCAAGCCATGCCACAACTAACACCATACTGAGTTTTCTGCGGTGGAAAAATCACAAACAAATAAAAATCAGGTGTTGAAATTAAAGCTGAATCCTTGCCTTAACTGAAACCTTTGCAAGTAATACAATGAACACAGTGCAGGGAACAATTTAGATTTATGTAAAGATTTTTTGTAGTTATTTTTTGTGTGGCGTATTTGGTTTCTCAGAACATTTTTTTTTTTAAATTCCTGAAAGACACTTGCCTAAACTCCTAAACAAACTAGTTAGACCTGAGAAAATGTTCACAGCAAAATATTAATTTAGTTGAAACTTGCTTGGCTTCAGGTTTCTTTACAATCGCTAAGCTCAGCCCTGGTTCACTGGGAGGTTTGCAAAAGACCATGAACTTTTGGAGAGAACATGGACTGATTTATGAGTCTGCCTGAAAATCCATGTGAAATTTGCCTTTCGCATGACCATGATGCAAAAATATCTTCTTCCCCCTTCAACCCCTTCCTGCGGTACTGGATAAAAACTGATGTGTTTTATCTCTTGTTTCTGCATTGACTCTGCCCAGCACAAGCAACATCTTGCTTGTTTCTTTGTAAATCACCAGTGGTGCTAACAACAAAATGTTCACAGCTCTGGGGTTAGTACTTGTTAGTTTGTTGCTGCTACCATGAGCCAGGCAGGATGAAAATGATGCCGATTTTGATTTATTTTAACTTGATGTTAACGCTGTTGTGCACATTTTGCTCTGGATTATAACAACTGAAGACAGACTGGAGCTGCACAAAGGCCTCTCAACATCTTGTGACACATGCCAGGTTGCAAGAGGGCATGTTGTTGTTGCATCTGGTTGCATGCTTGGGGAATTGCCATGGGATGGAAATGGCCATCCGTGCAGGGCCACCAGGATGCTTGCTGCAGTGCAGCCCCATGGTCCACTGCAAGGACAACTGTGGCACATCCACTGAAGGGTCTAGGGGGGAAGGGCCAGTGGTGGTGTGCTTTTCAGGTTACTTTTGCAGTCAGTGTCTCCCACAGTGGTGGGTCTCTCTATACTCTCACCTCAGGAATAGTGCAATCTTTTGTTAGGTATAAGGGATTCCACAGCCTTTCTTGCCTCCTACACACATGCAAATGGTTGGATACTGACCTCACATCTGGATGTCTTGTTTCTCCATTTCCATACTGTGTGAAAGACTTTATCAGTCATCTGCAGGCACCAAGACCTAGCCATGGCTCAGGACAGTCCATCCTCTTTCAAGCACAGGGCACCTCTTCCCTGCTCTGTGTGCACAAGCTGCTCCCTACAGCAATCTTTGCAAACGCAGCCACTTCTCAGGTCGGAGAAGCAGCTATGTAGTGGCTGGTCTCCATGGATTTGACAGCATCCTGCAGTGCCAGCCACAGGGGCTCATGTTTAGAGTGCCGTAGATGGCCCGTGGAAAGTTCCCATCTGGCCCTAGTTGCCAGAGAGGAAAGGGCAGGATGCTGCAAGTGAAGGGACAGCAGACTGCAATGGCTTCAAGACCTCTTGAAAGGTGTTTGACGTTGGACATTCTTTGGAAAAGAGTCTGGTCACAGGAAAAGACCGAGTCTATCCCAAATACACAGCTGAATTCTCCCTGTCGTAGGGAATGAATTCCCTATCGTAGGGAATGAATTCTCCTTATTGTCAGGAAAACACACGATAAAGAAAAGGTTATAGTTTTTTTTTTTTTAACCACCACATACCTCATTTAAAGGCTAAGTTGAAAATTACTTTTCCAATTTGGAAATGCCTTTCCATTTCACATTCCAAATTAATTTACAGTAAAACAAATTTGTCCATTTGTAATACTTTAGGGGAAACACTTGGAAATCTCCCAAGCAATTTGATTCAGCAGATCTGACTTATCTCTTTCCCTTTTTCCCATCCTCAAATTTTCGCTTGTTGATTTGGTTTTTTTCCACTCCTTTATGAGGTGGGATAAATATTAAATATGACAGCAATTCCAATGGGACCAACAAAACGATTGTCACTCAGCTCTGCTCAGTGGCTACTCCTCCAGCTCATATATCAGCCAGAAGGATCACTGCGGAGTTGCCTGGCTCGTTTCCCTATGTGGTTTGTCTGTGCAGATGATGTGGGTTAACCTGGGAGTCGAGAAACTGGAGCTGATCCTAGGCCCCTCCTGCACTTCTGAAGAGCACAGATGTGTGGAGCTTATAGGCCAGCTCACAGGTCATTTCCATTATTGGGGCTCTTTTGGTAGGCTGGTCTTACTCTTGATATATTGTATTTGTTCTGCTTCAGAGCTACTTACATTACTCCAGTGTTTATCACTTTGTGGTTTTATTTTATATTATCCCTGGCCCATAATGACTTATCAGGCTGTGAACACATATAACGAAACTTGAGCTGCATTTTTTCTGGCAGAGCTGCAAAGAGAACTCAGTTCACGGAATTTCCTGATCCTGTGTGCTTCATAAAGGTGTGAGGCGATAATTCAAACCAACATCTCACTTGGTCTTGTTGTCACATGAAGTTAAAAATCCACAAAAAAGTTCACAGCAACTAAGGGTTGGTCTCGAAACCATGGCAAGAGGGTGCCAGAGCAACAGAGAAGTGAAGAGTCTCCAGGAACAGAACATTATAAATCCTTTTTTAACTGACAACTAATTGTTCAAGTAGAGTCAGGAAGAATTTGTAATAGAGTAGAAGGTTAAATAATAACTTGGTGATAGCTGATGGAATGAAAATATAGCCTAGAGATACCTTAGATGAGCATAACACTAAAAAAGATACTTCCATGGAAATTTGTGTATGTAAATGATAATATAATGAATGGGATCAAGATCAGCACATGTGTATTAGGAATTTTGTCACACTGAGTGAAAGAAACCTACTTTAGGGACAACACTGAAAGTACAATTGCTTTGAGGGCAAATCTATCTTCAGAAATAAAGGCTTGTGCGATTGCAGAAAAAAAAGGAGCAATTTCAGGCCAGGATAAGCTGTTGTTTTATTTGTGTCTACTCAAAATACAGGAGTGTTTTATGTCAGAGAAGCTTTTCCCAGTGGGAATGAATGAGAAATTCTAATGGATAATAAATGCTGGGGTTCAAGAGGTTTTCTAACTTCTTTTACGTTGTGCACTGGCTTTGAATGACTCACGGTCCTTTACCCGTTTTGTTCCAGGGAGCATGCATCACCCTCCTACCTCTCCCATAAATGAAATGTAGTGGCAGAGCATTCAAAGTAAGACCCAGAGGGTCTAAACTGGAACCTCCAGTCTTGCCTTGGATTCCAGATGGAAAATCTGGAGATGATCTGGCTGTTTGTAGGGGTCTGGTTGTTTGAACCGGGAGTCAAAAGGCCTGGCAGGGATGTGACTGAGCGTGCCATAAATCCTGCTGGTCTGAGAGGCTCACTGCCTTAGGAGAACCCTTAATCTTTAACACACAGCTCCCCTCTGGCTTTCACAGATGTTACTTTCTGTGAGAAAACAAGAAGAGATTTGGAGAACAGTGTTCCCAGCCACTCTCATGAGAATTTGGATGTGGGAGCAAGGGGGGGAACATCCTCACTTGTGCAATCCTTCAGGCCCTTTACAGTGTCCATCGGGGTCCCTGATGGAAATGTCTGTCAGGCTGTAAGCTGCAGTTTGGGAATGCCTGTCCCACAGCATCAACAATAGACTGTGTTGTATCTTCCCCACTGACCTCAGCATTTGCTGCTGTGCCTGGTGAGATCCACAGCCATGATGACCTTCCCTTACACCAGCTGAAATAAAATCCTCCTGGGTCAATCCTTACACACATCTCAGCCTCATAAGAGCTACAAGGGACTAGGGGATGATGGAGAGCTTTTAGCCATGTCCGGTATCCTCGTGAAGCAGACAGCAAGTGATCATGAAGGAGGACAGGAAGATATGTCAGTACTCCTGTCTGCCTCAGGTGTGATCCTTTCCCTTTCCCTTTCCCTTTCCCTTTCCCTTTCCCTTTCCCTTTCCCTCTCCCTCCTACACATCATCACNCCTTTCCCTTTCCCTTTCCCTTTCCCTTTCCCTTTCCCTTTCCCTTTCCCTTTCCCAAAGAACCATAATAGGACAGCTAGTTGAAGCCAGGCCCTCATAAATGGAGATGTCCAAAATATACAGTCACTTAAAAAAAAAAAAAAATACAAGCACAAGCTGATCTGCTTCTTTCAACTCCTGACTGTTGCGTGAGGGTAATAAATGCTTTTTCACTTCATAGAGCAGTATGACACTAAATATATTTTCAAAGGTGTCTCATGGAACAAGGATGACTGCCATAGTGAGAAGGACAAAAAAAAGGCTTCCTCATCAGTTTGTATTTCCTTTCTGTAAATTCCCTTAATAGCTACTGGAAAAGTGCCATCACTTCACACACAGGCTACCAAATAAGAGGAACCCCCTCCTTTCTAGGGATTCAGGTGCATTTCCCCTCTGCAGCCTGAGCCCTGACCCTGGCCCCAGCCTTGCCTCTCCTTGGGGCCAGCAGTGATTCAATGGGGTCTTCTCCAAGGTTTGGGAGGGGGTCCGCCCCAGCTCTACATTCCTTTTGGGTGGGAGCATGGGTTAAATAAGTAATCTCTTAGTTGGCCTCTGGTTCCTCCCACATTGCATAAAGCTGGCTGGGTCATTCTGCTGCTTTGGGGAGGGCTCTGACAGCAGTGTACTGAGCACAGAAGCCTACGAGGTGACAGAAAATAGATCCCTCCCTTGGTGTCAATTGAATATCACAGGAGATTTGTTAAATCTGTGCAGTTTTTCCTCTTATGGAGACGTGCTCAGCCTCACTCTCTTTTCTGTAGGTGCAGAAGCCTCTCACCTCCATGGGGTGGTGCCAGGTGGGCGAGTGATGCCAGGTGGGCGCAGGCATGGGGGCAGTCCATGCCTGACTCAGCTGAAGGAGTGTGAGCAACCCCTCTTCCTCTCACACGGCCTCGCGTGCGTGAGGGAGGGAAGGGGGAGTAGTGCTGGGATGGTAATATCTTACTGTTGTATTCCTCATCAGATGGCCTGGTAAGCCATCTTCCAGGACTGTGAATTCAAATCAAGAGAAGGCTGCTAAATCAAGGAATGAAAAAGTAATGAACTAACCCTTGCTGCTTCCCTGCGTAGTGTTGATAACCGTAGATCTTGAAGCATCCCAGTGTTGCAGAAGCAGGAGAGAGTAAATAGCCTTGTTTAAGAGAGAAGCTGATAAAGGCAGGGGCAGATGTGCTTCTGCCATCACTGTAGACGTTACCTGGAGATAACAGAGGTGCAGAGATGGCTGGCCAAGATCAGCAGCCTTCTGCCTGCAAATGCGGCTGGGGAACATCTTTGGCCTGGAAGAGGGATGTTCCTTTGTGCAGAGAGCCTTATGGGCTGCATGAAAGGGCCGAGGCTGATGTGCCTGTGGTGGGTCAGAGACAGGGCTGAGACCCTCTATGTGCACCACAACCTCCTGTAAGTGCTCTTTGGGGTGTCACGGCCATGCTGAGAGACTCTGCTCTCCATACCACATATACTACAGGGCTCACTGCTCAGAGCTGACAAAAGTTTGGACTCCTGCTGCTGTGGACTACTGGCATGTGCCCCAAATGAGGGCCAACAACCCAAGTGAAGACATTGCTCTTTGAAAACCTGCTGCCACCGCCGCTTGTTTTCACGGTCCTTTCCCGTGCGATAGTATAAACAAGCTGTCATCTATTTTTCAATGAAAAATACTTTTGCTTGGCTCGGTTTCACGTTGCACTGTTACTATTTGCTGTCGCGGAAGCTGCTGCAGCTATAAATAACCTCACCACAAGCTCCTCTCATCTGTCCGTAAGCTCGAGCATTCATTTCAGAAGAGGCAGGTGAGATTAGGATCTTGTTTTGAAGGGCCGAGTGTCCCAGCAGAGGTGATGAGTGGGTGCCATCACTGGGGCGCTGGTACCCCACGTGCCTGAGCCTCCAGTTGGCTTCCTGGCAGAGAGTGCAGGGTCCAGAAGCCCAAAACCACCTTGCTTGTCACCCAGAAGGTGATGCTCATGTCAAGAGCAGAGGATGAGAACTGCCAACAGGAAGGCTTCGCTTCCATGTCCCGCTGATGGAAGCAGGACAATGCTGTCCATGGCCCTCATGTTCCTGTCAGCATCTTGCACACAGCTTGGGAAAAACATCCCAGGAAGGCCACAGTCCCACTGTCTCTGAGACCTGGCTGCCTTGGAGTGGGTGACATGGCTCTCCTCACTCCAGATGGGATGGAGGACTGTCAGAAAACTGCTCGTTTCTGGGGCTTTTTTTGACTTGGTTTTTTTCTTCCAGATTTCCAAGTCAGACTGGCTCAGATGAGAGGGTCAAATGAGCCTTACGTCTGGAGCAAGGAGAGAAGGGGAGAGCAGGCCCCATTTTGTGGTGAAGCAGTGCAAGAGTGACATCCTCCCCACACATGCTTGCACCTCTCCAGGTGGTTGCAGAGACCCCAGACTGCTGAGAAACCATGCACCGATCACAGGCGTGTGCTTCACAGGCATCTTGCTCAACCTCTGGTGCCAACCAAGCGTGAGACACACCAGACAGGTTTCACACGCTCCCCTCTTCCTGCAAGCATTTGCTTTGTTGTCCAGGGCTGTTGTTTTCTGTGCTCTGTTCACTCTGCAGTCCTGCCTTGGCCTCCTCCGTGGTGACAGCTGCATCCTCCCTGGTGTGCTGCCACTCACGGTAAATGTGTGCCGTGGGCAGGGGACATGGTGTGACTTGCCCCAAGGTGGAGTGATGTGGTTACACTCGTCCGGATCATTGCTCATGCCAGAATAAGTGCTCTGAGCTGATGATGCCCTAGATCGAGCTGGGAGTGAACTTCAGAAAGGAGAGCTCGTTTTGACTGTGGGCTGAATGAATACGGTGACTCATCTGAGTTCCTAAAAGAGAGAAGTGTTTGTTTCCATACAATGCGAAGATGCTTTAACTCAATGTTCAAGGTCTCTGGCTGCAGTTTCACATATATAGCTGGCTGCTGCTGAGCAGGCTAAGTCCCCCTCCCTCTCCTGTCCCCAGCCTTGCAAAGTCCTGCCCCTGCCCTGATGCATGACTGACCATCACAGTGAACTGACATAGGGAATTTGACACGGCAAAAACTGTCCCCCTCCTCTTTATTTTCCGCAATCTCAGTTTTCTGTTGGTTTGGCTCTGGTATCAGGCATGAGGTAAAGGGGAATGAGGCCTGTCCTGGGTGGCAGACAGCCTTTGGTTGGCATAGCCATAACATGTACTCGCTGTTCCAAAACAGGGACCCTCACCATGTCACTGCTGCCTGCCCTTGCATGCTGAGCGCAACGTGGGCAAAGCTGGCAGAAAGCGCTGCTCCTGCATTGCCCAGGGCTCGGGCACAAGACCAGAGGGAAGCAGGCCTGCAGATTTATTCCTGAGCCCTTTTGTTTTTGTGATACTTTACTTTCCCAGCCAGACAGGATGAGAAACAAATACGACCAAAATACGATGAGAGAGGCTATTCTTGAAGTGTTTATAGCCCAGCCTCACTGGAGAATGTTTGGCTGCCTCCCAAGACAGCCAATTCTCACTGTGTTTCCAAGCCAGTTTCTGAACTTTCAGGCACTTACCCAAACAGAATCTGGACTTTTTGAAGTTTGCTTATCTCTGTTTACAAGGGCCTCCTGCGAGGGTGAGTCAGGGAAGGGCAGCCGAGGTCAAGGGTGTGAGGAAGGAGCAGAGCAGGGAAGCTCTGGTGAGCTTTGCATGTACCACACGTGAGAGCAGTACCCCCGTGCAGTCTGAATGCTGAGCTCTGGTCTGCCCAAGTCAATGGTCAGCCTGACTGCATCTAGCAGATCTCACCACTGCAAAAAGTTTTAAAAAGCCCTTAAGTCCCTGAAACATTTTAAATTCATGAAACTGAAAGTCAAAATGATGGGGAGGGGTATGTGCCTGATTGAGTGAGTAGGGGATGACAGGAGCTGGAGCACCCTCCTGCAAATGCAAAGATGTCAAGGTGAAAGCTGTCAGTTCTGGCACACTTTTGCAAAATAGTGGTTGGTCTCAGCCTGCTTAAGAAAAGCAGCTGCTGCCCCCACCTTTCTTCTTCCCTCTTCTTTTCCAGACAGTCAACCGCTACTTATTAATTTGGAGGAGATTCTGCCTCATTAGTGCTGGAGAATAGCAAGGGTTTGCTAAATTCTGCTGATTTTCTTTTCATTACAAGTTGTTTCCTGTGATGGCATCTTGGGATTTTTCTGGTTGCTCACAGATACAGTGTGTGAGAGCTGTATCAGTTCAGAAGGAATAAAATCCAAGCCAAATTATGGATAAGAAATGAGCTGCATGTTTTAGTGAACAAATTTGCTGTCTGCAGAAGTACTTTAAAACAATAGTAACCAAAAGCTTGTGTTGTGCATTTAAGGTGAAATACAAACCAATCAGGATAGGATTAAATAAAGTACATGCTACTGTTGATAAAATTCTGATCTATTAAAAAGTTATTTAATTGCATGCAACTATCCAATATCCTCAGCTGCCACTCTCAGTTACTGACATTATTAGTCTAACATTATTGTATTCAAAAGATAATAAAATATCTCTATTAGTTTGGGAGCAACCTCATCACTGAGAAAAAAAGATGTTTGATAATGCACTGAGTGATCAAGCAAACACAGGGATTTTATTCTATTAATCAGCTATCAGGGCAAACATCAACATTTTATGAGTAGCAAGCGATGTCAATGCTATGTTTGTTTAAACTTACTGCTGTTTGAACTGACTGAGCAACAATAAAATACCCTTTGTTTTTAGATAAACATTTTTTCTTTATCCTACAGGGAGCTCATTTTGTTTAGCATGTGCCATGAACAAATTTCACTGTGCTGCTCCTAGTAAAGCATGTCTGTTTAAATCAAGTAAATTAAATGTAATCCTGAGATTAAGGAAGAAGCTTTATTTTCATTTGGAGCAGCCTGTTTTTCCTAGTTGATTTTGTTACAGTTTTCCAATGTTATGTAAACAAATAGTTTAATCAGGAACAATAGTGGGGGGAAACCTTAACTTTCCTTTTTCCTCTACCAGTGGAAATAAATAACATATGTAATAAAGATACTGTAATTATGAAACAATACTATGCAAAAGATAACGAAGTGATTATTTTCAGTTTCAGAAATGTGGCATGAGCCACGAAGTTCAGAAGCAAGGTTGCGATTTCACAAAGACTCAAGTGTGGTAACCGGCCCCACTGAAGTCAGAACAGTAAAAAACAGGCCCGCAGGTTTCCTCCATGCAAAAGCTCCAGCTAAGTCCTTGACATATAGCTGAGAAATCACAACTGATGTTGCAGTCTGCTCCCCACCTTTTGGATTTCAGTCTCTCACGCAAGCAGCATTAGTTAGCCACATCCAGGCACGAGTGCAAGTGCGTGCACGTGCACACGTAGTCCAAAACGAAACAGTCTTCTGTGAGCACTTCTACCTCAGGGAAAAGATGATGGGAGTAGATATGTGACTGATGTTAGTCATGTAGCTTAATACACTGGTGGGAGGCATCAAGATGCTGCTTAGATAAATGCCATGCAGGAGCCCAGGGATCTGAGCAATCCCTCAAGTTTTGCTCTCAGCATTTCACATGAACCCGCCAAGAAGGTGCAGTCAGCGTGGTCACTTGTGACAGCGGGAATAGAGATGGGTCATGCCGAACCTCTTTAAAAATCTGAAGCCTGTAACCCAGTTCCTGCCTAAATTTAGCACGGTGCATTGTGTGACAAGACACTGACTCAGAGGAGTTACTCATACACTTGAGTCTTTGTGAAGTCGGTACCTGTCTGGTGACCTTCCAAACTGTTGCCTAAAAAGCCACCTATTGTTAGTTTGTGCATGCAGCTTTTCTGAGAAGGTTTTGCTGAAAGAAATTTGAATGGAAAGCGCTGTTAACATTCTCATGCCCAGCCCTAATACATCATTTCTGAGTATACTTTATTGCTGCTTAAACACTGTGGTTAACTCATAGCTTTATCTACAAGTTCTTGAAAAAGTCAACACCTAAATTAAGTAACCTTTTCTTGCAGTGTATTAAATGGGAGGGGAAAATGTGCTTTTTAAACCGTCTGCATAAGTGGCAAGCAGGGCCTGTAATTTTGCTTATGTTCCAAAACAAAAAAACCATTTTATTTAAACTTAAAAAATATCTGTGTTGATTCTTATGTCCTGTGGTTTTGCATTAAGGTTTCAGAAGTGAACTTTGGGGTTTCTTGTCTCATAAACAAATGAAGTGCTAATTCTGTTATGTGGATGTTTTTATGGATAGGTGTTTTCCTAAACAAATTAAGTTGTAAACAAAGATGGAGGCTGATGAAAAATTACTTTCCCTCTGACTCCCGTGGTACAGCCTGTTCTCCAGCCATCCATGGAGTCTTACGGGAAATCAGAAAATCTGGCTTGCAAAGCAATAAAAAAGCAGCGCATCCATTTTTTTCCTGGCCTATCAAACCTCTGTAAGAAGTAAGAATTCAGATTTCTTTTTTAATGAAATGAGCAAAATGTTTTATTTTCTAGACTTTTATGTTTTATTTGAGTTTTTCCTTTAACTGAGGTGTCCTTAAACAAAGGCACCCTGTGTCCAGGGCAGCCCAGGGTGCCAGACCTCCCTCGCTGGAGTGCTCCGCAGAATCTGAATAGCAGTTGTTTTTACTGGTGTGCATTAACTCTGCCTTTGAAAGACATACGCCATGTCAGCACTCTACTGTTGCCTCCCATCCATTTGTTTAGAGATTAATCTTCCCTTTTGACAAAGGTAATTTTTAAACTTCAGAGCCGGGCAGCCCCTTGCGCTGTGATGCGGTGCGGAGGACGTGAGCTGACACCAAGCAGCAGTGGCTCCAAGGAGTCGCTGCTGGTGCCCAGGGGACAGGGGAGGAAAGTGGCATTAGCCAGGCACAGCAGAGCTGCCGCAGCCCCCCTGGATGAGGGAAGCCAGGAGGGAGCCAGCCCGGGGGGCCTGAGTGGAGCTGAGCCGACGGCTGATCGGAGAGGAGAAGACAGTGTGCTGGCAAAAATGCCTGAGTCCTGCTTGAAGCTGCATTTTCACCACGGAGAAATGATGGGCCCGTTTCCCTTAGGACCCTTGTTAATTGGTTTTGTTTAAAAAGAATAAAAAGCAAAGTGCTGACAGGGTATTGTTGGCCAGCGTAATCAGGTTTCAAATATGTTTTAAATCAGCTAACAGAGCAACATAGATGCTAGATTCATTCCCTTCCACTTTGTGTGCCCAGGGAAGGAGGGAAAGAAAAACAGCAGAGCCAAACCTACTAATAGATTTTAATCCTTCCTGGAGTTACTATCAGCTAGGCTCCTGCTACTGTTTACCCAGCTGAGGAGTCTTTAAATGGGTGTCTCCATTTGCAAGGATCTCGTCCCATTGTGAATATGGCAATGACTAGACAATGAGGCTGTTACAGAAGAAAGATGAGCTGGCTGCAGCCAACAAATCTTGCACTCTCCGTTTACAGGGCTATAATTATCCAAAGTTTTAAAACACAATGCTATCTGCTGAAAGGGACCATCTGGGTGAAGACCAAGACATCCCAATTAAGTGATTGATAAGCAGCTCATGTGCTGGAGGAGCACACACCGCCCATACAGTGCAGTTCTAAAAATGCCATTTGCGTTAACAACCGTCTTTAAGGAGTTTGAATGAAGCATGCACTGTGGGAGGGAGGAGATCAAGTGCGTTTGTGTGATTCAAAGTCAGGCAGAATAAATAAGATCAGCCTCCAGAGCACGGTGGAAAGTGTTCTTAGAGCACTGAGGTGCAGTGGCAGAGCAGTGCCCATCTGTGCTTTGCAGTCTCCTGTGTGAGGGCAGTGTCTTTGTCCCAGGGGTGCTGGGAGGAAGTGCTAGCATTAGAGAGGGGAGGGGGAACAAACCTCTGCTCATGGGAGGCCTTTGCTTGCTAGGCATGAGGGCAGATTGTCCATCAGCCTGCATTAGGTGATGAGTGTAAGCATGAGGCTGGGACGGGAGAGAAATCTGTGCTGGTTTACTCCATCCACCACACACTTTGACTTTGGCCTTGCCCTGCAATTTGTTTTTTCATCTGCAATGAGAGGATGTCCATCTGTCCTCCTGTTCTTGACCCACCCGTCTTTTTTAAGTTTTAGGCTAAGCTCAGCTCTCGCAGAACACATACACAATGCCTGACTCGTTAGGGCCAGTGTCTTGTGTGGCACTTTGTCATACCACAGCAACAAAAAATGCAATTTTGCCCCCTAACACCTTCCCAGTATTTATCAATACTTCTTTACATCTCTTCAAAGCAGTAACTGGCACCCTGGGCATGGATATGGTCAGAAGTGTGACTCAGAGTGCCTGCAGTAAAATAATGCAACCAGCCACAGCTGATTTGCTCTTCAACAATTGCCCTCGGTTGCCATCCCCAGGTTATAAAGCCAGATGGGAGTTTGTGTGATAATCTAAGATGACCATAAGCCTTGCCTTGATTAGTTGTTCTAACTTGTAAAATGGTCGATCTTGTGTGTAAGATATATCTATACATGGATATAATATTTTGTCTCTGAAACTTGAATCTTAGTTTTAGTGCTGCTGTGTCTAGCCACACCTTTGAGACTTTGTTCTGGCCTGTGGCCTTTCTTGCTAAGTTTCTCTTTGGCTATTGACTGATCTCACCCCCTCCATCTATTCTAAGCTAAATTGATTGAGGCACATGTATCTTTAAAATAGATTTGTTTTCCAATGCTTTTCTGTGGACCTATCTTGATTTACCAGCAGAGTTACCCATATATGAGCATTCAAATTGGATGTGGCCTTTATTTTCTATGCCTAGAGAATACATGTGACTGCATTTTAAATCATATTTAAATGCTGTTTTGCAGGGGTTACTGTGTGAGTGACTTGTCATCTTCATTTGTGCATCACTTTCCCTAAATCTTTCTCTTATCTGCAAGCTTTTCACGTAAGATTTGTTGGCATCTTTTGCTGTCTTGCCTGTCTGGCAAAGCCAAATAGAAGAACAGGAATCCAGCTGGGTCTCAGTGGAAGGGAACCCTTGTTTTCCCAGCAGAAGAGGACCTGGGGATGCTGGCTGACAGCAGCTGAACATGATCCAGCAGTGTTCCCAGGTGTCCAAGAAGGCCAATGGCATCCTGGCCTGTATCAGCAATAGTGTAGCCAGCAGGCCCAGGGCAGTGATCGTCCCCCTGTACCTGGCACTGGTGAGGTCGCATCTCAAATCCTGTGTTCAGTTCTGGTCACCTGTAAAAGTGAACATTCTGTGATGGTTCAAGGACTCTGCTTTGCTCTAGAGTTGCAAGCCTCTTTTAAAAAAGTGATGAGATTAAGCCATCTTGAACAAAGGGGTCTGCAAGTGAAAACATTCCCAGAACCCACATCATTGAACCAACTGGTGAGCAAGCTCATGTGGTGTAATGCTCTACTGCCCAGGTGAAGTTCAGGGCTTTGGGACTATTCCCAAAATGTGTAGAGGTTGTATGGGCCAGGCTGTGGAGGGTTGGCTCCTCTGCCCCCCATATCCTCCAGTGCTGTCTTGGGGAGCCTTGCATCTTAAAACCTTGTTTTGACAAGCTTTGATGCCACGCTGCCGTGTATGCAGCACACACCCATGCTGTGAAAATACTGCTCTGGGAGGCAGTAACACTCCCCGCACTACCAACAGTTTTGAAGTAATCCCACTCCTCATTCACACAACACAGAGTACGTCCCAGTGTCAGAGGGCCTCCACAAGGTGTCTAGAAACCCCATAGGGCCAGTTCATGTCACACAGGTCCCTGGCCTGTTTATATGTACCAGCAGAGGTGACAGCTGCTATAGCAGCAAATGAAATTTAGAGAACGCAAGTTCTTCAGCCGCCATGTCCCAAATTATTTAGGAGCTTATATGCCAATGTACTGGATGCTATTTTACCCTAGAAACTGTCAGAAACCTGGCTGTAGGTCATGACTGTACAATACGCTCTGTGTGAAACAAGGCCTGATATCAGTATCAGGTGCTAAAAGATGTTTCTGAAGGATGACTGAATTTAACAGCCTTTTACGATGCATTGCATTAGTTTAACCTGCAGGTGACAAAGGCATTGATGAAGTGCCCTGAGACCAATAAAAAAAAGATCACACCTGTTTGTGAAGCCAGGTATAAAAATGCAACCACATCCAGAGCTGAGGCTTCAATATTTGAATCAGCTTTAGGAAAACCCCAGCGTCAGAGTCTCAAAAAACTATGTAAGATCTTCACTTGAGTAAATACATAGGACTGCTGCAGCGTCTCTTAGAAGCTGCTTTCTTCAACTACAAGCTCTATTTTCATATGAAAGATGCAGCTGTTTTCAGTTCTCCCACCAGTCTTTCCTCCCAGCCTTGCTGAGCTGGAGGGATGTCAAGAACACGAGTTCCTCAAATGATGGAGTAGGCAGGAGCTGCTTTGCACCCCCTTCATGTTCATCTTCAGGTCTGTATATCTTCATGGGAGATATGCTGTAGGCAGATACAGGTTATTTTGCTCCGTAAGAAGATACTGGACATACTCTATGGCACTTCTGTTACAGGAAGTGAGGCTTGATTTTCTTCATCCCTAAAACTCCTATGCCTCTCAAAAAGACGGGAGAAAAGCAACTGTAAAGTCAAATAAAATGCCAGCTATACCTCACTGAAATATTAACGTCTTTGTTTCCCTCTTGATCTAAAATAAACTTAATTTTCTTAACTTAATACCAAAAGTAGAATGGTTGATTCAATTGGCTTATACTGTTATGGAGGAAAATAGTATTTTTCATGTTGATTCAATTGTTAGACCTTTCTGTCTTCCAGTGGTGAAAACATTTGAAAACAGAGAATTTTCCTTATAGCGAGATGTGGACTTAAATCATAAAGTTTGAACCTGTCTAAAATATTTCCCAAATTCAAGGTCCAGGAGATTAATAGTGGGAGTTGGTAAAATCCTCCTAGGAAAACTGGAATTTAAGGTATTTTAAATATGAGTTTCATGTAGCACTCATAGCATTTACATCCATTCCATTTGCATTATTAAAGGCTTGGTGATGAGAAAGGGAGAAGTATTTGGGTGTCAGACTTCAGGTTTGTCTGCATTTGTCTGTCTTCAGCTCAGAAAAGTCTAAAGCATTTTCTAAAGGCTCAGCTGTGATCTGCCCATTCTTTATGCATTCAAGACAATTGCAAGGCAATTTCCTCTTCTATGAAATAGTTTTTGTCCAGATAGAGCATAGCTATGGCAGACCTTGTTTTTTTCTAGGCTGTTTTCCCAGACTTGCCTCAGATCCTCTCTTTTTTCCAATAGTTTGTGATCCAGCCTGTTTTATCTAATCTAATCCATCTTGGCCTCTATGCCATGCTCATCCCATGGTTCTTGTCCCAACAGCCTGCCTTTGTTGCCTTTCTTGCCCCCTGAGTCTCACTCCTTCAGTCAAGAAAAACCTGGGACAACTATCAGATAAAACCAACAAATTTGGCTTTGCCTGATGATCTCCATGTAGTCAGCCCGTCCTTCAGCTTGGTGGAGGAAAAAACCTTCCAAGCTGTGTCCAGGGTCTTTGTGTCCTCCATCTCCATTGGGCAAGTTCTCAGATTACTTGGCTACCCCTGGAGATGGAGGCAGCAAGCAGGCTATGAGAACTGCTACCGTGGCACACTCTTCTCCACCCTGTCACGAATTTGTCATCAGCTAAACTCACAACTGGACCTCCTGAAACTTGCCCCCTGGCAGCAACTGCTAGTGTTGGCCAAGCATGTGTTCGTGTTTCCCTCTCGTGGTGTGCCAGATCCTGGCTTAGTCTGGGGCCTTTTCACTTGTGCCGGGGATGAGGGTTGGGCCAGCTGCTCCAAGGCTTCAGCTGGATCTGGGATGGCCTATGTGAAGAACAGGCAGCTGCTGGCTTTCTTGGTGGATGGCACTGGAGCTCGTGAGGACCTTAACTGCCTGAGCGTGTGTAGCTATGACTATGCAATGCTTTAATGCAACACGGATATGATTTCTCAAGTGACCAGTCCCAGAAATATTAAGGTTCTCTGAATTTCTGCCTGAAAACGGCACCTGGGTAGAAGTGGTCCATCTGTCAGGTGGCTGTTCTGACAAACACCTACTAAGCATGACAGTCAAAAAAGGAGCACACTCAACAAACACGTCAGTCTGACAGTCTGAAAATCATGTGAATCATTGTGTGTGTGCTACTTAGGGCTTGAGCATGTTTCCACCTGGGAAATACCCTGTACTTTTGAAGCTAAAGGTCCACGTTATTTGTAATAAATTAAAAAGCTACACAAACATTTCTGTGAGTCAAGGGCAAAAGTTGAAATGACAGTCTTGTATTTCTGAGGTAATTTTGTCATGTAATAAGCCAAGACACTCTTTAATCTTTTAAGGAGACTGTCTGGCAAACATCCCCAGCTGACCTCCCCTTTCCTTTCCTACACCCTGCAGCATGCATATGTGACTGGGAAATTGAGGCACCCAGCAGTTCCTGCATGGAAAGGGTAATATCCCTACCAGTTATTTTAAAGGCCAGTCACTGCTATCAGGAGTATACTTCAGACAGCATAAAATATTCTTATTTGACTGAGGAAAAGCAGTGATTGGTGTACAGGCTATCCAGTTTGTGGCAAGGCTGTCAGAGCTGAGGTCTAGGATGGGCACAGAGCATCTTGCTGTTTGTCACTGTTCAGATCCAACCATCCACTAAAAATGCAATTGCCAGAAGAAATGCTGGCACAAGATGTAGAAAACAACCCTCTTGTTGTTATTTCACCAATTATTATTTCAGAGAGGGGACCATATAACTATGGGGCCTCAAGGATAAAAAGTAACAGATGCACACTGGAGCAGAAGCATTAATGTTTGATTTATAGCACAGAAGCATTTTCCTCTGCTGCCAGGTGTCTCTTAAGCCTGAGCACTTCTTGCTTTGTTAGATGTATTCTCCTGTAAACACTTTGTTGCTGCTATTACATTTTCCCATGCTGAAAGTCTATCGCAAAGACTTTTTTTCTGAGGCATTGGCAGATGGCAATTAGCACCCTTCATATTCTTTCCCCATAACTTCAGCAGTTTTTTGCCTGCATCCACTTAACAGCTCCAGGCATGCCAAATCGCACGCTTCTGGAGGACTTGTTGCTAGTAGCAGATCTTTGATTCTAAATGCCTAAGTAGCGTCTGAACTATATTTAGAGCAAGTACACGCCTGCCTATTCATGATCTTTTGTGTATAGCCTGGACAGCTCGGTGCCAGCGTGCGGCATAATCAGCTTCTCCTTTAGCGTTCAAATTCCACAGCTCTTCAGAGAGGAAGGGAGAGGGGAAAGAGTGGTGAGCAAGGAAACAAGGATAGTAATTAAATATGACTTAGGAAAAAAATCCCTGAATAGCAAATTAGCCTTGCTGTTTTACTAATGTTACTGCTCTCTTCATAAAGTCCCAGCCGTGTAATTATTGCACACTCATAACTCCTACAGGCTTTCTAGAGAACTATACAGTTCTGAGTGAGGCTGTGAACATCAAGAAGTTCTCCTCATTTTCCTGGACTGCTGAGGAAAGAAAGAACTGACTACATGTCCTGCTTAACAGCATTTCCATTAACTTAAAAGGCAGGCACCTCTTAAAAAAATTGTAGGTAGTTGTCCTGCAGCTTTGCAGCGTAAGGACATCTGGAGTAACAAGGACAAGCCTACAGCAGATGTAAGATACTAATTTGGCTTTGGAGCTTACTGACTTGTATAAATGCTCAGAATTTATGTATTCTAAACATCTGATTTTTCTAAGTTGTGTTTGTAAGTACTTAGTTCTGCAACATTAGAGCAAGATGTTTCTACTGTGAGACACAGACGAATTCAACCAATTTGGTCATGTAGCGGTAAATATAAAGGTGATCAAACCTACCTGTTCATTCACTTAGAGGGAAAATAGGTAAATCTGAGTTTATGACTGACTGTACCACTAACTTTTTTCTCTCTTGTGAGAATGTCTCCATTAAATTTCTAACTTGGCACCTCTTCACAGGGAGACAACCTGTAAATGTTTTCCTTATAAGCCTCTTAAATAATTGTTGCAGTCCCTGAGCCACCAGTTGGGATGGCTGGGGGACCAGGGAGCCCAGGAGCTCGGTGGTGGGTGAATTCAGAGATCTGACACCCCCCACAAAGTCAGTTGGTGGGATCCCTCTCACCTGGTCTTGTGACCTGTGTGAATGAGGTCCCTCTGGTTGGCCAGCAGCGAGAGGGTCACTCTAACCCTAGGTCACACCTTACTGGTCCTCAGCTGTTATCCCTCCCCCTGTCTGTACCCCTGATAAGAACCTGTCGGGCCGAGGCCTGTCCTCTTGCTACCTGGCCTGCCTGCGTGCTGGTCAGAATAAACATCGGATTCCTTGGCAAGGGCCGCCTCTGACTCTTTGCTTCTGATACTGCACGAGCCAGCAGCTCTGTGTGAGCGTGGCAGCGTGCCTTCATCACACGGTGAGAGAGAAGCTGCATGTGAGGTGCCCGGACACCACCAGGAGTTCCTAAGCCGGGATCTCTTAGGGACAAGCTGCAGCCTCCTCCACCAGCTAAGCCACACAGCGGCAAATAATAACCGCATCTTCCCCTTGAACTTATGTAAAATCAACAAAATTCAAGATAAGCCTGGAATTTTCTACTGAAGGAAAAATAATTGATAGAACCAAGAAGGGACACTGCTCCGGTTTGTCATTGTTAAATTTGTCAGCTATCCTCGTTTAACTGGTCAAAGTGAAATCTGAACCTGTTCAGATGTTCATTGTGGGTGGCTGGAGAAATGGGTGAAGAGATTGTTCAGCCACTGATATCCAGCTGCAGAGCACAGGCCCATCTCGTGAAAACACAAAAATGAAAACCAATTGAAATGCGTGTACAATTCCCTGTAAATTGTACTACTAAATGAGAGAATCTAATATGTTTAATGATTTTCCTTTTTCTAAATGCATTTGGTGTTGATTTGCCTTGATAACCAGCATGGTCATTTCTTTACCAATGCACCATAAGTTCTCTTTGAGTGAAGTGCAACACCCTTTGCATGTTTCTGGTTCTTATGTTCCATTAAAAAAGGTTCTGTACTTCCACTGTTTTTGTGGTAGCGCTGCTGCTAGAGATGCAAACTGTGTCTGACTTCTTCCCACAGGATGGATTGTAGGTATCAGCCTATGCCAGGAACACAGGGCGCTGTGCCTTCAGCTGTAACAGACAGCTGATGCTTTTAATTCCTTCTGAACAGATGTGTGGGGTTTTCCAGCAGAAGGCAGAGGGACACAACCTGAGCTTGCACTTTATACTAGAGCCATCTTACCATTTATCCAATAGTTGTCACATTTGCTTCATTGCAAATTGAAGCTCTGGGAATTAAAGAAGGAGGATTTCTGTCTAGACCTTATTGTTGACAATCTCTGTGGAACACATCCAACATCCTAGGGAAGGAGGTCACTTTCTTCAGTGCAGATGGACTAAGGTTGTAACATCTCCTGCTGGCCATGTTCCATTTCCCTTCTGTCCTGCTTTTCTTGAGAGGAGTTCAATTTCTGTCATCTCTATATTCCTCTGATAATATAATCTTGTTTGGAAGAGATAAGTATAGTCATTTCACTATTAAAATTGACTGTGTACAATTTTTTCTCTGAGAGTCAGAAAATTGGACATGATTTCATCACTGTGCTTTGGGAATGGTAGGCTATTGATTAATCCTCTGTCATACAGATTATATTTGAAAACAAGACAGGTCTATAATTCTTTCCTTGATTGGCATTTCTGAACCAAATAAATGAGTTTTATTTGTGTTCTTGGATGAACTGTTAAGTAGAAAATGTTCTGGTGTTTTCCCCAGGACTCGAAATCCACAGCTGTTAGGGCAGCAATGAAAGTGTTTTTGTTTAAGTGATGTATGGCCCAAGATAAAGAAGTGAATTTGGAGCCTCAAAATGAAGTTTATGGCTTGTTCCCATCAAGTATAATCAAGAAAAAATGAAGTCCGGTTGGGTTTCTTTGTCATTTGATGACTGCTTTATTCTTGTATGGTGGGGTATTTTTCCTAGAAATTTTAGGTGATGGAGGTTGGAGTTTTATTGCACAGATACTTGAACAAGCTCTAAACATTCAGAAATAGTTTTGTAAATGTACCCAATCCACTACGTTATCTTGAGTTCTGCCTTAGCAGGGAGTGTATTAGCTGTTTTTCTGTAGCAAGCAGTGTTGCAATCGTAGCAAAGCTCAAAGTTAGAAGAGAAAGGTGATTTTATTATAAAACAAGCAGATTTTACTTGCTCACACTCCCCTACTTGCATATTCACAAGCCTTTTGAACTCTTCAGGAGCTTATAGTGAATAGGAACTTCCGTCTCTGTATCCTTTCCTACCTCTGAGAGTCATTATGGTTTTGTCATAATTTTTCATCTCTGTGTCTGGGTGCTTAAAGCTCCAACCTTATGCTTCATCTTCTTCATCACAGTCTCTTAACTGCTGTCCCTCTTTTTCAGCAGTCCATTGTTTTCCCTACCTGGGTCTCTTCAGAATTTGCACATGGCTGTGCTGTGATTTTGATGACCTGCAGAGCTGGGTACCAGCAAAACCTTCTGTCACTCCTTCTGGTGCTTTCCCACCTCACCATTCCCACTCATTCTCCACAGGCCAACCTTAACCCTTCTATTCCAACTCTCTATGCTTCTGTGCCTGTTTTGCATTTGTTCAGTTAAAAATTTGCACATAATTTTCTTTGGTACTGTAACACTTTTATGAAATATGATGAATTGCTCAACTATTTCTAGCATTTCCTTAGCACTGTGCCAATAACCTGGACCTCCAAATTAACTGTATCATAGGAGAGAGTGTCCTGATCCTGATTAAAGCAGTCAGAAAGCCCGGAAAGTGACCAGCCCTTTAGAGTAGCAGCTTCAATGTTCATCCTTCTGCAACCTGTAAGTCGTTTGAATTGAGGCCATATTTGGACATCCAAACCTTAGGACCTGTTGTCTGAATGGACTTTTGTCCATGTCAGAATAATAATAATACTCCTTGGCATCCCTGATAGTTGGTCAACAGGTAAGTGATATTTTAGGTAGCGAAGTTGAAAATGCAGAGCTTTAGTAGCACACTTCTTATCCCCTAGTCATTTTCAGGGCTAACACAAACACAAAATAACACCCTTAAACAGAACTGAGCTCAGAATGGGAAGCCTCCAGTGTCTGAAATCAAATGCAAGTAACAAAATGTGCCCTGAGCCCACCCATCTCAGGTGGCACTGGATACCCATCTGGAAGCAGTGAGCAGACAAAGGACCAGCTGCGTCGTCTGCCTGGTGTGGGGTTATACATAGGGCTTTTTGGAGCAGGAGGAGGGGAGGTTCATCCATTATTAAAACATAGATAATAGAAACTTTATGCCCCACTGGTCTTGCATTAGACAACATGAACTGGAAGATGAGGTCTCTGCTAATTCAGTGCCTGGTACTCCTGAGACTGGCTCCCGTGTGAGGGGGAAGCAGACAGCACTTGTCTGTCTTGTTCTGTCTGATCCCAACCACCCGAGAGTTCCTGCTCCTTCCCTAGCAATGGCCTCCTGTGACAGCTTCGCTTTGCTGGAAGAATAAAGGTGTCAGAAAGGAGAAGGCCAGCATCTACGTGAGCCAGGCCGTGGTTATGGGATGCAAAGTCAGGCAAAATGAAACAATCTCTACTCATGCCAGATCAAGTGCTTAATGTAAAGCACATCTCCAACTCTCTCCTTCAGCAGTCACCCTAACAGCAGCACTATTCTCAAAAGGAACGTGTCCCACAGGCAAGCTTTGTCCTTCCCAGAGGGCTGGAAAAAGATGGGTGTCTTTACATTCATTTCTCAAGGAAGAAACTAGGATGCCATGGGTTATTCTCAGTAAATAAGAGCAAGCTGAAAAATCCCATAGTTATTCTCTCTTTCTGGTGGCCCCATAACTTGATATGATATGGGCCTTTTTCCTATTAAACCATAGGCTTTGAGAAACTCTACCCTATGCATAGCTACAAACAAGTAGAGGAAAGAATGCTGAAGCTAATGGGGCTAGCAATCCATGTCTGATGCAAATATTTGATGTGACAAAAACTGCTAACGCTCCCTGCCTCCAAACAGAATGTTCCAGGCACCCCACCTTGAAGTTTCTGAAACCAAACCAAAGGTCTGTTTGGGACACTCTGTAATTGTGGGGTGTTTGTGAATCAGGGATGGTTTTTTTAACATTTAGTGCAATGAGAGACCAACATGTTTTCTCAAAGTGAACCATTCCATTCTGTCCCATGCAGGGCTAGATTTGTTTTGGTAATCTGTGATTTTGGCTAAAATCCCAAACCACTGGCAATGCAAGTCCTAAGCAGATGATTCTTTATGGTAGTTTTGGATACCAGAAGCTTAAATAATGAAGTCCGTATTTTTTTCTTCAGTAGGAAAAATAAAACCATCTGAATGGTATTTAAAACAAAAATAGATTGAGAATTTCATCTACTGCAAAATTTGAAATGTGTTTCACTTACTTCGAATATTTTCAGATATGCTGGTTTCAATTATTCAAGAAAATTTGAGCCTGATGTTCAGATAGCAATATTTTTCACATAGTTTTAGTTTCACAATTTTACTTAGGGTGGGAGGAGAGAGTTGGAAGCAAACATCTACTCAGTTTTATTTCTTATTCACAATTCTCTTGTAAATGGCACAAGTCAAGCTTTGAGGTGGGATTCACTAAAGTGTTGCAATAAGAGACATTAATTGTACCCAGTGTCTATACCATTAGAAACAACCACTGTTTGAAGCATTTCAGGATGTAGGAACAGATCCCTCCCATGTGATTAGACATAGAAAGCCTCCCTTGTTCTCTCGGAGTAGAGTAAAATGGACTCCCACTGTTGTCAGAGCATCCCTGAACGCACACTTTTCCTTCTCAGGAAAGTGTAAAGCCAGAGTGCAGGCATCCAGGGATGCTTCTTTGTTTTCAGGAGAAGCAGAAATAAGCTCCAGTGGGTCTTTCTTCCCCTCATTCTGTATCTCCCTTGAGTTCTGAAGGATATAGTATTTTGAATAATTTGCCTAATTTCAAGCTTCCTTTCCCACCACTCCCCCACAAAAGTGCCTTGTACTTAGCACAGAGATTGTGTGAATATTGCTTTCTTCCAGAATGAATTTCTAGGTATTTCTCAGAGCTATGGTTCATCTAAACTTCTTCCAACAATGCATTAAATATTGTCGCCACAGCCACAATATGCCCTTCCTTTCATCCTTTGCCCAGTGGGAGACCTGAATGCATGGAGGTAGGCTTTGTTCTTGGGCTAGAGAGGAAAGGGGGGTTAGGAAAGTTTTATCTCTATGTCTTTTGTTTCCTTTAGT
This sequence comes from Gymnorhina tibicen, assembly GCA_013399875.1. Classification (NCBI taxonomy): domain Eukaryota; kingdom Metazoa; phylum Chordata; class Aves; order Passeriformes; family Artamidae; genus Gymnorhina; species Gymnorhina tibicen. The sequence goes on from VXAZ01004978.1 coordinate 2,090,663, forward strand.
TAATACTAATTTGTAATGAGTCACTTTTGAGAAGGCAAAGGAATAAGGCTAATGCTGGTCCTTAGTCCCCGCTGAAATTTATTTCCCCAGTGTTGGATGGCCTCTCCTAAAGGTCTGTCGCCTGAACAGTCTGCAGCTTCCCCAGGAGGTAGACAGGGCAACATACAGAGGTGCAGTTCCCTTGCATCTGCTCCAGGCAAGTCAGACTCTCACGCTGGGACAGTGCCCTGAAAGGGATGACAGATGTGATTAGAAATTTTATGGCACGTGACTTTACAGACCAGCCGGCAGGTTTGGTTCTGCCCTAGCCAACGTTGGCAAGAAAATGTGCAATAACATGGTGCACAACACGTGTCTTCTGGTGGGTCAGGAGGTCCTTGATCAGCAGCATGGCCGTAGTTTGTGGATGAGGCAGCAAAAGTGTGTTATTCACTCTATTAGAAGCTGCCTGACTACAATGGAGTCACCACGGACTCCGAAACCCCCCTGAATTATCAACTGGCTCAGCCAGCCGTGCACAGCTAGTGGTGGAGGAACCAGCCCAGCCACCCGCACCCAGCAGGGTGGAAGCTTGCTGGGGCCTTGTACTGTTGGCAGAAATGCTGTGGCTGCTCCCTATAGTGTGTAATGGGTTGTCTGCCCTCCGTGAGCCCTTCCACTCACCCCAGGGATGAGGTGCCAGTGGCAACAGTGGCGAGTGTGCTTTACTTCATGTCTCTGGGGGATGTCATAATGTTCATTTTCAGCCTCTGCAATTTATTTTACACCCTGTACATGATTTCCAAAGGAAAAAAATAATGTTGGAAAGTATTTAAAACAAGAGAAAGGTTAGCCTTAAAAGGTGGAGAAGTCACAAAGCAAGGAGACAAACATCTTGGGAGGCTTTGTCAAGGTTGCCTGTGGCTTGGGCTCGGTGCAGAGGCATCAGAAATGGTAACAACCTTGTTCAGTCCTTGTTTCTTATTCCCCTTCTAATGGAAGAACTCCTTGTTTTGTCCAGCTCCATCCTTTACCAGTGCATTTGGGTGATGGCAAGCAGGTAAATCTGCAGCAGAATATTTTCTGTGAGCATCTTTGCCTTGCAGAGGAAAGCCCACAATACCTATGGAGTCCGTGCTGTGGGTACTTACCCCCAGCCAGCATCTGTTGCCCACAGGTTCACTCAGCTCTCTCTGCAGACACGTGGGAAGGGGTGGCATTCACCCCTGCTGTGCAAGGGGCCCATCTTCAGAGCTTCTTGTCAGGAATTCCCTTCACTTGGCCTGCAGTTCAGCTTAAGCTGTTCTTTCACGTGTTTTTTTCATTTATGCAGTTAATGGGAAAAAACAAAACAAAAGGAGTTGACTTGTTTCCCCAGATTGAAACCTGATTAACCAACACCAGTAGTTGCCAAGCAGGTGTATACATCAAAGATGACACTAGAGTAGAGAGAAGCTGCCTTTGTTGCTGGTTAGTCCATATTTTTAGTATTTTTCCATGTTATTAATTAAGGATAGGGTCTTTTCCATGTGCATGAAATTTCCTTTTGTAAACAGGTGATATTTTTCCACAGAATGAAGGCCAATTCTGATCTCACTTACACCTGGGTAAACCTGGACTAACTCCACTGGAGCCTCTTCATCTAATCTAATCTGCCTGTTTTCAAGTGTGCCTGGCATTAGGGTATCTGAACACCCATGCTGATCCCCAGACATAAACTGATGTCACTGGGTTCAGTCTTACTCACCATGCCCCGTCCTTCATATATAATTTATCAGCCAGAATGATGTTAGGTGATTTGCTCTCTGAAGTAATCATCAGTCAGGCAGCAAGATGATGGATAGGTGGAGGGAGAGCAGATGGTATGAAAGATTAATCAAAAAGCGAGAGTCTGTGCCACTGCTGGTCCACAGCTAAAGATCCTCTTGGGTGTGAAAAATGCTAGAATAATGGTGAGGTATTTGTCTCCTGAATTTATGCTATTACTAGGAAATCCTTTCATGCTGCATGGCTCTGGAAAGGCCAGGTGCTTTCTTGGGAGCATGTTGGGGCAGATCTTGCCCACAAGTGTGGCTGTGTCAGGGCAGCTTGGCCTCCACCGCTTCGGCGATGCTGCCTCCTGCTTTTCCCCCCTCAAGTACCATTTGCTCTGGCACAAACACCATGCCATTCCTCCCTGGCCATCATTTCCCATTAATTAGTAACTTCTGCTTCCCATGCATGGACCCCTCTCTCCCTTGTCAGGTCACCCTGTCTGCTTCCTCCTTAGCTGGGTGTCTCTTTTTCCACCACATCAAACGTCTTACCTCCAGATCAGGAAGATCATCAGTGCTACTGAGGCAGCTACTGCTCTCTTCCCTCTAGCAATGGCTTTTCCCTTATCTTTCTGGAAGCCAGATCTCCTTCTGTGAAAGATGTTTCATCTTTCCCATTTGAATTCCTTTTCTCTGGTCATTGTTTTCTACTCTAGCTTCTTCCCAAATCATGATTTCCCTCAGACAGTTCGGGTCCTCCTTGAAGAGTGGCCATGTATTCTACAAGAGTAGTTGAGTCCGAGCAGAGGTGAATTTCCTGCCAGAAACCAGGGCAGGCCAAATGCCAGGCTGCAGCCAGAGCCAGCCAGAGGGTTAGAAAAAGAGTTAGGAAGCCAGTCCCACCATAAGCCTCACTGTCCCCAGTGCCACCACAAAAAGCAGGGTGGAAACAGAGACTGATGCTGTGAAACTGGACCTGGCCATGAGATTTAGGCAGGACCTGAGGAGAAACACTGAAACTGGTAACAATAAACAGCTGAGAGTGATGTGGTACACTAGACCTCAGCCACTGAGGGCTGAGCATGGAAAAATAGAGGGGAGAGGAAAGTGTGGATCTCACACCTATGGCTCTGACCGTTAACTCATCAGCAAACACTGCAGCAGCTGCTTTTTGTGCAGCTTCTGGACATCAGGGTCTTTTTAATTGCTTTCATGCAGCCTCAGCACTGTGGTATGCTTGGCTGATGCCTTCAAAGGATGTCTTCACAGCAAGAAGGGCAATAAACTTAAAGACCATTACCTGTACTGGGCCACTCATTCCAACTCTGCTGGAGCTCATAGGCATTAGTCTGGGCCAGGAATGACTATACCTCAAATTTATTTTAAATTAGAGCTTCTGGTTTTGCAGGAACTTTTTTATTACCCCAGGCAAGAAGAGGGATGGAACAGTGTTCCACCCTTCCAACATAAACCTGTGCTGGGCAAAGCCCACTGTGTGCCGGCTGTGCAATCCTCCTGCAGTGCTTCCTGTTCAGCTATTTAATTTGATTGCCATTGGCCAGCTTTAAAACCTGGGGTTTTAATCTGCTGTAAATTGGTGCAGCTCTACTGAAATGCGGTTTTCAGCCTGTGGTCTGTCAATCCCCAGATCTCTGTGGACTGCTCTGAAAAGATCTGCAAAAGGTAACTAAAAAAAGCAAACCTTAATGTCAATAGGCTTTGAATTGCCAATCCATGGGACTTTCTCCACTAGGCCATTTTGGGGTGCCAAAAAAATGAAATGATTAAAGATCATGAAAAGAGTACTGTTTGGCACCAGCTGAGGGTCTGTTTCTGACTGTTCATTCAGTAAAATACTAGTTTTTAGGAGATGATCAGGGTAGAGTAAGCAAATGCTACAGCTTAGGCTCAAAGTTCTACGTGGTTTTTGAAAGCAGACTAAAATGCTGTCATGTATACTATATATCTATTTGCAAACTGGCCTGGTTGAATAGTAGGAGATAGCAAAATGCAGCTGGAATCACTAGAGTATGATATTTGGGAAAACTGTTGTTCCAAATATTGCTTCAAAAGGCCTACACCCATCTCTCCTAAATTAAAAAAATGAGCATTTGATGTAATGTTTTAATATATTTTTATGGAACATAGCCCCAGCTAGAAGAAAAATACACATATAGCCTCTTAATAACTTCAAAGCATTGAAAGATCTTTCATTCTTTTCCAGTAGTGTCACATTAATTTATCTTTTCCTGAGTTCCAAGAGTTTTGTATATTATATAAGAAGGCACAAATATGTTCTTTGCAGCATTTTATTTATTCTTCTCTTAGAAGTGGATAGAAGATACACATGCTGTTTCACAAAGGATTTTGAGACTTAGTGTTGTCCTGCAGAGCAAGAAAACATTCAGAAAGAAAATTCCAGATTTCTGAAGGCAACAGTTTTCTCCAAGAGGTCTAAGCAGCTTCCTTGGAGACTGTCACAAGTCTTCTTGTGTTTCTTCTTGACTGTAATTTTAAAATATTACTTGATTCTGTAAAGCATTTTGATTTTACAGATCTGCAAGTTCCAGTGGAAAAGGGCTCCATACAAAGCTCTTCGAACAGTTCTATTTCGTCATAGCCCTATGACTGTAGCACTGACTGCTGGGAGAGATTTGGAGCTAGAGCCAGATACCTAACAAAGGCTGGAGCTGCTTGGATCTGAAATCTAAATTCTGTTTGTGATCAAACTCAGATTATTCTTCTGATATTCTCTAGCACCCAGAGAAGAAATAAAAATTTCTTTCAGTAGAAGTTTAGCAATCAAGCCACCCTTGCTAGGCTCGAGCAAGTTCCAGTGACTGTACTGAACCAGATCCATGTCAGCAGCATTCAGCCTGCTGTGTGGAAGTGATGCTGCTTCCCTGAATCTGAATTTTCTGCCTCCCTTAGTTGGCACTGGGTTACAACCCCCTGCTTTGTGACTTGCCCTGAACTTTTCTATTCTCAGACTTCAGGGAGTGTAGCCAGTTATTAATAAATAAACACACATTTTAAAAAAGCAACTGTAACCTTACACAGGTAGCAGAACCTGATGTGCTCTACCAGACGAGGGAAAAGCAAGTGAGGCTGCTGCAAAGGGAAAACCATTTTGTCTCTGTGATTCCATGTATGTTCTGTCTTTAACCTTTCCCCTCTCTGAATATTTGCCATGTGCAAATGACATGCATTTCATATGGAACTAAACCATGCCTTATTTTTATATAGATTACCTATGAGCAGTGAGTACGGCCTGTGATGAAAAGCAGAGGTTTCTGTTACTTCATATCAACATACGATCTCAGCAGTATCTAAAACATATGTTACTTACCATAGCATTTGCATGTGCATTCATATGTTTTTGTTCCACTCGGGTTATCTTAGAGCCTTAGGGCCTACCCCATTTGCACATGTTTGAATTAGATGGATGCAAAACCAGCATATGAAAATATAATTGTGGAGGAGAGGAAGGGGGACACTTCAGAAATGTGGATTATTTTCCTCCTTTCCTGTCAATTCTGTGTCTGCATCTGCATTTATATGCATATGTTGCTGTCACAGGTTTACCTGCATTTACTTTCAGGACAAACAGTCCCGAAGCTGCATCTTGCAGCACCATTTAAGGCAATTCAAAACAGGGAATATAAGACCCTTCTCCCATTTGAAATACAGGTGGGGATTCCTATTTTCCTATCCCCTTTATTCAACTTTTTCCACTGTCATAGGTGCACCTACAAGCTATTTTCCCCATTACTAACTGGACCAGTGGTGTGTACATGAATATTGCCTCTGGAGCTTACAGTGAGGCAAACTCATGGTATTTTCTCTTTATGGAGCAGATGCATTGGCAGTTCATAAGTTATTCATGCTCATTGCCCTCAGGGATCCATTTATATAAGCTAGAGAGATGTATGGGTGCCTGACTATCTCTTACCCCTGCCTATCAGACATCCCTCATAACCATAATCTATCCCAACTTATACTGTGTCATCATTGCAACATGCTTTTGAGGAAGAGAATTGCAACTGTTCTCAGTTTTCTCAGGGTGAAAAGGGCCCTGGGGGATTTGAACTGGTTGCCCCGCATCTCAAGAAGTTCATCCTGGCTCTCTGAAAACCCAAACTAACTCTGTTGTCTGTTGGACTTCTGCTACCCTCTCTGCTGGGGTGTGTGAAATCTGCTGTCAAACACTTAAGCAGCAGAAATTGGCAGATCCCAGCGTGGCTGCTGCAATGCCAGCTCTAAGCATCGACCTTGTCATTAGACACCAGCTCTTTTCTTAGAGGAAGACACTGTGTTCAGTATGTTCCACTCAGCTTTTGCCAGTACTCTGCAGGGAAAGGATGGGTCACAGGTTTTGACATTTCCATCACTGGACAGAGCTGTGGATATAAATTCTTTTGGTTCATTTGGTTTGGTTTGGTTTGGTTTGTGTTTTTTAACAGATTGAAAACATTATGCAAAACAAATGCATGCTTGGGTGCCTTCTTAATGCCTGTTTGGAGTTACGTGCATCATTCCTTGTGCTTTGTTTACTGTTGGATTTGCCTGCTTTTCTAAATCAGCTGTGGATGTCCAGCTTCTGATTTATATAGAGCCAGAGATGCACTAGTTATCTCTGAGCCTAGTTTTCCTGTGGAAAAACTCCAGGGAATGTCATGGATGCACTGCTGAATTAATCAGGACGAGGAAGTGTTCTTGGAAGAAGCAGAACTTCCTTTCATGCAGGATAAGACACGGCCAGATGCCATGGGTGGGGAATAGGGACATGATTAAAGATCTAGATAAAGAAGGATGTGCTCCTCCCTGCAAAGATGATGCATTTTCCTAAAATTTTATTTCCTACATTGCTTGGAAATCAAGTTGTTCCACCCTTTTTTTGCTTTATCTTCTGCTTCAGTTGCAAATTTTCCCTCTTACTCAGCAGAACAACCAGTAAAAACGAAATTTCCTTCCTCTTTGAAGCTTGCAGATGCTCGATTCAGGAAAGGGCAAATGGAGGAAGAGCACACGCCATGCCCATTTTTGGCTGCAATTTATCCCCCCCAGGCATGGATGATGGAGGGGAACACCATGGTCCTTTCCAGCTTTATTCTCAGTATTAGACCACTGACGTCACCGGCATTTGTTCCACACTCAAATTTAGCCTCATCACCATTACTTGCCGAAGATCTATAATTAGCAGAGGTACACATGTGCGTGTATGCACACACAGAGAGGGATTTATGGAAACAGGAGTGTGTTTCATTACTCCAGTCACTACCAGGTGTTTAAGTGTAATAGGGTAACAGACAGCTTGATATTTATACAGCAGCAGGACATGAGTTCTCACCCTCCATGTAAATCCATATGACTTTGTAACTGTATGGCCATACATCTAGTGACGTTGGCTTTCCCACCCGACCCCCTATAGCCTTGCTCTCACTGCCTGCACGGATATATTTCCTTCCATTTCCATGCAGAGCGTGTCACCATTTCATAACTCGGTAAATCAGCTCACTCTTTTGATTCCTCCCACCAGTGCAGCTGTACATCAGAGCAGAGCCCCGTGTCCCCCTGCGTGGGACGCCAGCTGTGGCAAAAGAACAAGGAAGCCACCCGAGTTCTGCACTTCTATTTTCTTAGCTTCTATGTAAAAACATATATATGAGGGGTTTTTTCACCATGCAGACATCCGCCGGAGCTAGCATTGTTCTCATTGATTGCTGCTGCTGGAGCTCTGGAGGCAGCAGTACTGATCCATATGGAAACAAGGTTTCCATAAATCTGTCAGACTTGAATTCTCTTGCAGAGTCTCATCCGGTTGCTTGCTCCTATTTTCTTTTCCGTGTTTTCAATTCCTGATTGAGTCAAGTTCAAACAAGCCACTTATTTGGCAGTGCCCTTGAAATAAAGGTCTGGTTTAATTGTGCCTTGGGAAGCCTGGGAACATAAGGTTTCCTCATGCATTCAGAAAAAGTATATTCGCAGGTACATGCGCATCTGCTGTCCCACGTCCTCTGGCACACTCAGGGTAGAGCTCTCCCACATGCCTCTTTTTAGCATGTGGGGGCTGAGTGCTTTTCAAAGCCAGGGATTAGACTCTTTCTTCTGTTAAGGAGGGGCTATTAGCATTCGATGCCTTCTGTCCTGCCTGCTGCTTTCATGCTCCATTGGCGCTGTTTCAGAAATGACATTATCATGGGATTGAGCAGCTCGAGGGATTGCAAACCAGCAGCAGAGTCCTTCCCCTCCAGGTCAGGAGTTCATCGCTGACCTGGGCTAATACTGGCTGAACATCATTAGCATCTGAAATGAGTTAGGGATCTCCTTTCCAGTCCCTACCAAACAGATATCTCATGGCTCCCCAACACAAAATTTTGCTTTACCGAACACTCTCTCAGGGTGCTGCAAAGACACCCATAGTTAGAACGTGTCCTTTCAGAGATGGTGTCAGGGCAGAGTGGCCAGGCAGCATGAGCATAATATGCATAATATGCAGATGTGTTCTCCACCATTGCCGCTCTCTATCTGTCACCAGTATCAAAGTTAACTTGCACAGCCTTGGGCTATGAGGGACATGATGAAGAGTGGGAGACTATGCTAGACTGAGAGGGTTGTTCATAAGCAGAGCCATTTGCAAGTAAACTAAAATGTCTGCTCTCAATAAAGACTTCAGACTTTCACCGCCCATTCCTGTGTTTCTGAGGAAGGTTATCACTGTGAATCTGAAGGAAATGATGCTAATTCATTGTCACCTTTGGGGATCAGAAGATGGTGTGGTGATAAAATCAAAGAGGATTTTTTTTTCTTCATCTGTAATAAACCGTGGTGAAAGAAAATTTGCTTTCCATATGATACAAGTTGCTACATGGATACCACATGCCTGACCTGCTCTAAAACCATCTGTCATCAGCTCTAGGCAGCGCCCGTTTACCTCGGCGGAAGATCTCTGGTTGGTTTAGTGGTCTGTCTGTTTATATTCATAAGCCTGACAGTGCTGCAGCTGGCTTAAAAAGCTTATTAGTATTGTTTACTGTACTTTGTTGTTTATCAGAAATACTGATAAACAATCTAAAAACTAGTGGCTTTTCAAAGGCTTTCACGTAAGAGTGGCATTGGCATGGAAGTACAAAATCAAGTCTTGCGAAGACACAGCTGAAGGCTCTGTCCTTCGCTCCTCCCCTTATCTTTGTATTTTCCCCCTCAGGAATGCAGAGCAGCCTTTGAGTTCTTCAGTTGTGGTGGGTTTATTATATGATCTTTCTTGTGTCTAAGGAGGCTTGCTCATATAGTTTCTACAAAGAATTTATATTTCAGGTTCCCTTCTCCTCTGGCAAGCATCAGGGTGTTGAAACCAGTGCATCCTGCTGGGGCCCATTCCTACAGCTTTTCTGCCCTCCCCTTTTCTCTCCAGTACTGAGCATTGAACGTAGAGCCAAGCCTAGGTTGGTCTGTGTTCATGGAGGTTACTGTGTCTGTGTGCGGGGACTTACCAAATACAATCTGTCCTGAAACCTGTCTCTCAGTATGAATCAGCTGGTGGGAGAGCTTGAGGAACTGCTGGACAGCCATGAGAGCAACCACATTATTAATTCCTGGCACACAAGAAGGAAAGGGGTGGAAGAAACCCAAAGGCTTTCTTCAGGCTCTGTCACACGTGGCCATACATGGTATTGCTACCCAGACAACACCATGGCTATTTTCCTTCCCCTTGCCTTTTTCTGTAATGATGTCTCCATGTGCAATATTTGCCTGCCTCCTTAGTTGCCATGCTACTGTTCGTTCCCTTTTAATCCTCACTAGAGAGTCACATTCTCCTGTGATTTCCTCAGGAAATGGAACAAACTTGAGTAAGTTCTTGAGTGCTCTACCCACCCCCTTCCCCCTCTGTATTTTGCACATCTGCCTATTAGATTATAAGTGATTTGTAGAGAGGCTTAGCTTTAGCTGGAGCGTTGTACATTGTCAACTTCATTGTTGTCAGTAAATGCGTACTTTTCCTGGGCTTCTTGCTTTCTTCTTTTCCTTTTAAAAATGAAAAATCCCTTGAAGCTCTAAAATAAAACTACAAATCCACAAAGGTTTAACTGCAGTGCCTTAAACAGGTGCTTTATCCACTGTTCTCTTTGAAATGTGGATTCTAGCTTTTGTGACAATCCCACAGCGATGCTTTGTCCACTGGAGAAAGCCTAATTGCTCCCCATGATGGCAAATAAATCCGTGGAGATTTTCAAGTTAAAATTTGGATTTCAGACTAGCTGCATTGTACGATGCACAGCACTATCACCACATCACAGATTCAAATGCACTACCAATTTCCTGGAAAAGCAATATATTTTCTCTTTTTATTCATATTTATGTATTTGTTTTATCTAACTGGGGTACTTGTCGAAAGAATATTTGTTGGTCCAAATGGAAATCAGATACTCTGCGCTGTGAGAAATTAGTTGGGGCATCACTGTGATAAGCTGGTGTGACCAGAGGGGTGAGGCCAGTTTATTCATCTGGGAATACGGATATATGGATATGATACTGGAATATGAATACATCTTTGGGCATTTCAGCAAGACTTAGGGTTAGATCCTGAGAGGTCTGGAAATTGGCCTCATCTCTCCTTGCCTAAGTTCCCCATACGAACAGTTTGCTTTGTCCAGCAAAAAATGGGCAGGGTTCCACAGTGAAAGATCAGGCTTTGCACAGAGGTAATGCTTTGTTTTAAAGAATTCCCAGATGTTGTTGGTTTAGGGTCATTTCGAAATTCTCCGTGATGGCAAAGCAGCTTGTGAGAGAATATTTGGACAGCACAGGTTCGTCTTGAAGCTGAATAGGTCTGAGGCAGCACCTAACCTTTGGGCTGACTGACACCACTCAAGGCAGCCAAAGCTAAAGCAGAGACCTGGCAGTCTGGAGACCTGGGCTCTCCTTCACTCTGCAGTGGAACTGAGGTGACAGTGGCCCCAGGTTGCATCAAGGGAAGTTTGAATTGGATATTAGGAAAAATTTCTTCACTGAAAGGGTTGTCAAGCATTTAAACAGGCTGCCCAGGGAAGTGGTTGACTCACCATCCCTGGAGGGATTTAAAAGATATGTAGATGTCGCACTTGGAGACGTGGTTCTCTCTGTGCATCAGCAACTTTACATCATCTCCAAAGAAGGTGAGAGGGTGATGGTCACTGTGGGTTTGGGTCTTACCCTGAGTCTGTGCAGAGCTCACTCAGGATTCAGTGTGCTGTGAATTTTTGCATGGATAAATTCAGCTTTGTTGCCGAGTTGATGGACATCACCCACACGTCCTGTCATTGTTTTGGAGCAAATGCACAGGCTGGCATTCTGAAGGAATGCTGTACGTCCAGTTTGTTGAGGTGCATGGAGTGTTAAAGGGCTGACATGCAGAGAGCTTGCCCTGCTAATGGACCAGGATTTTTATAGACAGAAGGGATATGCCATTGTTGGAGTGGTAAATCTGTAATGACAGACGTTCGTTCTATATTTGTGAATGACCTGATTTGGCATGCATGCAGTTCATTCTCCTGACAATAATGGAAACATGGTGTGAGACAGACAGAGAAATAAAGCTGTGGTTAAAGTGAAGCTATACATTTATAAACGCTTTGATTTAAAGTATTTTCCCCACTTAATTCTTCGCCTTGTTTAAAAAAAAAAACAGCAGCCCCTGTTTGAATAGTCTTTGTAAAGCTTTCAGCTCTCCTCCTCCTTGTTTTTCCTCCTCCCTCACCTCCCTCCTAAGCTGAAGAGATGAGTGTAAGACATCTGTCAAAGCTGTGGTAGCTTATTTCTGCTGCTCCGTGAGGACCCCAGGAATCTGTCAGAGCATCCCTGGCTGCTGCAGTCCTGTTCCTGGGTGATGGCTGCCTCAGAAGGTGAGAGTCAGGCACCGCTGGGACACAGACCACTTTGTCCCAATGTTAATTTGTCCCTGAACTGGAGGGAGGGGAAGGGGAGGAGAATTTTGAGGGGAAGATACCGGAAAGTTTAGGAAACCTTAGAAGAGGCCATTGTGCCCTTAAAGAGCCCTTGCTTTCTGCTTCACATTTCTTCCTCCCTCCTTCAGGAAAAATTCCTAAACTGCTTTGGCTTGGTACCAACTATTCCTTTGGCCTCCCAGCCAGAAAAGCTTGCTGAGGATGGAGAAATAGCCATACACAATGGTTTTGAGAACTAATAACACATGCACGCGGTCCAGCCTTGAATTATATGAAATATGGTTCATAGCTTTCAATCCTGTTTTGTCAGAGGCCTTGACTGCTTAAAAGCCTTCCAGTCCCTCTCCTGCTCTCTTCTCCCCCCAAAAATAAAATAAATCCCACACATTTTCTCTCAACTTCCAGCATATGTGACCGTAATTGTGCCTCAGATGCTGGCAGAGTGCCCAATCTGTCAGCCTCACGTGGGAATGAGGAAGGATGCCTGCTGGATCAGCTCGGCTGGGAGGGGACGTGGGGGCCAGAGGCTGGGACACTTGCTCCCACGGTCCTGCAGAGGAGTGGGAGGACCCAGTGCTGCCACTTGCCTGGGATGCACGTGGCAGGTCAGGATCTGCCCTAGTGGCTGCTTCCTTCTGGGGGAACTGCTTGGGGCCAGTGGGTATAATCGAGAGCAATTAGTTAGACCAAGGGGCCAGCTACAAGTGAACTAATTACACTGGTGCATTGTACTCCAGCAGCTTGTAATTCTTGTGCCCTGTGTTAGTACAGATGGGTCCTCCCTCGGTAAATGAAGACACTCTATGTGTTAGTCACGCTGCTGGATCAAGGAGAGTGTGGTACTGGGTTTGCAGCTGAGCTAGATGAACCTGCTCAGTACCTGGTCCTTTTTGCCTGGTCTCTAGCATGGCTGTCTACGTTAGTTAAAATACACAACGGTGTGGATCACACAGCTCTCCAGAGAGGAGAACTCTTGGAAGTCGTGTGGTGCCTGGGGGAATAGTTATCTCTCCTGATTATGACCCCTAGGAACTGATGTGATAGAAAAATCAATTTAATTCTGGAAGAACTTATCGTTAAAAGACAACTTGTGGAACTTAATTGCTTGAAATAATTTGAGGTAAGCACAATTCCGGAAAATCTATCAGAGATAACAGCCATATACCAGTGGGGGTAGCATCATTCTCTAGTTCTCAAGAAACTCAGTTTCAATGGATAAGGCTTTCAGAAGGCTTATGCTGTGATCAGCAGTGAAATAATTAGTTGTTGTTATCATTAAGCGTTGGTTTCCCACAACATGAGCCGCCAAGTGAGCATTACTGAGCTCTTACTTCTTGGTACTTAAGCCAACTCTTGTATCCACTGGAATGGCAGAAGCATATTTCCCTCTGGATTGTCCTCCAAAAGTAGGTAAAGGAACAAGGGTTCAGTGTGTGGGACATGGATGCAGCATGATGCCACAGCTGGAAGGGAGCGAGTGAGCAAGGAGCTGGCGTACACAGCGAGTGTGATGAGTGTGACAAAAGACAAACTGCAGGAGAGGTGCTGGAGCTGTGCTGGGGACTCCAAGCCTCCGTTCTCACACTCAAAACTTCCAGGCAAACAAGACTCAATAGCTTTTTCCTGCCCCTGCAAAGAGGATGAGGGCTCAGCTCCATGGCAGAATAGCATTACCAGTAGACATTTCTGCCATCATCACTGGCATTTTGCCTTGGTTTACTATGGATGTGGTAGATCCTGAGTATACACAAGGATCTGTTATGCCAGGCACTTAAAAAACACCAGTAGCCTGAAGATCCTGCATCCTAAGGGAGCATCCTTTTCCCTGAGGACAGACAAGCAGTGGCAGAACTTGCTCACAGAGGCTATGCAGTCTCCATCTTCAGAAGTTCTCAAGGCCAGACTGGACAAAGCCCTGAGCAAACTGGGCTGATCCTACTGATGGCCATGATTGAGCAAGGGGTTAGACTAGGGGCCTCCTAGATTCCATCACCCTGAATTATGATCCTGTGATCTTTATCTGGGGCTGTTTATGTTTTTGTAGAGCACGCAAACACCGTGCCCTATCTGCAGGCAGGTACCTGCCTACAAACTAACTCGATGGCATTTTTCCTGTGCAGGGCCTTCTGAAGGAAATATTATGCATATGGATGTAGGCAGTCTCAGTTTCTTCTCACCTGCATCTTAATGATCAGGGCAGGTCAACATTAATTGGGAATATATCTTAGAGGTATTATTTGTTAGTTATTTGGTGCCTTTTCCTTAAGCTCATTAAGTAATTACTCAGTGTTCTGTCACTCCTCTGACAGAGGCTGAATACAGCAAAGCATTTATTTTTTTTTCTCTGGTGCTAAGTACACATTTGCACAGCCTTTTTTGTTTTATCTGATGATGCCATTTTCTTTCCTCACAAATGGATACTTCCTTTGCTCTTCACCCTTCTTCCTCCTCACCCTCTCTACCCCCCCACATGCCTTCAGTGCCAGGATGGCAGCTCTAAGACTGCTGGTAGTCCCTTGGGTGTTGCAAACCGAGGACTTTAATCACAGCTTGATGCCATCATGTGAGCAAATATGATATTGATGGTGTTTGATAATTTAAATGAAAATGTTAAAAATTTATCTTTTGGGGGGGTTACATACTAATGTGTGGCAATTTGAATACGTGCTAATGCTTTTTGCATTTGGAATGCTTAATTGATAAAGATTATGTGGATAAAGATCTATAATTAACTGATAAACATTAAAACATTAACAGATAAAGATTTATATTGTTCCTGAGAAAAATGATGAGTTTTTCCTCTCTGCTGGACCCTTTTAAGGAGCGATAAAGGAAGAAAAATAAGAATATGGCATTTACTGCAGCTTAAATGTAACTTGCTTTGTTGTGTTACTGCTGAATTGAGGTAATTAAAATTTGCACAAACTTTTAAAAATTATTTTTGAAAGAGTCAGAAGTTAATTTCAGCCTAATTGTTATACTTTATTTTTGGGACCTAGAATTGCCATAATCAAGGATCAAAGCAGACAGACAGTTTTCCTTCATCTGGAAATCAGCAGACACCACAGCTTGCATAACAAAAGATCAGAGATTAAAGGCTGTACAGTCTGTCTTCATGAGACTAAAAATTTGCTCACATATGAGGAAGTCCATCAAAGCTTGTCTAAAAGTTGTATGTGACAGGAAATACACTAATTTTATAGGCAGAGTGGTTAAACAGATTTTCCTACCAAATCAAAAGTATAAGGAAAATTAGATCCAAACCCACCCACCTGTGGAACTTCAGTGAAAACACCCGCCTTGACTCTGCACCTGGGAATAGTCCGTCAGACCTGACGACTTCACTCCTGCTGATCCCACCCTGGCCTCACCAGATTTTGCTGCAACTCTGCTAAGGAGGCTGCAGCCCTTGACTCCAAAGGGCTGAGGGCTTGGCTCACTGCTGTCTGCTTGCTCTCAGTGGCACACTGAACTTTCCTGATTATTATGCCAGTGCCAAATCCATCCTACATTTTAAAATACATCCTGTATGCCACTGTTTTCAACCACTGTTTTCTTTTTCTCAGCTTTTTTAAAAGGCTGTTCAATCCAGATGTCTTGAATTAGTACTCCTGCAGAACAATGCCCAGGTGTAATGATCAGTACAGTCCTAATGATGTTGCTCCTTTAGCCTCTGTGCTCTAGGTATTTGCAATGTAGAATGTATTTATGATCACTTCTCCCAGTGGAAAGAGTGAGCAATTATGAGCAATGGACAGACTATTTACCAGGTTTTTCTTTTTGCTGTGATAATCTACTCCTCAGCCAAGGCTTTTGCATTCCTCTAGGTGAGTACAGTATCTCTCACTAGTTATGTTTCAACATTAAATTCATGCCTTTGTACTTCTAAGTGTCTGAGCCTTGAATCAACTACGCTGCTTGTGGAATAGCAGTGTAATCCCCAGGGTCTCAGATATTTTTTAAAAGGCAGGACATCTCACCTCCCCACCAGCACCCGTGTTTTGTAAGGAAACGGGACTGTCTCATTAGCACAGAACCAGTATGGTTTCACCGTACCAGGACGTGCTGCTACCAATCCTTTATCCTCCCAGAAGGGTGGTTAAGTGTTGGCATGGCCTGCCTAGGGAGGTGGTAGAGTCACCACCTCCGGAAGTGTCCGAGAAATGACTGGATGTGGCACTTACTGCTATGGTTAAGTTGGCATGCTGGTGTTCAGTCAAAGGTCCATGATCTCAGAGGTTTTCTCCAACCTCAATGATTCTGTGACTGGCCACACCCAGTCTTTCCTGTTTCAACAGCAATCATCATCTTCACCAATTCCCTTTCCCATCGCAGCCCTGCCTAGGAAGGCCAGCTGTGTTCAGGCAAATGCCAATGGCAGGTCCCAGTTCTTCCTGAAGGCATCTCTGGTGACTTCTAATGTGTGATGGGATATGTCTGTGCCACTGGTCTCTCTGACTTCAGGCTCACCTGCAAGGAGAAGGGCATGACCAGACATGACCAGAATAAACAGAGGTGTGATAATCGTGTGATTATATCCAAAGTAGTCAAAATCAGAGTCCCAGCATATCTGAACATACAGCTCCTTTTCCTGGAGTTTTGGCTCTCCACTGTCTAAGAAGCACAACTCAAACTCCTTTCATTTTATTTCTTAAAGCCAAAAAAAAATTCTGCTTGCCTTAAAACATTATTGTGGCATGACTAATTTCACCTAGATTTTTTTTTTTTAAATTCTTGGTAACTAACCGGATGATTAACTTTATTAAGAAATCAGGTCCAAAACAGACAGCTATGTTACCTTTGATCTCCCTACCTGTGCTTCAAAACAACAACTTATTTGGACATACTCAAGTTTATCTTTCCCTGACACCACTGGCTAGAGCAACTTCGGTTGGAGAAATAGCTTTAGGAAACGTTGATTTAAAAAAAAGAAAAAAAGATCAGTCATACTGCTCTAATTACATTTGCCATGTTAATGGCACAGACTGCTCATTTTCAAGCTCTGTTGGAAAGATTACCCAGAGAGGTGTTATCCTCTCAGTACAGTGTCAGATGTCACCCTGTGGGATATTAAAGCCAAGTCAAGATTGTGCTGAAAAATATTTTTTTTCCTTCTGTACAGTAACACATACAGCACTAGATTGCATTAAAAGAAATCCCTTTGTAGAAGAAATGTTAATATGGGCTGCCAAATGGGAAAGATTTTCCATAGTTCACTGTTAATGTAAGACCTCAGCTCTTGTGGAACATGCTGTCCTCTAATGAACAGCTCCTTAATGAGAGCAGAGAATCAGAGTTTCAGATCTAGAAGAATGACAACAAAGTTTGGAAGGTGTTGTTTCTGTTTCTCTTTCTTACTCTTTTTAATACAAGCACTAATTGGCCTTAAATAAATGTGAGTAGAACACAATAGATTTATGATATTTTTTGTGAAGCAAAACCAGATCTCAGGCATTCAGAGAAACAGACTCCCCTTTTATGAGGTAATTATGATTTAGTGTTTTCTCTCTCCCTGTTGAGTCTGTGGGTTGCCTTTAAAGTGGCTCTGGGATGAATGTCAGAAGTGGAATTTACCTTTTCAACATGTAAAATGCAGCAGACATATATTATTTTTGTGAGTAATATTTCTTCTCTGCTGCTACACTGGTTGGGGTTTTTTTTCTGAAAAAACACCTATAAATTATCCCCAGTGGACAGGTTGCTGCATCATCAGAAAATGTTGTTTTGGAAGAGTGTGGGGAAATTTCTAGAAGTTCAGGTATCTCTTCCAGTAGGATGTAAATTAAATATGGAAAGTGACACCATCACACATGCTTGCTTTTAGGTTTGTTTCTTGTTATTGGGAGGAGACTTGGGAGCAGGCTCCCTTTGGGGTTTAATTTCAAAAGGCTGTGACCCAGCTCC
This sequence comes from Gymnorhina tibicen, assembly GCA_013399875.1. Taxonomy (NCBI): domain Eukaryota; kingdom Metazoa; phylum Chordata; class Aves; order Passeriformes; family Artamidae; genus Gymnorhina; species Gymnorhina tibicen. The sequence goes on from VXAZ01004978.1 coordinate 2,108,244, forward strand.
GGGATTTCAGTGGGAGCTCCTTCTGCCACACAGCACCAGCTCAGCAATGTTGTTCTGGAAGCACAACTGGACAATTTGCTACCAGCTCTCAACCTGGCCTTTTCCAGGTGTCCTAGGAAATGAGGCATATCTCTCCTTGCACTCTCTGCTCTTTGTTCATTGAATCATCCTGCACATTCAGCAACCCACCTGAATGGCATGCAGCTGTGTTCTGAGCAAACCTGGCACCTCACTCCTGTCTGAACAGCTCTCATAGACACCCTTCCAAAAAACATCTCCTCATTGCTAATTTCATACCTGCACAATTTATTTTTTAAGCCCTTTTCCCTCCCCTTCCCTGATACCAAACTCAGAAACACTGAATAGGATTTAGGAATGGTTTAGGGGAAAAAAACCACCAAACAATGAAAAAGATAGAAATTGCAAATAATTGCAATAGCGTGGCAGTACACACCACGTACTCCAGCTGCAGTGTAAGATGTACTGTGGGCTACCTGTGAATTTGACAGAGCTGCAGGAGTTCAAGTCATGTGTTCATGCAGTCTAGGAGATTTCCTCTACTTTACAGTCTTCCAGCACACAATCAGGGCTGCATCAAAAGAGGTGTGGCCAGCAGGTTGAGGGAGGTGATTCTCCCTCTCTCTGCTCTCATGAAACCCCACCTGGAGTGATGCCTCGACCTCTGGGGTCTCCAACACAGGAAGGGCACTGACCTGCTGGAGTGTCTCCAGAGGAGGGCCACGAGAATGATCAGAGGGCTGGAGCACCCTTCTATGAAGACAGTCTGAGACAGTTGGTTGTTCAGCCTGGAGAAGAAAAAGCTCCAAGGAAACTTTAGAGCAGCCTTACATTACATTAAGGGGGCCTGAAGGAGATCTGGATAGGGACTTTTTACAAGGGCATGTAGTGCAGGACAAGGGATAATGGCTTCATACTGAAAGAGGGTGGGTTTAGATTAGATATCAGGAAGAAATTCTTCAGTATGAGAGTGGTGAGAGACTGGCACAGGCTGCCGAGAGAGGTTGTGGATGCCCCATCCCTAGAAGTGTTCAAGGTCAGGCTGGATGGGGCTCTGAGCAGCCTGGTCTAGTGAAAGGGGTTCCTGCTCGTGGCATGGGGGTTGGAATGAGATGACATTTAAGGTTCCTTCCAACCTAAACCATTCTAAATTTCTATGATATCCAAAAGCCCAGGAGCATTGAAAAAGTGTGTTTAAACCCTGAGGCAATGTATCAATAAAAAGTCCAGGAAGGCTATTATCCTCAGAAACAAAGGCAGAGATGCAAAGAACACAGACAAATGGTGAATCTGCATCAGCTCTTGGTTGTGCGTAAAAGAGGATGAATCTAACGTAGATCAATAAACTGAAACGCTGACTCATTAAAACCCAGCATAAAATTCAAGTGGTTTATCCAGGAATATAACCGATGGAAGACATTGATTAAAAAAATATGTTCAGTGCATATGAAGGACGTAAATTGGAGCTCTCTCCCACTATACTCTGGTAGTATTTGGCAGAAGCAATTTGAAATTTACACAGCATTGCTACAAACAGCAGTGGGTGGTCAACAGAGCTGAAGGAGGACTCTTCTGGAAACCCACACCACAAAGAACCTTTATCCCTTCAGGGAAGGAGTGCCAGGACTCAAGGGTGCAAAGCACAGCCCAGTTTATGTATTTTAGGGTGATGCTGCTGGCTCCCACCCACAAAACCTGAGGGTATTGCAGGCCTACGTGACCTACGTGGGCCACGTGTTCACTAGCTCTCAAATAAAAGAGCAAGGGTGGTTCCCAGCATTTTCAGTATTACAAGCCTTGGTGATCCTCGGGAAGACACTTATTCATTTATCTCACCCAGGTGATTTGCATCCACACGCTCAAGTTGCATTTTTGCCACCACCCCAGTTGTGCAAGCACCAGCCCGAGGAGTGATTACTAATTCTAAAATGTTTTATTTACGACAAACAATGATGCAACTACTTGGCGTGATGGACAAGGCAAGAAGGACACCAGTCAAGCGAGGTTTTGGAAGAGTTTCAACATCTGATGTGTCTTGGAAAACATTGTTGCTGCGTAGGACTCAATAACCAGCAGGACAATTAACGGTGTTTGGAAAGCCACGCAGAAGGAGCGCACTCGCAGATCTGAAGGGTCTGAAGAAGAAGGTGTCATGTAGATCAAAGAATAAGTCTTGGATGAAAACTGCATTTGATGAAAGAGATGGCTATTTAAGAGAGTTACCTGAGGCTGAACCCACTGAAGAAGAGCAGAAGATGAAGAGAGAAGGCATTACAAATGTGGAATGACAGTGAAAAGTTAAAAACCTTTCTAAATTGATCTTATGCAAGACCTATTGCTAATTCTCTTTGTGTTAGATCTGAACATAAACTGATTACCAATGTTATTGCAGTTCATCAAGAAATACATGAACACAAAAAGCAAACAAAACAATTAACTTCATGGGGTTTTTCTTAAGAACCCACAGACCCCCTAGAGTTGCCTTTCCTGTTTTAAGTGGAATTCAACCTGTTGCACCTGAAACTGTTTTGCTTCCCTGTTCCTTCACCATCTGTGCCTGGTAATGACCCAGATGAACCTTTATTGCCATCCTACATCAGCACCCAGTAGTTTTAATGGTATCTTTCCCATCTGTCTGCAATACGTGTATACATTAAGTTTCTTTCAGGTACATTATTACTGTCCTATATTTATTGTTATGTCACTTCAGCGGCTTATAATTAACCATTGTGTTCATAATATCTTTTATTTCAATATATTTCTATGGTGATAAATGTGTACGGGATGCATTAGGGAGTTTGGTGAAAGGAGTTGAAGTATATTTCCCTTACTTCCTGTTGAAATAACAGTTTGCAAATGGTGGCTTTGCTACTATGGATTTCCCTTAAGAAGGTGTGTAGAAGAAGGGGGAGTGCTGATCCTAATCCCAGCACAACCCCACCCTTACCCAGCACTCTCCCTCACCTCCTCCTGGTAAACTATAATTACTTTAAATTTCTGGAAATGTTGACACTGCGGGAGAAAGAAAGATCTCATGTGCTTTTCCCATCCCCTTCTCTATTTGAATGTGAGGGGAGAAAACTGAAAGCTACAGTAGTTCCTTGTTTTTAAAAAATAATCTTTTATTTATTTCCTGAACAGTGTGTACTGTATTCTGTAGATTTAGCAGTGCTGCATAAAATAGCACACTAATGTAGTTCATGGGTATTTTTGGTCACTAAAATAAGGGAAGGGAAAGTAAAATCCTGAAAATAGAAAGTATTATAGGGTTCATATATAAACCAAAAAGCAAGGATATTTTATAGAAAGCTAATAATGTAGCCGCTGTAAACACCCAGGTTTCTATAGAAAAATTCTGGAAAAAAAGGATGATGTTCACAGATGCCTCTGTGCACTTTTGTGTCTTGTTAATATTGTAGATAGTGTAGCATCATGTTAAGAATCAGCATTAAATTTATCTGTATCATATAGGAATCGGAATGACAATATAACAGGATTTTGAAAAAAAGTAACTCAATTTGATGTGGTAACCATAAAAAATAATAACTGAACATGCAGCAGGAAAGCCTAATTTAAAACCATATTCTAAATATCTCTTCAGTAACTATACTGTGATAGTGTATTTCACATAGCAGTTTATTCATTTTTTCCCTAAAATTTCCCTTTATTTCTGTATCAAGCCTGGGGAAAAAAGCCTGAATATTTTCTCAAAACTGCTTTTTACTGCTGACTTTGACATCTATAGCCGAGGTAGGATAGATATGAACAGGCCAGTGAAACTGGATTATGGTAGGAGGACAAGGAAGGACATTCTTCTGAATCCTTAGGACCCAACACACCTACTGTTTGGCAAGAATGTGAATATTTAGTGAAAAATAAATAAATAAATGAGAGGATCTTAGGTGCTGTTTCAGTAGGCGGCTCATCTTGCTGGAAAGATGGGTATCTTCATCATGCTTATGGGTATCTTCACCACCATCAAAGAGGTGACAGTCCCAGCTGCAGAATCCAATGAGGAGCATGTGAAAAAGGCTAACACAGGGAGTCAGGAGAGCTTTGGAAAACAGGTAGAGCATTTTGAGATATATAAAAAGGGGTGGTGAACCTGATAGGAATAAAAACAATGAGTATGTGGTTTGGTGTGTGAAGGACCCTTTTTGTAGTTATAGTAAACTTAAAATTTTGGGATATCCTCTCAGAAGATTCTCAGAATATAACTGTAGCACCTCAACAAGAAAATCAACAGCTGGCTAACAGGATAAGATCAGAGTTTTAAATTATGTAGTTTTTACACAAAAAAAATTAAAACAATTTTCAGAGGCCAAATTAAAGCAACTATACATATTGTTTTTAGTACTCACATGGCCAACTAAGCTTGAAAAATTGAACCTTCCAGACAAAGTACATCAGACTGCCACTTTAACAATGGTCTAAAAAAGGCAGGCTCTTTTTTCCAAAACCTAACTGAGACCAAATATCCGAATGGCTTTATGCATGAAGGCAATGTGTTTCATGAGGGAGCGATAAGCACGGAGAGAAGGGACAAAGTAAGTGTCCCTATGTAACTAGAGCCAAACAATGTCACTCCTAAGAAAACAAGTGTTACTGAATTTTCAGTAGCACTTTAGGAAGGCAAGACAAGACCTTGAGAATAATTACTTTTGATAGTTTTATTCCCCAAACAAGCAAGGAATTAAAACACAAAAAATAACATTGAACAGAATTTTAACTTTTTTTTTTCTCTACATGGTAAACCAAACTCTGAAAACAAACCATGGGACAAGAAACCTTTGGTGAGACCCCAGACACAGCACTTGACACATGTAAGGAAAGCAAAAGGGAATGTCAGAAGCTTGACTTCCCTTGCACCGGGGGGAAATTTGAAACCATGTTTGTCATTTGTCAGAAAGGTCCTCCAGCTGTCAGACTCGGCAGCCAGGAGGGCCAGCCATGTCCTGGGTGCATCAGGCACAGCATTACAGCCGGGCAAGGGAGGGGATTGTCCCACTCTGCTCTGCACTGGGGCGGCCTCCCCTCGAGTGCTGGGGGCAGTTTTGGGTGCCACAATATGAAAAAGACATTAAACTCTTAGAGAGTGTCCAAAGGAGGGCAATGAGGATGATGAAGGGCCTTGAGGGGAAGCCATGTGAGGAGCAGCTGAGGGCACTTGGTCTGTTCAGCCTGGAGTAGAGGAGACTGAGGGGAGACCTCATTGCGGTCTGCAGCTTCATCATGAGGGGAAGTGGAGGGGCAGGCACTGAGCTCTTCTCTCTGGTGACAGGAATCTAGGAAATGGCATGAAGATGAGTCAGGGAAGTTCAGGTAAGATATCAGGAAAATAGGCATGAATAGGCAAATAAAGTTCCCCCTGCTCCAATAACAGGAGTCCAGTAGAGACAGACTTTGGCATTATGCAATAAATACACTCCCTTCAGGAACGATGTCAGATATTTGGAATATTCTGCTAGGCAGAGTGTAACCGAGATGAGCTTGCCAATTTATCTGTGCTACTTTTAAAGATAATTTGCTCTGGAAGTTCCCAAAATCTTTTCACTCTCTGACTCCAGTACTGTGTGAAATAAAATCAGGGGTTTTTTATTCATTACTGAATTTCCATCAGGGATAATTAACTTCATAACCTCCCCAAGCCTGCATGCATGTGGGTGTGTGTGTCTTTCCTCCTCATAAGCCAACATCCCTGATACATAGATAATTTATGAAAACAGAGTAGACGCTTTTTAATAATTAAGTACTAGATAATAGGAGGGGACTTTTTGCAACAATGTACAGTGGCTTTGAAGTAGAATACAGCACTGAAAGGTTAGTGGCTGTGGATAAATTACATTTCAAAAAAGAAAACCTGAAGAAAGCTGCTACACTTACACTGTATTATTAAGTAAATTAAAACACTGAAAAGGTTCTTTTCATTTTGCAATGCATGCACTTCATCGCAGTAACATGTGAGCAGTAGTCCTGTGGCAAAAAGCCAATTGACTGCCCCAGAGTAAATCACATAGCATCAACACGGCCCATTCTCTCTAAATTACAGGGCAAACAATAACACAGGTAAAATTAGCCCCGGCCGTAATTATACAGCAGAATTGTGCCGAGGACGCAGAATGATAAACGGCAAATGCAGAGTGTGTTGTGTCATATCATGTAATCTCTCCTGCAGCAGAGTTGAAAAACAAAGGGAGAGTTGTGCCTTGTTTGTCTAACATGCTCTATATCACAAATTAGAAATCCTTCCTAATTAAGATATTGTTAAATTTCCTTTGTTAACAATTTTTTAACAATGTTAATTAGTGATCATTGATGACATTTTAACAATGTTAATTAGTGATCATTGTTCATCTTACAAACAATTAGGGTGATTTGCGCTGCAGTTCTCAGGCGCAGAAGTGCATCCCAGAGCCTTCCTGCCTTTTTACCCCCAGGCTGCTTGAGCCGAGGGAGGGCATCTGGGAATGCTAATGCAATATATAGCCACTCATTTAGCAGAAGCATTGCAAGGAAAATCATGTCTGGCTTATGAACGTTTAATAGTTCGAAACAGCTGTAGCTTCACAAGGGTGTTCTCATCATACAAGTGCTCCATGAGGTCACTCAGGCCATTTTTACACTAATGTAATACAATACAATACTAGAGGCACATGGACATTCATTTCCCACTATTCCATTAATTATCGTCTAGCTGTGCAGTTGGCAGTGGCTCTCAGAGGCCTGAGGTTGTGGTGTCATCTAACTCCAGCCATTTTCTGGTCTATGTGTTGGTGACAGTAGCAGCAGCAGCAACAGCGCCTGCTGTGACTCATGTCCCTGACGCCTGTGTGAAAACGGGGACCAAAAACATCAGAACAAGAACCCCTGTCACATTTACAATGCCAGCTTTGGGAGTTGCAATATCACTTTGATTTGTAAGAAATGTCCCTGAGAAAGAAGGATGTTAGCATCAAGGGTTATGAAGGAGCTTGAGAAATCAGCTTGTCAGTTAGACCACAGGAGCGTAGAAATTGGACTGCATTTCCTGGCAGAGACAAGCGGAGGGCTACAGGCTCTGACAGATGTCAGGCTCGATGCACGCTTCCTCTCCACAGTGGTCAAAGCATTATCTCTGGCTGGAGCCAAAAGGTCTCTCCTACCCAAGAACTTCAGGGGAAGTTGGGTTAAATGCTAGTTCAATTAAAAAAAAAAACAACAACCAACCAAAAAACAGACTTTTACTGAGGAAAACGGACAGTCTGGGGGTTGAGCAGTGGGATAATATTGCTTGAGACACCTCCTGCTGTTGTCCTACTGCCAGTGATAGCAGCACTGGGGCAATCAGAGGCAGGGCCACCCCGCAAGCATTGGGCAGTAACACTGTCAGGGCACCAGCAGCCATCCATGTTATCATTGTGCCTCTGCTCCAGATAAGGTTAGACAGCCTGGGTGATAAGACATCGACATACAGTGTATGTCAGTGGTCTTACAGTGAGTGCTGATGGTGGACCACCAGAGTAGCTCTGCACTGTGGAAGGCACAGATTTTGCTGCTAGGGGTGTTACCATGCTTACCATAGGGCTTAGCAAGAGGCATAAATGCACTTTTCTGTGAGCCTTCCCTCAGCAAACATGCTTGAACCCTGCTGCATTACAATTCTGTTTCTCATTTTATATTTCTTTACCTGCTGAATGAATACCTGCTGTCTACCCATAGCTCAGTTACGTAGTTTATCCATGTTTTCTTCATGTTCGTAGTTTATTCCCTCTGTAATATGACCACTGAATTGTTTGCATGCTGCAATACATAAATGTTTCTGCAGAAAATGGTGGATGGAAACAAGTGCCAGAACCCATGCAACATGTTCTAAATGTTAGCTGCAGATTTGGAAAATCATTGTTAACGCAGGGCTGACATAACAGACATGTTCTTGCATTGCCCAGGTTAGTGGATGACATTGATATGATTAGATTATAAGAGTGAGCCATTAATCCCTCCTTTTCCTGATTCTTATTGACAAAATTGGAGTGTAAACTAACACTAACCTACTCAGTTCCAGCTACATTCTCATGAATATACATGCATCAGTCCATCAAATTTACATTTATAAAATGCCCTTCATTCAAGGACCTCAGAATGCAAGAGGCAATCAATATAAAAATAAAATTGTTAAGCTTGATTTGGTAAGAAAAATTCAGCTTAGGCATTCCAAGATTTTTCTACTGGCACTTTCCACGGCTGGAGCTGACTAGGATATGCCTGAGTTATGTCTTTCACCTCGCCACTTGTTCTTGTGGTTTGTGTGCAAATCCAAGTGCTGATAGAGGCAGAGGATTAGTAGCACTTGCTAGGATAAAGCTCTCTACCTGTTTTTGCAGCAAAGTAGCACTCTTTTTCCTCACCATTTCCTGGGAATGGCTGGATGTACAGCTTCCAGCTACTCTAAAATAGTTAGCAGTTTGGAGAGGCCACTAAATGGCTGTAGGGAAAGGCTGAGAAGTTACTTGCCTCACTTTATGCACAGAAATCAGACACCAGCCCTTGGAGAAGAAGCCAGATGTGCTGTTTGTATGACAGTGACATTTTCCCAGTTTTCCAAGTCAAGAACCCACAACAGGGAAGCTAAAATCCCATTTTAAAGATGAAATGCATTTCGATGCTGCAGGGCTCATCTATGGCACATTTGGGCAGAAGTATCTAACTTTAAACATCCACATTTGGTGAGGTGAGAGAGGAAACTGATAAATGCTTGCTTGTATTTCTAGGTACCTTTTTGTCATAGGAAATTTTATTACCGTTTGTATTATGGATTGTGATTGTCAGACCCAGATATGAAAGTCAAAATATATTTTGACTTCCATGGGAGCAGATGGAAATTGTAAACTGATTTTCACCTTTAAAAAATGACCAATCTTATTGCTAAATTAGATTAATTTGTTCTGTTGTTATGATTTTGCTGTGTTCTAGATTCCAAGCAACTGCAATTTCTTTTTCCAAAACAGAAGTAGGTATCCCTAAGGGAAAGCGTAAATGTTTTGTGAAGATGATGCTGACAATATGCTAGCTGTGGGGGAGTGGGCTATAATTAGAGACCCATTTGCACCCAGTAATTTTCTGTTATCATTTGTAAGTGACAGTAAAGTGTGCTGAATTTCCACCATCCTGTGGGTTTACACATTTACTAATTCTTTGAGTCTTCGCGTTCCTCAAGTCATTTGTTTCTGGCATCATTATGTGACTGGTCTCTAAGCAGAATATTCCCAAGAGCCACAGCAGAAACATAGGACACCTCAGCAGTAGATAAAGGCTAATAATTCTCTTTGTGCTCAGACGAGTTCACTTTGTTTGCTGGCCAGAAGTCATCAGTGAGCATTACCTACATAGCACCTCTATGACCACTGTCTTGTGTTGTAATATCAAACCAGGCTTTGCTGACATTAAGCAAAGGTAGCAACAAAAGGTAGTAAGCAAAGGAAGAAAAAGGTTCCTCAGTATTTGATCTGTTTCTTTTGTGTTTCCTCATGTACACCTGCTCCTGAAAATCTGTTGGACTCTCTTCCTAAGGCTTAGAGATTGTTGAGTCTGAAGGGGTTGAAGAACAGGACAAGGGAACATCCTTTTTTTTTGCCCCAGTGTATCTATCTCCGCTAGTTATCTGCTTTTATAAAAGAAAGGCAAATACCATCTATGCAGACATGCACTTTTCGAGGTCACACTCAGGGCCATTCAAGCAGACTGGGAGTGAAATCATCAAGGATCTGCCGGACCTAGGCATTTTAGTGACTTGAGCTGCGTGGATGCTGCGGTGGAGATGCAACACCAAGCAGTCAGCGCTGGTTAAATACCAGCAGTTGCGAACAGGCTGCTGGCTGGCAGGATGAAGTGAAGCTTCCCCCGACACCTGCAGTTCCACGGGGCTTGGCTGTTATGCACTCTCATGCAAAACATTCAACTTAACTGGAATTAGTTGCTTCCACTGAAAACTAACAAGAAAAAAATTCAAAAAATTAATTAAAACAAAACCAAACCCAACAAACTACAAAACGCTAAAAAACTAAATCCCAAAAAACCCAACACAACCCAAAATATGCTGGTGCAATTAACTTGCACATTGCAGTATTTCATGATAAATCTTACATTTTTGGTCATTCTCCAGCCAGAGCCTAAAGTAAGAAAGCACAGGAAAAATGCAGCATTTAGATCCACATCACAGGGAGAAATGCTGATAAATGGTCAAGAAAATTCCAGTAGATGTGTGTATTTGTTTTCTTAAGTGGAGATAGATAAATAGTGTAACGTAAGAAATCTATATCCGCTATTTTCTGTTTGGACAGAGAGCTACATCTCCTCCTAAATTCAATTCTTTAATCAGTGGAAGCTGTACCTCATAGCACAAACAAAAGATGTTATTCTATGTTTTCATATTTAATGCCAGATATATAAAATCTCTGAAATATAAGAAGCGAGTTTGAAACATACAGTTGTGTTGTTTGCTCTCCCCTGTTCTTTCTTCTCTCTTGGCTTTGAAGGCTGCTGCTTGGGAAAACACATGGAACATTCTTTCTGAATGAAATACCACTATTTTATATTGTATGAATTTATGAGTGGATAATTATGTTCTAATTCCTCCCAAGTGGCCCTCTCCTGTTCTTCTCTCTTCTACTCTGCTCCATCTTCCTGAGTTTCACTACACTTTTCTACCCAGTTCCCACACTGATTTTTTCACCAGTTTTTATCTCATCAGATCCCACTGCTACTTTGTTCACCCTTCCTGACTTCTTAGTGTCCCACCTTATAGCTCTTCCTCCATGCGTGATGCTTCCTCTTCACCACATCTTGCCCTGGCTTGTTTCCAGCTCCCTCCCTTCCTCTCCCTCTCTCTCTCTCTGTTGCCCTGTGGTCTTCCTTTCTCTGCTTATTTCTTCTTTCTTCTCTGAAGTTTCCTTTCTTCTGCTCTCATGCGTGAGAATGTAGCTAGAGACCACCTGTCTTAACAGGAAGGCAGGTATTTTAGGAAAGCCCTAGTTAGCTTTATGGTCCGTGGGCTGCCTGGCACCAGCCCGTAATAGGCTTTACCAAGACTGAAAATTAAAATGTAGCATTGAAATATTCAGTCCATCATGTTACTATGCAAAGTGTCATCTAGTGGCTCATCTTATCACGAAAATTGCCCAGCACCATCAGAAACCACAGTTTTCTTCAGTCTTTACAGTCTGGTCATTGCCTCATTTTCAGTCCGGAAGGATTTTCTTAAACAATAAAACTATCCATAATAAGTCTGCTCTCTAAATTATACTCAGGCATGCAATCTCTCACTCTAATTTTGAAACCTGATTGTCTAAATGAAGGCACCCAGTTCTAAGTTTTAAGTTTCAGGCAGGCATTTAGGCACCCAAATACCCATTTTATTCCCCTAAGTGCCAATCTGAGCACTCCAATACAGCAGGTGAATGGGCACCCTCACCTAACCCGAAAAGTTTAGTTCAGAGCGTTGCTCTGTTTCATTGAATGCAATTGCGGTGCTGTTCACCACCCTGTGCCACCAGCACCCTCCTCTGCTTCTCCTCCAGCAGAGCCCATCACTTGGCTGGATGCTGGAGCTGTGTCTCCGTGCAGCATCCCACTGTCCCTCGCAGGGACAGGCTCCACTGGCACGTGCCACACTGCGGACCTTGAGGTTGTTTGACAGGAACAGAACAAACTGGAAGGTGACTGAAAGACAGCACGAGTGCTTTTGGCTTTGCAGCAAAGTTGTCGCCCTTGGGGGCAGCCGCTGAGCCCCACAGCCCACGAGAGATGATGCTCACAGCATCACCCAGGAGCAGCACTTCGCAGCTGGACTTGGGGTCTGTAGCCTGTAGGAATGCTTCTCTGCTTTAAGCACCTTCCCAGCCAGTTTAATAACCTCTCTAGCACCGCCCCAGCCACTTTGCAAATAAAATCTGAAAACCCCTAGCATCCCACTGCTCCCGGGCGACGGCCCGCTGGACTCCAAACAGGATTGGGAGAACGGCCATGTCTGGTGCAGGTGGCCGGCAGAAGAGCTCGGCCGAGCACTGCGGGGCTGGGCAGGCGCCGGCAGGCAGAGGACGGCAGGCGGCGAGGCCCGACCTGCCCCGAAACAGCCCCAAAATGAAGCCCCAAAGCACATCGGCCGCACGCACCAGCGCGGAGGGCTCCCGCCTCGGCACAATGCAGCGGGAGATACGCAGGCGGCCGTGCCGTGGAAGCAATCATATTCTTTGTTCCCCAGTTTAATGGAAGCCTCCTCCAAAGCACCCAGCGGCTGATTTAAATCACAATAAGGCGCTGACTCCGGCTCACAAAAAAAACAAGGAAACAGACATTTATAGTTTAAATCTGGTCTGACACCTGACCTTAACTGTGACTGCTGTGCCAGCAAACAGCAACAACAAAAAAAAGAGGCTCAATTTAAAGCCTGTTCTTTTTAACGCGAAGTGTTAGATATAACTGTGAAATTCCGGCTTTTGTGGGGTTAATTGCATAACTCTTTGCTGTGCTTTAACAAGATGTTTTGTAGCTGAATAGCTGTGATTTCCTTTGTTTCTTTCTGTGGGCCGAAGGTAGTTTAAGAGGGGAAATTAGCCATTTAATTATTATGAGTGCAGGAGAAGTAAAAAGACCATATGGTTTGCTGTTGAAATTAGTCACAAGAAACTTTTTTTTTTTTTTAAATAATATGTGATATTTTTAACAAGCAGATGTGAAGCCACGGCGTCTCCCACAAGAGCTTTGCCAGGCTTATCTATTGTACCAAGTGCTGCAGGGGGGTATTTTTAGCACAGGGGGTCGTTTCATGGAGGAAGAGGGTACGGAGGAGTGGTTGCGAGCCGAGCTGGAGGCACGGCTAATGGGAGGGGAAGGACAGCAGGGACTGGCCCCTGATCCCAAGCATGGCTGCTTTTCCTCTGTGGGACTCGGGGTCTCAGACCAGCACTGGAAACGATGCTGAGCCCAGATCTTTCCTGCGGGGTATCTGCTCCGTTCCTTGCTGTCTTGAGCACCTGAGCATCTCTTCACGGGCCTGGGCTGCTGCTCGTGTCCCAGCAGGTGTCCTTCAAAAAGGCCTGTGTTGCTCTGTTGGCTTGCTTCCTGTCCTGATTCCCCCTCCAGTTCCTCATAGGCAGCTCTGAAGCCTTTTTTCTGTCTTTCCACGACTTGCTCACCGTTCTAGGCTAGTCACCAGCACAGCGGGATTGTGGTGGCATTCCAGGAGGCACTGGCTTTCCCAAATTACAGTTTAAAAGCAGCAGTAGGAGCCCCGTGAGCAGCGAACAGTGCTGCTCAATAAGGGAGAATGCTGCCCGTGGGGCCAGGCGAGATGCACACTCAGCTCCCAGCTCCCCTCGGGACTCAGCTTGGTGGGAGCAGGGAGCAGCTGCCTCTCGCAGATGCACGTCTGCTCCTCCTCCCCCGTCCTCCTGGGGGCCATTGGAAATCTTTGTGTGATATCTTTGGCACCTGTAGGTACAGTGTGTTGACCCCTCTACCTGATAACACAGATCCTATTGCATAACTCTGGAAATTCATTTCTCGTGTGTGTTTTCTGTTTCTCAGCCAGCTTTATGTTGGTTGTTGTTTTTTTTTTTTCTCCTTCACCTTAATCTCTTTTCCCTCTCATCCTATTCTTTGTTTGCACAGCAACTTTCATAAATGAAAACAGAGACATACCATTGCCTTTATCCATTGTTTTTTATCACTTATCTAGATACAGAGGTTATAGATTAGAGAGGTTAGAGGTCACAGTTTAGAGAGGCATAGATTTTATCTAGCAGAGTTGTGCTGTCTTTCCCCTACCTTGCCTGAATTTACTTTGTATTAAAATTTTGCAGAAGGCAGAGAAATAATAGTAAAAGAAGTGAAGAGTAAGGGAAGTGAATATTGCTATATAAGAACTTCAGAACATTTGAATAACAAGAATGACACCAGGTTACTGTTGTACTGGCTCCTGGCCAGACCAATAAAGTCCCACCCAGAAAGAAATACTCTGGTTTTGCTGCTAACCCATGCAATCCTTTTGGAATTGGTGGGTTTGCAAAATAAAAAAGGTAAGTCAGGGCAGGATTTAAGCCCTTCAGGAAATTTTGAACCAAGTGCTTGATCATTGCATTGCTCATGCTGCAGTGCAGGAACTCAATTAGGTTGGCATTTACTGTGTGCAGGAACACCTACGCTCCTTTTCAGGCCTCTGACACCGGAGAGCTGTAACACTGTATTGAATTGTAGGCAGCCAGCGCTCTTAAACAGTGCTGCTTTTTAGATTGGGCATTTCAGGGAGTTATCACTGCTCTGATGTTGAATTTGAATCTTCTTTTCTAGTTCTGTATCCTCCTTTGCAGTCAAAGGGTTTCTGATACTCCTCTAATACAAACAATCAAGGGGCCTGGTTTGCTTTTGCCTGAAATTCAGGAATTATTCAAGTCCCCTTATCAAGATAATTCAATAACCTCTTCCTGCTCAAAATCACCCAATTGAATGGCCTATGGTATCTGTTCCTTACGTTCCCTTTTTTCCTGCCTGCCTGCCTTCTTCTTCTTCTCTGTTTCTCTACACCAGTTCTAATTATTTGACGCTCAAATGATAAATGAGTTTCAAATAATTAGAGGTGGTATAAAGACCCACAGCTGGGAGATTTATGCCAGCCGAGCCATCCGAACAAAGAGCCTTCTGTGGGTATCGTTTTTCTCTCTGGACTTTGAAGCCCTGTTCTGCTGTCTCCACCTTCAAAGAGCTATATCATTTTTAACCCACATAATTTTATTCTCCTTTTTCATACCTGGGCAATGTCACAGGCCCTTATTAAGGAGCAGACCAAATGTCAAAGTTTTGTTGTAAATCAGCAGGAAGCCAGTAACAAGTAGGGGTGAGAGGGCTCAGGGGAGGCCCTATACAAGGACCCAAGTCAGATGTGTTGCCAATTCATTAGAAAAGAGTGCTGTAAAAGATAAACCGCCTCCAACTTTCTTTAGGACAACTTAGTAACAATAACAACATTGGATTACTTTTGCATGGGCCCCTGGCCAGACTGGTCCTGTCATCTGGAAATAAAGGTAAACCTGCCTGACTTCTGCAAATGCTAAGCAGGGTTCTTGCCTGCTGCTAAATTCTTTGACAAAAAGTATTAATTTTTAAAGTCAGATAAATAAATAAATGGGCATCCAGGACAAGAACATGCTGAGAAAGAACCTTTGAGAGAGAATATGTTATTAGCGATTATCTTTCCCTTTTCTTAGTCTCCTGGCAACTTCATCTAAAGTTTGAAAGCAGAGAAACTTGCCCTATCATAAAACAACACAGCTGAAACCCCTCCTTCTTCCCTCTGAGGCTCAAGCAAGGGCTTCATGCTCTGGCTGCGAAGAGCTTCTGCTGAATCAGAGCAATGTTTTGCATGCTGCTGTCTAACAATTGGAAAACAAATTGCAATGCCAAGCTGAAGTCAAAACTGGTTTGGGTTTGGGTTGGGTTTTTTTCCTTGTCAGAGCAGGACCCTCAGCTGTGCACATGCATTGCCATACGACTACTGGAGGGGAGGGAGACTGAAGGTGGAGAGGTGGGTTTAGCACAGAAGTGTTTGGTGCAGACCTGCGGAAACTGTGTGTTTCCCTGGGAAAGCCTCCTGGGCTCTCCAGTTCTAGTACATGTGGTGATGATAATGGCATAAATACCTGTAATGTATCTTTTCTTCTTCATCTGTAAAAACTAAGGTGAAAGGCAACAATTAATATTTAGGGGAATGCCTAATATGATTTCTGATATCTTGGCTGAAAAGCAAGTGAAGACAGCTTCAGTTTCTCAGAGAGATGGAATGGTAGAAAGTGTGGCCCACGACCACACCGGCTCTTTCCCTTAAGGCTTTGTTTTGCTTTTTTGTTTGGTTCTTTGTTTGGTGCTTAGGCTGTAAGCTCACTGTGCCAGCTCCTTTAAAGTCCTTTGTAGATCTGCTAGTGTGGTGCTGTGTTGCTGCAGCCTATGAGCGGGTGCTGTCTGCTGTGGGAGTAGCTATCAGGGAATATCAGTATTTTCACAGTGAAAAAATAATGTCTTAAAACAGTTTATTTCTCTGCTGAGCTTTTCCACCATAACCTGCCTTGCTTTGCCAGCTGCTGGAAAATCAGAACTGAGAGCAGTGAGTGTGAGAGAGGGATGTATCTTCACTTTCTCAAGGATGAAGCCGCAAACTCCCTCTCAGTTCACTGGAACAACTGTGTTTGTGCAACTTAGCACGGGAACACAACCAGAGTTTTTCCTCTCGTTTTTCAGCCAGGAAGGATGAGCAAACACACATCATAGAAACAGAGTATTTTGTGAATGTTGACTGAAACATGGGCACTATGTACAACAGTTTTGATCACAGTAAAACAATTGCCATGAAGATGTGCCATCCACATTGGATTGACATCATCTCTTTGAATCCTTTAGCAGAGTTAGGGAATTGTATGTCCAGGCAGACAGTTGAATGAAAGAAGAGCCCATATTTTCAGATACAACAACTTTAATGGTCTATTGCTTTGGCATATAAAAATATGTAATCTGGAGAGAATGTAAGACAACAGTCTGAATCAGAATATGTGGGGTATTTCTTCGTAGCCAGTGCAAAAAATCCAGTGAGAACACACAGGAAAAAGAATAAACATCTAAAATAAGTCTGTTAGTGAGTAGCTGTGGTAAGGAGACTGAATAAGAAACCAGGAAAAAAAGGGAAGGAAGATGAGGTCTGTGGACACTGCTGAAGGCAAGAATTAATTTCACACTGGGGAAGGGATGAAGCAGCCTGGCAAACTACACCTGCACAGAGGAGGCAGTGATGGTGAAAGTGGAGGAGAAAGGGACATAAAAAAGTAAAAGGAAAAAGCCCACATTTGTCTCAGCAGGGCAATGCTTCTAATGCCATGCTGGTAAGACTGATGTCTTGTGGATGTGATCCTTCAGAAAAATATCCCATACTTTACATGGCTAAAATATATCTTCAAGTAAATGGCTGACTTGCCTGGATTCTGTTGCATGGATCAGCTTTCTGTGCCACACTCAGGTGTTCAATAATTGCATGTTATAGATGATGAAGCTCAAAGAAAGGCCATTTCATTGCACAGTTGTTTGTGAGCAGTGTTAATTAAACCCCTTTTTACCGTGGCTCTCTATCTCCAAACCCTTTGCAAAGTTACGGCAAAGTTCAAGGGCTACCCAGAGGGGTTTCTAAAGGCTCCATGTCTGGAAAACACTGCAAACATCGTCACTGAATCAGTATTTCCATGGGCTGATGGCTGGTGTGCAAGCACAAGACCACCCTGGCAAGGTGTGATCTAAAAAAATAGGAGGATACTGAAGAAATTTTGTTAGCAAAGCAGTGCAAAATTATTTAACTCAGAAGTTTTTGTAATCTTGGCCAAACACATTTACAACATCCAGCTCGTTCTCTAGTTAGGTGGTCTGGAGACTGAATTCATCCCGGGGGCCAAAATATGAAATATTTGGGAATTCTGGCAGGCTCCATGCGACTATTCATGCTTCTTGTTTATCTCGCAATGTTTCTTTGCATAATGAATGGGAAAGGGTGAAATAAACACAGCAATGTTTAAAACAATAGAATGTTTTGTGTTGAGACATTACTGACCCCCATTTAGATTTTCAGCAACAAGGCAAAATGGTTGCTTTAGAGATAATAGTGCTTTTTTTAGGTTGGATATGTGTCCAAGAGCTCTTTCTCTGCTTTTAGCACCACTTGGGAGGAAGTAGAAATGCCTTTGCAGACTTAAATCCTGCCCAAGTTTGTTTTTTTGAGCTCAGCGTGCCACTTCTCTTGCTCTTGCAGCAGACAGAAGGCGCCCCAGACAAGAGATCCATTGCAAATTCAGGCTGTTGCAAATGCATTTGGCCAGCAATTCGAGACAAACTTTCCATCATATTTTCCAAGTCCATGGAGGTGGTTTGGTTTTTACTATGGGCAGAAAGGTGTCAAAAATGCTCAGCCTGTTTGTGGACATGTACAAGGCACCCACAAGGCTGCACTCAAAATAGCTGAGGTGCCCGTGGGCAGCGCTTAGGAGTACATAGCACTGTTCTGGGTACTCAGAGAACAAATGGAACTTATTGCTGGGACCAGCACATGGTGTCTCTCCTGCACATATTTTGCCCTCAACACTGCCCTCCTGCTTATGGTGTTTCCATTCAAAAGGGAGAGATCTATTTGTTTAAATCACTGTGAGGGACCGAGCTTCTCTTCTCTTTGCTGTCCAAGTGCTTGGGCTGTTGATGGGAGAGGGCTCAAGTGTCTATGCTTTCAATTAGTTATCTTTAACTAAGAAGAAGTTTCAATATTGATTTTTGGAATCCCATATACAAAACCATTCAGTACAGTTTTAATGGAAGTCTGATAGGCCAAATTCTGCTCAGGCTTTAGGAAAATGTGGTCATTCTGGCTTTGATGAGTGTGCATACTGCATAAATCTGCACGAAACATGGCTCACTCTGTCTGCTTATTCACGAGCCTAGTGATACATTTTGCACTGAGAGAGAGAATCAACAACTTGCATATACATCCAGGGATTTAGCTAAGTGCATCACCACGTACAGACACCGGAGCTCAGGCACCCAGGTCAGGTTCTAAGTGCACAGTTAATGCCACTTCTTGCCAGATCTTCCCTTGCAAGGAAATGAAATTATTTCCAAAACTGCAAATGAATAATTAATATCCTGTCAAGAAACTAATATTGTCCTCAAAGTGTTTTTAGTTAGCACCTGATCCTGCAAACAACCGTATCTTCATGTAGAGCAGGTTCCAGGTTCAGGGCATCCCTTGCCACGTCAAATAATCATTAGCTTTTCAACAATATCACGGCAATCTGTTTTTTTTTCTCTGCTCGCTTTTGCGCACTGTAGGGCACTCGGATGCTCATTAACATACATGTCCCTTCCAATTTCACTCTCATTTGCACTATGTTAACAGCTACTTTTTCATCTTTGCTCAGACAAACGATGGCCTTTGTAACCAGGAATAAAATTAGTCGCAAGTGGAAACCTGTTTTAATGAGGCCAAATTGTTATTTAACTCCAAATGTGTACAGTATTTTTTGTCTAAATCTCCTTTAATTCCTCCCTGGTATTAATTATATCTTGTCATAAACAGGCCTTGGAAATGCTTGGTCCTTCAGCAGAGTTCAAAACAGAGCCTCATGCCAGAGAACCACATTAATAAGGTAAAATAAAAAAAGGGAGAAGGGGGGAAGCTCCTTTTGTCTAAATTTCCCCAAACTTCTGATTAAAATAAATGAGATCACTGGAATTTATAGAGGCAAATTTGGCAGCTCCTCTATATTTACTGAAACTGTGACATAAATCAAAACTGAGACTCTCCAAGAATGTGTTATTTGTTATCAGAGTAATTATGTGTTAGTGACTCACACATGAATAAGGTACTTCTGTTACAGCTGTTTATTAGAGTTTTCTTGGCTTCCATTTCTTGCTCTGCCACTGCCTTGCTTCATAACCTTAGGGAAATTTCTGTGTTTTGATTAATTCAAATGATGTGCATATGTATGTATCTGTACATACATACATAGCTATATAAATATGTAGTAATTTCCTCCTAAAAGAACATTTCAAAATGCTGTAAAAGACAAACTGAAGATGACGTAGAGACTTCACTTGTTAGCGTACCTTCTTTATTTAACTGTATTCATACGCAAGAGCTATTCAGGTAACATCCAGGCAGTGTGGAGTTACAACTCGTGGATCAACATGAGTTTTTAGGTGAAGCAGCAGCTATCTCTCATACCTTCCCCTCTCCCCACTACCCCAAAATGACTTATTCACAATAACAGCGAGAAGGTATTGTTTCTTCATTAACCTAGCCGTTCTTGCCCAGTTGGAGAAAGAATTTGGAAAACTGTATGTTGTTACAGTGCCATCTGGTGATTCCCGCATACAAGTGTGTGAAGCTCGCTCATCAGTGTTATTACTGCTCTGCATTACTTAGCATACTTCCTCAGGCAGCTTGTCATGCTGATTTTTTTTTTACCTCTTTAGCATTTTAATGCGTAGGAAATTTCAACAAACGGCAATCAAAACATTTTCCAAATGTACTCTTAATCAAGTTTATCAGTAGCAGTTTGATTTTAAGAAATTGAAGGTAAAGCAAAGAAAAATGTGTTTCCTAATCATTTATAATTCATCAGAAGTCTGATTGTGCTGGTGCTGCACCCCTGGACAAAGGTATGGGCTCTTCTTGGTACCCAGAAAGTGCTGTAGGTATATTGTTAGCATCCCATATGCATTTGGATGGCACCTGACTCTTCCAAGGTGATAAGTGAACATTATTGGCTACCACTTCTCAGTGAATTAGAGAAGCCTGGTCCCTGTTTTACTCATGGGAAAATGAATTGGAGATGCTGGTTTGAGATGAGTCTTGAACAGAGCTGGAGTAAGAGCTGTGGGTATCTGTTTCTCTTTTCTCGCCTGACCATTGGACATGCTGTCCCTCAGGTTGGGCAGTTTTGTGACATAACATGGTGTAATGCTGCTTTGGGGCTTGGCATGCCTCTTTTGTCACGTTTTTTGGTCACTTTGCCCATTTTCCCCTCCCAGAAGTAAGAATAATGATTGCTTGGTTCCTCTGTAATAATTAAATATTTGTGTATCATTTTATTTAATAGACAATTTGGAGTTTCCCCCACCCTGGGGGTCTTTTGGGGGTGGTCTTATGTGCAGTCCTCATGCAAAAGTGGAGTAGCTACTAGTAAAATATAGCACTAAGTGAGCCTCTGAAGCTTCAGATTGTTGCCTGAGATGTTCACATAACTGCAGTGATTGTTTCCTTCATTTTAAAATAGATTGAAACAAAACAAAGAATCCTGTGGCAGGCAGAAGACCAGCTGGCCTCTGAAAATATTTTGTGTGCTTTATTAATTTAGGTAGAGGCATATAAAATTCCAAATTTTGAGTATAAATAATTATTGAAAAGCAGTAACAAATTCATCATTTCCCTTCCATCTTTTGATAATCTATAGGGGTAGGAGGCCATTTCACTCTCTTGCTTGCTCACTTATCCCAGAGGAAGTGCAGTCCCCTCTTCTTCCATTCAGGTGTTAGCCTTTGTCTCCTCTGAAAAGCAGCAGTTCTCTCCATCCTAAATACCTGCAGTGCCAGTTCACTGTCCTCGCATGCAGCTCAGTTCCAGCCTGCTGTGAATGGGGTCTTGAGGCAAGAGGTGTTTTTGGTCTTTTCCCAAATCCTTCTGAAAAGTCAATGTTCACTCTTTAAAGAGTCTGCAGGTGAGGGTGTCACAGCTCAAGGTGACAATTCCCACTATTCAATGGAAATGGCATATGGTAGAAAAGACTGTTCATATAGTTGCAATGGGTATGAACCAAAGGGCATTTTTAGAAACACATTCCCAAGAACTAATAAAAATATATGGTATATACGCTTCAAAAACTGAAGAAAGCAGTCAGAAGCAAAGAAGGTGTGATATCTGCAGGCAGGGCCAGCTCTGAGAAGAGTTTGCTGTTTAATTGGCCAAGTTAAACAAGATACAATTAGGGCTAACTTGGTCTCCTAGGATTCATAAACCCTAATTTGGAAATTTTGGGGAGATGGTGGGGAAGCAGTGGCTTTAATTGTATCTTGTTTAACTTGGCCACTTTAATCACTTACACTTTTCTGACTTGGCTTCTTTCATAGATGTCACACCTTTGAACAGCTGACTAGCCTTTCTTTTTTCCCTTAATGTAACTTTTTCTGTATATTAACTGCTGCAAATCAGATGGAAGCCACATTTGTTTTCAATTTATTATATAACCAGATATGAATAATATTGTTAATATACTGGCTCAAGTTCTCTGCAATTTATATTCTTGAGAACAAAAGTCTTCTCTGCCATTCACAGAATTATAGAGTAGAATCATAACATTTCTTAGGTCAGAAAAGACCTTTAAGATCATCAAGTCCAACCATTAACTCAGCTCTGCCAAGTCCACCGCTAGATCATGTCCCTGAGTGCCACATCCACATGTGTTTTAAATACCTTCAAGGATTGTGACTCAACCACTTTCTTGGGCAGCCTGTTTCAGTGCTTGACAACCCTTTCTGTGAAGAAACTTTTCTTAACATCCAATCTAAACCTTCCCCGGTGCAACTCGATGCTGTTTCCTCTGGTCCTATCACTTGTTACCTGGGAGAAGAGACCGACCCCCACCTTGTCACAACCTCCTTTCAGGCAGAGAGTGGTAAGGTCCCTCCTGAGCCTCCTTTTCTCCAGGCTAAACACCCCCAGCTCCCTCAGTTGCTCCTCACAGGACTTGTGCCCCAGACCCTTCCCCAGCTCCACTGCCCTTCTCTGGACACGCTCCAGCACCTCAGTGTTGTTCTTCTGGTGAGGGCCCAACAATGGACACAGCACTCGAGGTATGGCATCACCAGTGCTGAGTACTGAGGGACGATCCCTGCCCTGGTCCTGCTGGCCACACTATTGCTGATACAGGCCAAGATGCCATTGGCCTTCTTGGCCACTTAGACACACTCTGGCCCTTGTTCAGCTGCTATCAAGCAGCCCTACCAGGTCTTTTTCCACTGGGCAGCTTTCCAGCCCCTCTTCCCCAGCCCTGTGGTGTTGCACGGGGTTGTTGTGGCCCAAGAGTAGGATCTGGCCCTTTGCCGCATTGAGTCTCATACAATCGGCCCCAGCCCCCATTCCAGCCTGTCCAGATCCCTCCGCAGAGCCCTCCTGCCCTTCAGCAGATCAACAGTCCTGCCCATCTTGGTGTTGTCTGCAAACTGACTGAGGATGCACTCAGTCCCGTCATCCAGATTGTTGATATTAAGGATATTAAGCAGGACTGTCCCCTGTGCTGCGCTCTGTGGAACAGCACTTGTGACCAGCCACCCCCAGGATGGAACTCTCTTCATTATCACTCTCTGGGCCTGATCACCTGGTTGTCCTGCATGTGTCCATGATGGCACTCAGGATGATCAGCTCCATGGCCTTCCCCAGCACCGAGGTCAGACTGACAGGCCTGTAGCTCCCCAGACCCTCTTTACAGCCCTTTTTGTAGATGGACATCACATTTGGTAACGTCCAGTCAATGGGACCTCTCCCGTTAGCCAGGACTGCTGGTAAATGATGGAAAGTGGCACAGTGAGCACTTCTACCAGCACTTCCCTCCCTCCCCTTGGGTGGATCTGATCTGGCTCTATTGACTTTTGTGTGTGTGTCTTAAGTGGTGTAACAGGTCACTGACCATTTCCCCTGGGATTATGAGGGCATCATCCTGCTACCAGTCCCCGTCTTCCCACTTGGAGGATTGGGTACCTGGAAAACAACTGCTCTTACTGTTAAAGAAGGCATTAAGTACGTCAGCCTTTATCCTCATCCTTTCTCACTATGTTTCCTGCTGCATCCAAGAAAGAATGGAGGTTCTCCTTAGCCCTCCTTTTGCTCTCAATGTCAACAGCAGCCAAGAAGCAACTCTGCTGATCATGCACAGACTCATTGCATATTTGTGCTGTACCCAGGGGCAAAAGCCACTTTCCACACCTTCTGCTCTCCACGTCAGCCAGTAACTGAAATTACTGATCCATTAACTTCTCCACCAGCAGGAGACTGTGGCAATCCATATGGATGAGATAAGGTGATTGCTACAGGCATCCTACTTGTGCCTACCTGTTAGACACAGCTGAGACAGGTAACACTGGAAAAGCAGAGTTGGGTGCCAAAATCAAAAAATATTTAGACCAGTCATCCAGATGTACTTCACTGTGCCTGCTCTGACACATTGTGGTTTTCTCTGTGTGCATGTGCTGCTGTGGGACTTTGAATATCAGGAGGTACCAGTTTTTGTGTGATGTTCTTCACACAGAGTTTTCCTGGTAAAACCAGTTCCTGTCTCTACTTACAGCAACTGCATATATTTTGGGAGATGTGGTCTGAACAGCCTAAGCCATGGGGGAGAATGGAAGCATGAGACTTTTGGCTAACCTCTTCCTAGGGCAACGTTTTCACCACTGGAGGCCAGAGAAATGTTTATCAGAGAAGACTGAGCACAGCTGATCCTGCCTTGGGGCAAGGTTCTGGACAAGGGTCGCTTGGGCACCATGACACTCTGAGGTTTTAAGACTTCTGGATAGAAATATTTTTATTTGGAACATTTTTTTTGTCCAGTCTTCCCTTTCAAAGGAAAACTTTGACAAATTCAATTTTTCTTTGTAAGGAAATTAGTCATAAGTAGACTTCAATTTTTCTAACTGGTGCTATTTTATGAAGGAATAACAAAACCCACTGCAAGGCTAGGGATTGAGTTTATCAATTCCTCTTGTCAGACATGTGGTTTGGGCCCTTTAAGGCTCAGAGTGTCATTTAAGGCTATAGCTAAGCTGAACTAATTACCTATGACTGCTTAAAGGGTCAGTGTTATTCCTTCCTTACCTCTTTTGTCCCTGGCTATCCGTTCCCTCCCACCTGTTTCTGTCTGAGCCAGCAGTGAGCCACCTCAGTGGGCTGAACCAGCACCAAGTGCCTCTCTGCTTGCCGTACAGTTAGTTTTCTCCCACCTGAGCCCCTTAAACCAGCTTGCCATGAGGTGAAAAGAAAGAAGATCCAACAGCCTGCAGACATGAAGAGAGTGGAGGATGGAGAGCGCGATGCCGCTCCATGGACTGCTGTAACTTAAAATAGGGCACTTCATTAAATCTGTTTGATAAATTCAGCCCTGACCTTTTGGCAAAATCTGCACATGAAGGTCTCATTCCCTCGGGGCATAAAGCAAGGCTGGGAGGCTGTCTCCCCCCAGCCTCACTGAATGCCCATCCATTTATTCCTGGCTCTGGCACAAGCCATAGGGCAGAGGCAGTTTGGGACTGAAAAAAGTGGCATGTTTGTTCTCTGAAGAGTGGCTTTTTTGTAACATGTGGCGTGTCAGTCATGTGAGCCAAATAGCCAAAGGTAAAAGAAATTACCAGTGCCGTTGATGGAACTGCGTTTGTAAAAGCAGTGTGTCTCTGGATTTTTCATTTTCTCTTCTTTTTTTCCCCAGGGAAAAAAAAAAAAAGGAGTAGAAGGGATTTAAATATAAAACCATAGATATTGTGAGATTTAACACTCAAAAGTGTTCCCAAAGTTAAGATTTCTCCTACAATGGTATACTTGCTATGTGACATACAAGTAGCATTTGCTATTATATCCTTGGATTTTGATGGACAGGTGTGGTTTGGGGTAGATTGGTCATCCCCAACTGTCTTGCTAGAGGAATGTGTGTGGGCAGATATGTTGCAATGAAAACCAAAGGCCAGTATGCTTATAATATGTGTATACAACACACACCTCTCCACCAAGCCTCCTAGTTAGACAAGGTTTCATGCAGTTCTCCTGGATTTACCCAGATAATTCAAGTATTCGTATATCACACTTATTCTTGGGAAAGGAGCGTTAGGCAGCAGGCCCCATTTTTGTTGAATCCAATGCCACAGCTCCCAGCTCCTTCCATTGTTCCTCTTGTCAGTGGCAAACTTTGGGATCCTGACATAGAAAGGAGAGGAAAAGCACCCAGCTGAAAGATCCTGCTCATGGCCGGGAAGGGGCGAGGATGGGGAGGAGAGGGCTTTGAGTCACCTGGTGGTGTTTATCTCTGCCTTTTCTGTTTGTTTGTTTGTTGTGTTTGTTTGGTTTTGGTTTTGTTCTTCTGGTTCAGTGTAACATGAAGTGGGATGAAGGGAGAAGAGATGGGAAAGCAGTGGAGGAGTGTGGGGGTCACAGAGGCATATTCACATGCACCATTGTCGCCTGCTCAGGAAGGACCTTATCTCACCAGTCCCGGATCAATTTGACTAATCTATTTTATCTCACCGTCTAATCTATCTGTTTCTGCTGAGCTATCCATCTGCCTCGTGGTATTGATCCCAACAGTTTTGTAATTGTATTTATAAAATGCCCTTTCACCCTCCTGGGAAGAGCGGTCTTGTGTAAAGGCAGATGGGGGGGCAAGGGGTGGAAATAACACACTCCACTGCTCCTGATGACAAAGCCCCCAGCACCCGCTTCAAGCCCTCCAGCCTTCCATTTCTTCCTCCTTGTGCAGCCCTTCCTCATCTCTCCAGCTTCAAAGCAAAGGAGACAAACATGCCAGGGGAGCCCAGGGCAGTGTGCAGTGGCAGAGGGACGGCTGCCAGGGGCAAAGCCATTTGCAGAAAATGGAGCAGTGTCCCATCTCCAGCCTTGTTCCAAACTGAAATACATCTGTTTCCAACAGTTAGCTAGAGAAGGCTGGAACTGCCAGATCATCTGAGGGAAGAAAAAGTGAGGGAAGAAGTATGATACTTGTGATTTGGAAGGAAACAGCTTTTTATCCCCACACAAAATCAAATTTAATCCAGAGATGAGCAATGACACCTTCCAACAGTAAACAGATCCTTAGAGAGGCTCAGGAACATCCTCTGGGTAGATAATCTGCACGGCAACAGAGCCTCCTCCTGACTGCGGGAACCAGCTGCCACGTGAAGCTCTCAGCAGTTTGCCTTGGTTCTTTCTGTTCATCCCTATTTAGACAGGAACCTGTTCTCTGCATGGGGTTGGGCATTTTATTTAGAAACCAGTGCATGTTATTTTGAAATCAAAACTTATTTCAGTCTTAAATTTACCTACATTGACCTCCACACTTTTTAACCATAGAAAACACTACAAACCAGTAAAGTTTCCTGCATGATGAACTCTGTGTGTGTATGTGTGTGTGTGTGTGTGTTCATGCTTATGTAGTCTCCTAATTTTCCATCCCTGGAGTGTATCATGTCTCACCTCTGAGATTTGTGGGGAGAGTAAAGGACATGGGGGTCACACTGGTCTCTGTTTACAGACTTCCTTCCAACTTCTTCCTAAGCAGGAAGTGCTTTCTGATTAGCCTCATTTTTTTCATATCAGTATAAAGCTTTTATCGTGTATTTGTTGCACAGGAATAATATGCTAAACTGTGGAGACCTGCTGCTTCCACTCAGAGGTATTTCCCCACGCAAAGCACAGCACCTTCTGAATTACACATTGGATAGACACAGGGATTGCAGGGAACGCTGCGGGCATTGCTGCGCAAAACCCAGGTGGTTCCCAACTCAGAGCACTGAGAAAGGCTGGTTCACAGGGATGCAGGAGCACCAGGCTGCCTTGTGTAGCAGAGCATGTTTGCCACCCTCTGCTGCTGCTGGTTTACTGGCAGACGGAGAGGTTTAATTTGCTGTGTTAGGAGACAGCCTTTGAATACAGGCTGCAACCAGGCAGGGTCTGTGTGAGACTCTGCTGAGCAGTGTAACTGCTAGCTTGGGTTCTGAAATACCTCACCTGCTGCAGCAAGGGATCCTGAGCAAGCTAAAAACACTTTTCGTTGGCCACAACACCCAAAAGTCCCTTTTAAATTCTGGCAAATCCCCTTGCTCGTGGAAAGATTATATACCCATTAAGTAGCCTGTTACCCCTCTCCTGGCTCTTGTTGGAGACACAGAAGCTGGCAGCCAGCGTAGGGCCAGGCCTTCTGGTCACGGAGGGGGATTGTTGCTGAAGGGGTATCTCCAGCTCCATAGGAGAGGGTCGCATCTCCCCATCTGTTTATGACTTGGTCTGTCCTCAGTTATCAGCCTTTCATTAGCAAGTGTGAAAATAACATTGCATTTAAAAACATTACTCAAATATGCTAGTTGTCTAAAGCTGGCATTTATAATGCAATTTCATAAAAGTTATATATCGACAGTGCAACACTTTAAAAGGCCCTTTCTGCTTAACAAGGCTCAGAATGTCTCCCCTGATTCCCCTGGTTATGTTTTAAGAGAGGGAATAAAATGCTGTGGATCTTGAAACAGCTGAAATCATAATTTTCCAATATTATCTGCAGCCTTGTTGTTCTGAGAAAGCAGAGGCTGTGAACAGCAGCACCCCTGCTCCCACAGTGGGTACAGCTGACAGGGTGGTAGGGTGGCCAAATGGCGCTTTGGCTGCTCCTGCTTCCCTCTGAGCCTCGGGGACCATGGCAGTGCCAGGTTCCTGCCTGAGCTGATTCCATGGACCCACAAATTACACCACCTTTGCTGCCTCCAAGAAATTCAGTGACCTCCATGAGGTGGGAATTAGTGTTTGCATTCCTGCACCCATGGGCAGCTGCTCAGTTCTTGATATCTCTCTAGGTGAAAACAGATCGGATGTGCTGTATTTTCACCAAAGACCTCCCCTTGCCCCATGTTCTGGCAGTTCACACACCAAACGGCGATGCAAGATCCTCAGGACACCTGAGTGAAGCTCAAAGTCTCCAAACAGCAGCATACAGTGAAACAATAGATCTACTGGCCAAGTGGAAGAGCAGATACAGGCAAAAAACCTCATTATGTGGGCTGTGCAGGGCAGCTGGTGACATGGACTCTGGGCTCTTGTTAGAGCTGATTCTGTGAGTGCAACCTGAGTTGCATCCCTGCAGGCACATCATGGAAAAGGTGATTATTTCTGATTTTGTTGGTTAGAGGTAGATGGCACCCCTTCATCCAAATCACACTCTTCTCTCTGCCACGCACAGGAAAAACTGGTAGGAACACTGTAAGTCCTCTCATTGTCACAGCCGTGGATTTACCTGGAATTTTAATTGCTGATTTTTTCTCTGTTTTGCTGAAGTTAATTTTACTGGTTTGGTTCTCTTACCCTTCATCAGCACATTCCATAGGGACTAGCAGCATATCATCACGCTGGTTCACCTGGAGGAAAGCTTTGGGAGAAGGGCACTGAAATACAGAGAGCAGTGTCTGCTCTTTTACTTAGGCAATAAATCTACTGCTTTATTATTGCTGTTGGGAAACTCGGAGCCAAATTCTTTGCTAGCAAAATATTGGCTTCGGTGGAGTTCAGCCAGCAGAGAGTTTAGCTTCCTGTTTTTGTTCCAAATCGAAGACTATGCTCAGCCCAATTGTTGTCGTTGTTTTGCTAGTTAGCTGTTTTAATTTAAAATAATTATGTGTTGTGAGTTGGTTGGGGTTTTGTTGTTTTTTGTTTGGGGTTTGGGTTTGTTTGGTTTTTTTTTGTAAAATTCTTCTTCACACATCACTTTGTTTGTAGCAGTCAGAAACAAAAAAAAAATGATGGTATTGCTACATATCCCTTCCTTTGTTCAGGAGTTATGAAACACGAGGTCTCATCCAAAGGCAAGGCTTAGCCCAGGCTGAGCACAGCTTGGCGTGACCTGCTGCCCAGGTAGGTGGCCACGTTACCAGCCCAGGGATGAGTCTGCAGCTGGTTCTTGCAGGAGACCTTGGGTGCTCAGCTGGGTCTTCTAGTGGCACAGCAGCCCCCCAGAAACCCTCCTCTCAGCCCCTCAAAGAGTGGCAGAAATGTAACTTGCAACTTGCCAGGGCAAGCCCCATCCCTCAGGTACCTGGCATTAAGACACTAAAGATGTTTGCTCCAGGGGCTATTATTAACTCACTCCTTGTACAGGGGCTGGCACCTGAGGGTCCCAGCTTAGTTGGGGCCTGTAGCTATTCCTGCAGTATAAATGTTATTTATACAGTGCAATTAAGCAGAGGTTTAATGTAAACTGCTGCCAGCACTGGGTTAGGTACCAAAGTGAAAGGACATCTTGTGAGATGTTTTTGAGAACCAAAAGCACAAAGTTTTAAAATCCTGTTAAACGAAGAGACAGCTTTCTCAGAGAGGTTAAGCAAAACAAATAGCAAACAACCCTGTTTGGAGAAGTAGCTATCTCGTGAGCAAACTAAACCCACGTGTAAGCCAGAGACAGGAGCATAGCCATCTTGTCCTGTCTGTGTGCTCCCAGCCAGCTGCAGACTGCCTTATTCCTAATCTTTGCATAGCAGGCTTTGAGAAAACAACTTGCTGTGTTTCAGTACACCAAAATCAACATAGTCACCACTCTGTAAATGAATGTCAGAGAAGGACTAAAGCAAATGCTCATATACATCACACCCTGCTGTTTGTACAGTTCTTCATCATACTCAGGTCTGGATTCCCCTGGGGATTTCCACATTCGCCCCACCCAGAAAAAGGACTCAAGAGCAGGTTTTGCCCCCACAGAGGTCCTGAGCACCAGCCAAACTTCTGGGTTTCTCCATCTTGCTGTCTTTTGAAACAAGCAAAACGGCTGGAATCCCGTGTCACAGGCCACGTGAACTTTTGGAGTATGTTTTCACTGGTGCAGCATTGATTTTACTAGGATCAATATAAATATTACGTTAGCTTGCAACTGCTAATTATATCAACATCAACCTAATTTATAGTGATGATCACAGTCCTAATGCTGTGCTGCTGCCAACCCTCGCAACTGATGCTTTGAGACATCATGTAAACCCAGCCATTAGCAATCAAGTAAATGCTCCCATTACACATCACTGATACTGGCTAAAGAACTTTTTAATTGACTTCTTAGGATTTATGGCAGATGATGCAGGCTGTGTGTTTAAGTTCAGGATTCTTTTTCATGTTTTATATCTGCTGCTGCTTAGATAGATGCTAGTCTTAGAGTAAATAGTGTAACATTACATGCTTGAAATTGAAAAGACTGAGCTTGTTTCACTTGGAAAGAAGATAAAAAAGAGGGCTCAAGAGAAAAGTCTATGAAGGAATGAACAGCACAGAAAAAGTTAAATGGGAACATCTCTTCCCAATCTGCTAAAATAAAA
Source organism: Gymnorhina tibicen (assembly GCA_013399875.1). Lineage (NCBI taxonomy): Eukaryota > Metazoa > Chordata > Aves > Passeriformes > Artamidae > Gymnorhina > Gymnorhina tibicen. The sequence continues at coordinate 2,138,907 of VXAZ01004978.1, forward strand.
CTACTGAAAGAGTCATTGAAATGAAAAGGTGGGAAATTCAAAAATGGTAAAAGGGTTTTTCCCCGTAAACAGAAAGTGAAAATTTAGTTACTTGAGAAATCACTAAGGTCAGTAATTCAGCAACTTCCAGATAGGGATTGCACATTTATATGTAGAAGACTATCAAGAGAGGTTATGCTTAAAGCTCATGCTCCCAGGCAGGAATGTAAAACTTTAGGATCCTGTGGCTTAAACTGCTCTCCAACAAGCCTGGAGTCAGGCTGACACCTTCAGAGAGGCTGGGTTAGACAAGAGGGATTTTCTTATCCCTTTCCACTGAACCATCCAGCAACAGCCATAAGGAGAATTAAAAATGAAAAGCACACCACCAAACCAAAAAAACCCCAAAAAAACCCAAAACAAAAAACTCCACCAAAAACACACACAAAAAACCCCCAACCCACAAAACAAACAAACAAACCAAATGGCTTTTAGTCCTGAAAGATTCTACGTTTGAGATAACGTACTGAAATTTCAGATGCTCCAGCACTGAAAGAAAGCTTACTGTATGGGGGATTTTCAGTGACCCTGTCTGCAGAAAACCTCCCAGAGGTATCAGTAAAATAGGGTTATTGAGTTGCACAGAGGCTATGGCAGTGAGCCAGGAGGCAAATTATTGTAATAAACTTAGGATCTGAAGGCTAGGGGACAGTAAAATAGTGTCTAGGCTACTGGGGGTTAGAGGCAGCACTGAGGAGAGGGTAGAGCAGGGAAAAGTCACACACGATGAGATGAACAGCATGTTTTATTTCCCAGATAAATCACAGTGACAAAGTTTCACACCTTTGAGCAGCACTTGGAACACAAAGTACCTGCATAGTCATGCACAAAAATGACAGAGCTTTCTGTGTTTTTAATAGTAAGTATTTTTGTCTCTCTCTCTCTCTATATATATATATCTGTGTGTATGCTTATTTAGAAAATTCATATGTTTATATTTATACATACGTAAATATCTATACTAATTATGTGTATAGGTATTGTTTATATACCATAGCTTCTATGATGCATATTCATCACATCAAAAAGTAGCTTATTCTGCCTAGTTTAGGGGTTTAAAATGGTACTTAAATATATTTTTTGAAAGCACTCTATCCTAGCCAAGATATATCCATAGCTGTCAATATAGAGAAAATTTTTCAATGGAAAAATCTCCAAATAAACCAGTGGGCTTAAGCTCAGCAGGTTTTGGTAACTGCAGGTGACATTTCGAAATACTGTGTAACTCTGAAGCACTGGAGCAGAGGCAGGTAACATCTTTCTGTGAGATGAGTACAGGGGAAGGGCTTTGCCCCCACCGGGATCTTTGCTTGCCTTTTTGTAAAGGGGTATTATAAAATGTACCCTTAAAAAAGAAGCAATGAATATGAAAGCATCCTTGCCGAGCCCTTTCAGATTAGCATAAATCTAGATTCCCTGCTAAGATGTATGTCACCATTTATAGGATATCTATTGAGCTGTATTTATCTTTGTCGAGGACTCCGCTAACTTCGACTACAATTGCGGATTCAGATGAATTGATTAGAAATGTATCCAGATGAAGCTGTTCACTTTGCCTGGTTTTGTCTGCATCCCTGTCACACAGAATAGTCTGCGTGCTAAATGGCAGCTGGATCTCGAGATGATTCTGTTTTGGCAGATTTTCAAAACGGTTTCTGTGTTTTGCCTACCTGATTTGCCCTCTGTTGAATCTGATGACATTTTTGTTAGCATGCAGCTGGGGGAATTTAAAAAAGTACACATTGCAAGTACGTGTGGATCAGTGAGTATTCTGTGCTTGGGTATAGAGCTGAAGATTGCTGCCATGGATAGAACAGACTCAAAAATACAATAATTTTCTTCATAGCAGGATGAAATTTATGCTGCGATTATCTGATTTTCAGGTTCCATCACCTGTTGGCTTCTAGGTCTAAAAACCCTCTCCTGGCAAAAAAAAACGTTCAAAGAGGATGGAATTATTCATTGTAACGAATCATGGTAAGCAACAAGGGGGTTTTAACTCCTTCCAAGTAAGTTCAGCAGTGTTCAACAGCCCATTTAATGGCACAAGACATTTGCAGTCATAGAGGATTTCCTGTTCTGCAGACATTAATCTCTGCTTGCATGAAAAGCAACAGGCTAAAAAGCTCTTTAGATCATTTTGCATTAAGCACATGCTGGCAAGTGCATTAGAAGTGTCATGCACTCAAAGACTAAGTTTAGAAGAAAATACTTTTGGCCTATGAACTCACAGTTTTGTGCAACTTGCAGGTTTTCTCCTGGAAATAATAGTGGTAGCCATATTTTGACAAGCTTGAAGGGGATCTGATATTCACCTTTTCATCATCTTTGTGTTCTTCGCTCAGTCTAGTGTCCTTCCTAAACGCTAAAGCTACAAAATTGTGTCTCATCCCCTAGTTGTGCCATTGCTTGGATAAGAAAGTGTAATGGACATAAATGTCCCTCCTGCTAGGCAGCCACTTCAGAGTAATTTGGGCTACAGATTTACTCTATGCAACCAAATGATTAAATTATGACTGAGACATAATGACTGAGACATTCTGTTGCAAGACAGAGTGGCACCCTCAAGGCTTCAGGCTGATACATTTACCATAGAAACATAGAGAGAGAAAAATATTTGTTTCGTTAAAATTAAGACTGTTTTTCACCATGACATAACCTTAAAATGGAGAAATTTGCTTGTTAAAATAGAGTAATTTAAGAACAGTTAGTTCCACAGCATGACGCACCCAACAATATTATGCCAAATTACAGGTTAAGCAATTGAAATGGCTTAAAAAAGCTTTAGCATAAAGATTAATTCCTGACTTTCCTTTTCTTCCTTTAGAAGCTCTGAAAGGTTACAGCTGGGTCTAACAAAGCCCTTAGATGCAGGATAATACAAATGAAATATAATAGCTAAGATAGTGTAATAAGAAGATACTGTCCCAAAACTGGCTTCTTTTTTTTTAACCTACAAAAATTGAATTGAACTGCAATTGAATTGATCTTGGAATTAAAAAGATAAATTTGGAAGTGTTCAGTGGACCTGCAGCCCAGTGTGAGAGAGAAGTATTTTAATATTCATAAGGAACCACTGAAAGCAGAGTCTACAAATTTCAAAGCCTTTCTCTTCTCATCCAACAGTGATCCTTATGCACACTGAATCTGGAGGAACAGAGTGGGTTCTCCTAAGGCTTTCAGGGCAATGAGCACAGTGCCGTTCTGATATTAAATGAGCCATCCCACAATTTGACTGACTCATAGGGAATTCTCACGGGAGAGGATCTGAGAGCTGTGGGATGATGAGCACTAAGAGACGCTGGCAGAGGCGCTCACGCATGCAGCCTCACCAGACGGGTGAGTACGTGAGATGGAGGTCAGCTGAGGTTGGCTACTGCTCCTTCTCTCCTGCTGTTTTTACTGACCTGAAGTTCCTCTGAGCAATAAAGAGGCTGGAAGCCTGGAAGTGAGCTGGGGGTCGGTAGCACCATGTGATCTGTCGGTTCTTCAGACCCCGTCAGTGGATGGCCTGCAGACTAGGGGTTGGGACTTGCAAGGGAACTGAAGGGAAAGGAGGCCAAAACTTTGATTATACAAAAAACTTGCACCACTTTCAAGAATTCAGTTTAAAGGATCTCATTAAAACAGTACAAACATCTTAATTAGATGTACATAAACTAATTTAATCCTTTGCTTAAATCAGTTTACTGTGATTCATCAATGCTAGCTAAAAGCAGTGTGTGTAAGGATTACACTGGTTTAAATGTCTACATTATAGGTGTGCACTGATTTATATACATTGATTTGATATAGATTTGGGTATGTAAATGCAACTTTCCCTAATCTCATTGGTTTATTGATATAGTAGTTAATTAAGCAGAAAAAGCATGTAGAAAGAAGGATTTTGTTTTAGAGTAAAAAAGGGTTAATGAATAATTTAATATTTATGCTGTTTATAGATATTTGATAAAAATACTGACTATTTTAGTTTTGCATCCTCTTTTCTTTACAAATCTAATTAAATTATTTTTATGCCAGTTAGACAGATTATACTAATATTAAGGGCAGGCCTCGTGCTTTTATGTGAAGGTAACAAATTTGAGAGAGAGCTGTTGCAGCATAAATTCCTACAGGTGAAAACCACAGGTAGCTAAGGTCAGTCTGCCTCAAGTCAAAAGACTGCCACTGCCCTGAGAAGCTGATGCTGTGTGTGCAAGGCAAGGCAGATACAGTCAGATGGTGGAGCCCACACAAACCACTGCATGGTATCAGTCAGCAGGATTTGCTGCTGATCTTAACCATAGTCTAGCAATTACCGTGTTTTGCATAATACCATGATAAGGAAGAGTTTTAAAGACTAAAAGAGGGCTAATGATGTGTCAGTGCAGGCACTTTTTTGCTGGAGAAGGAGATCCTGGAATGAGCACTGATTTGACAGTTTGCTGTGTTTTTATACTGAGCATGAGACATTAGTGTGAGGGTGGTCGGCCTGAACACTTAAGACAGACAGGACACATTCAGTGCAACTGGGAAATGGAAAACAGTGGAGGAAAAAGGTATGGGATCAAAGTATTGGGCAAGGATCCCTGTCTCTCTAGAACATCCTGGGTCAGTAAGAATGAGAAGGACATTAAAAGGGTGTTGCAGTGATGCAAGTGCAGGGGAATGAGAATTTTAGCAGCACGGCATGCCACAGAGATACCATAGAAAGACAAAGTACATGACTTGGCCACAAGCAAGAAACAAGAATATGAAGAGTGACATACGCAGAACTGAATGCACAGACAGCAGCAGAGAGGACTGAGCAGAGGCTAACATGGCAATAATTAGAGCAAACCAAAGAGACTATCAAAAGGGTTAAGGAACTGTACTTTTTCAAACTCAGTTGACTTTGAAATGGTAGATAAAGAGGTGTAGCGGCAAGGTGGGTGCAGTTGTGAGGTTGGCAGATTGAGACAACTGAGTCTGTGACAATCACCTGTGAATTGCCCTCACTCGTGTGATTTATGGATGGCTTATAAGTCAAGGAAGCTCAAGATGAAGCAGCAACCAAACCTTTGGCCAAAACGAGGTAGTTAGAAACTCCGTGGAAAAGGTTTGTGTTGAGTGCAAGGCAGGAGAGCATCCAAGACACAATTAGAAGAAAACAGTTCCAGGTTACTGTACATCTTTGTGCAGGGAGAGAAAAGAGCCAGGAAACTGTGAGAAGAGGATAGATGAGATGGATGGAGGGGCCAGAAGGGAGATGAAACACTCCTGTGTTTTGGAAGACAGGAGGTTACAGAGGAGGAGGCAAAAGTGAAGGTCAGATGGTTGAAAAGCTGCTCTGTTTTCACCTCCAAGGAGGCTAGACTGAGATGGTGAATGGCAAGAGGAAGGGAGGGTTTGAGAGGTGTGTCAAGGAGTGAGATGAAGGAGCAACTGGCATTGTGCAGCACCCAGTCGAGTTGAATAGAGGAGTGACCTAGATGGGAAGATCACTGACATTAAGAGATGGGAGGGGATATGGGAGGATTTGGGAGAGGGATGTGCCACAGCCCCCCAGAAGGGAGTTTGGAGGGAGGGGGCAATGCAAGAGTATGAGCAGTGGCCAGGAGTAGTAACTGGCCATGGGATGGGGGTGTTAGATCTGGACTTAAGACAAATGGGGAAAAAAGGCACGAATAGATACTGTGAATTTGCAGTGGTGGGAGGGGAGGGAGATAATGTATAGGGAGATTTGTGGGAACTGCCTATGTGTCAGGATGAGAGGAGACTCTGCCGAAATGAGGAGTGGCATATGGATAAGGCTGGGAGAAAAGCAGTCACAAATTTGGAGCTGATGTCTGTGGCCATGGATCTTTCCTCTCCCCTGCCTGTGTGGAAATGCTAACCCTGTGTGATTCAATTACTTCAGATTTCCTTGATTTGGAGGCAGTTTCCTCTTCCTCAGCAACAGTGTGCACAGTCATTCCTCTAATTGCAGCAGGAGCGCTGTCATACTCTGCAGGCACGGAGCTTGCAAGCTTTCAAAACATGATGGTGCTCTGGGATCAAAGCTTGCAAGGGTCCTTTTTAATTAGTATCACTTTATATTTTGTGGGTCTGTCTCCACATCTCTAGCTTTAGCCTGTTGTAAATAAACACCTTGGAAACCTGAATTAGGTGTAAACATGATTATGTGAAACAAAAGGTTTGAGAGGTGTGAACTGCTTTTTATATGCCTCCAGGAGTAGTTAAGCCTGACACTTAAAAGAGTGGTTTAAAAGTCAGCATTGTATGGTTCACAGCTGATTTTAGCTGAAGGCTCAGACTGGGAGTTTCTCCCTGCCATCCCAGGAGATGAAGCCCCATATTTAATGCCTCCAGGTCCAATGTCACAACCCATATCCTCTTCCCAACCGCTCCTGTATGTACAGTCTATCTTGATGCTTGTGGTGCACTGAAAATGGCCCTGGCTGTGGCTGTCTCCTTAACCGGGGTCAGCTCTGGACCCGAGGCAGGGGACAGGGCAGAGCGGTCTCACCTGCTGCCAAGCCATGGACGGTGGCTTGTTTGTTTTCCATGGGAGTTTCCTTTTCCTTCTTTGCTCCTCTTTCCTCCTTGTATTTAGGCATTGTTTTTCAAATGTGCCTCTGTTGAAGCTATATTTAGGGCTTGTTTTCTAATTTGGCACTGCTTAGGCTCTCTCACATAGATCTTCTTGGGGGTTTTTTTAATTTTTATTTTAAGCGTGTGATACCTTTAAACGTGTAAATATCCGGCCTAATTGGAATGCCTAAACAGTCACTTCCCCAACTGCCAAGATGTTAAAATCTGTTGATGTGTGCAGTCCCGAAGTTACCATGGCAACCACAGCCATTGCCAGAGAGACATGCTAGATCCCCTTCAGCTTGTGGAGGGCATCCGTCAGCCCCAAACTTTAGGCAGCACGTTTATTTCCAGATCCTGAGCAGCTTGCTGGGCTATAGCTGCATTCTGATGGTGAACGGGAAAGGGGAGGGAGCCCTGGCCCACTCCCAGGTGGTGAAGGTCACTCATATGCCGAAGCCTCGCTGCACAGGAGGCTCAGTCTAAGCAGCCCAAGGGTGGCATCATTGTCCATCGCCCTGGCTGAGGCAGGACACAAGCAGGACTCTCCTGGGATAGCGAGAGGTGTCTGACTTTCAGTGGCAAGAGGATGAGAACCAACCGGAGTAACTGAGAGGGTGTGTTAGTGGGTGCTGGCTCGCTCTCACTGCGCATTGGTGAGAGTCTCGAATCGCTGCCCAGGCGGTTCTGGGCCAGTCCCCACCGCTGCTGCTGGGGCAGCTGCCAAGGGGCACAGGGTGCACTCACCATGGTGGCCCACCTCCAGTATGAAGGGGTGATGCTCTGAAAAACCTGAGCACATTATGGGAGAGGCACAGTTACTCAATGCCTCTTTATGAAAAATAGCAATCACCTTTTTATCCTTCAGTTTGTTCTCTGAGGCAACTTCTCCTGGAGCAACTTCCACCAGCTGGTTTTGTTCTTTGCCCCACAAACTACAGTTATATATTGCAGTCAAGGTGAGCATGTGGGGTTTGCATTTTTTTCCATTTGTGGTAAAGCATTACGTGAGTAAGATGAAGTTTGCAGTTCCTTTTTCACATCCTTTTGTCCTTCTTTAGTCTTGGGGTTTCTACCCCTAAAGGGTCCACAAAACTATTGCAAAAAGACTTTTGAACAGAGGCTTGAGCAGATGCTGAGTGCTTCCTGCACAGAGGCTTCCACTGAAAATACACAGGGATGTACTCAAGAGCTGACATACAATGTTTGCCGCAGCTTCCTGGGCATGAGAACTTGTTTTCATTTTACATTTGAACTAAATCCAGGAAAAACAATGTGGCTGTGCAGAAAGGTTTGCCTTTTGTCTTGCTGCTTCTGTGAAACTTGCCTGGTCTTTCCATTAGGAGCGAATAGCTTTTATGATTACAGTGTAAAACATCAGACAAAATGCTTAAGAAGTTTGTGCTTTTAATAGCTTTGGTATTCCCACCATCTCTGACAATTGCAATCCATGTAACCATTAGGTTTATTTTTACATCTATAAATATTGATTTATGTATATATGTACATATATGTGTATACATCCCTTCATTTTCACAGCTGGACAGATGCAGTATCAGTCATCATGAAAGTATGCTCCAGCAACAGTCACTCTCTGCCTGTTTAATAACCTCTCAAGATCAATTAACTCACATCACCATTTTCAAAAACCATGTCAAAAAGCCTCCTTGCGAACTCATGTGTTTGCTTAAAATTAATAAATATATGTTTAGAAAATAAAAAGCAGGTAGGGTTTGAAGTTTGAGTTTGATTTCTGCTATTTAAAAAACATGCACTTGTACTTTGAGCTTTTCAGATTTGCATGAGTCAAGTTTAACTCTCCAAGAATGAGGATTAGAAATTTAAAGATTACTGATATTCTTGTGAAAAAGAATGATTCCAGCCACAAGTGCTAGAAGCCATTTGTTCTTGTTCATTGCAGGCAGCTCCTGACACAATGTTGGGGTGCCAGTGAGCCAGGGTCCAGCTGAACAGGACAACTGCAACCCCTTCAACATCTCAGGAGCTTGGGGACTGCTTTTTTCATGTTCTCTGTTCTAGTGAGTGCATTCCTGTTTGTTTAGTTTGTGCCATGTTTACTACCCAAAACTACCAAAAAACCCTCTGTAATAGTTAGCTTTTGTTGAGGATTATGTCAGGTTCTTAACAGATGAGCTGTCTTTTACTGTGGTCACATCAATATACACTAGTAGCACGTAAGCAGGAGCACTGTCCCTTGCAGCCTGGCCAGCTTTGCTCTGCCTTTTGACTCCTGCTCCAAGGGAGAAATCTGTGCTGGGTTTCACAGAACTTTCTCGGTTGCTGTGAAAGCATTGTCTAAGGTTCATAAGAGAAAACAGCTTTTTTCTTCGTGGGGTGGTCGGTTGGCCACTTAATTTTGCCCGCACCTCCAGCAAGCTCTCTCTTGTTGCTGTCTTCTGGGTGATTTATCACAGGGATGTCTTCACAGGTCCTGTAGCCTTAATAAGCATTAAGCAATATTTAAGCAAATATTTTGTTCAAAATTCACTAAAGATGCTGTGTCAGCTGGGAAATATAGTGCACTCTTTTCCTAAGAGGATCCCAAAAATCCCACCTGCCCCCTGGGATAATGCTTCCAGAGTAACAGAAAGGCCTCAGGGGCAGGACGTGGGATGTGCTTTATTCCCCTCTAGTCACAAACACCTGTTCTTACTTTATTCAGGGTCAGGTCTGCGGTTCCCGGCTGCTGCAAATCAGAATAGTTTGGAAGAATTTCAGCTAATGAAGGAAAAAATCAGCTGTAATCCAATTACAGAAGAAAGAGATGAAAAGAGCAAAGATGTTTCCTGCCCCCTACACTAGGAATGATAATTTTAACTACACTTCTAATCTTAAATATTTCAGCAAATGAGCTGCATGAGCTCACCATGCTGCTGACTGTTCCCCATTCCAGTCAGTTTATTGCCTGCACAGCCATGCAAAGCATCCCCCTCTCAAATGGACATCTCTGTTTCAAAAGGAGCTGTTCTTTTTCGGCTTTCTTTTGCCCTCTCTTTTTCGGCTTGATCACTCTCACACAGGCAGCCTGGGAAGAGGAAATTTTACTGCCAGTTGTCTCACTTTTATGAAAAGAAAGAGACATGGCTTCTCCATTCCTAGTGGAGCTCCTCCTGGAGCTCCATAAGCAAGAATGATTGCACGGCTATCTGATCCCAAACAAGACTACAGACAGTTTTATTTGTCTACCGATTACCACCCATCTGTCATGAATTAAGGCAGGAAAGGACGAGCAAGTTTATTTTCTATTCTAGCCCTGTTACTTCCCTGAAGATTTTCACTTTGGGGGGAGATGGAGCACGTTTTTCTCTGAATACAAGTTTCAAACACAAAAGGAGAAGAGAGTGCCCTTCAAAACTCTGGGGACATATGTCAGAGATGCTTTGAAGTTATGCTACATCCTTTTCAACTGCATGCGGGTGCCACAACCCTGGAGTCCTGCAGTCCCAGGTTAGCTCAAACCTGGTGCAGCTCTTCTGAGCAGAGCTGCGTTTGTGCCTCTCTAACGCATAAACGTAAAACTCTGCCACAGGCAGGTGTGCAGGCGACGCCAGGCAATGATATTCTGTGTGACCTGAGGCTCAGCCCCATGATTTTCTTTTTGGGTTTCTTCTCCCACCTATTTGGGCTCTGAGTTTCCCAAGGCAGAGGTTCCTCTCCTGAGCCCATGGAGTGCTCTCCACAGAGGTGGCTCGGCACAGCAAGGAAAAATTGTTGTAGTGGAGAAGGAGCAACTGCAAGCCCAGTCAGAAAGAAAACTACTTATTTTCCTTTGGAAAAAAACCCCCACAATATCAAAGGATTTTAATAGTGTTTAAGTAATGCCTTTTTAAATGCGAGGATACTTGTTTTCTCAGTCATTTGTAACAAAACCTATTACATGTATAACAGTGCAATCCATCATAAACACAATGAAACGTAAGGTGGGAGGAGGAACTCATGACATGTTTTTAATAGACATTTCTTCCCTTCCCCCTCCAAAGTGAAGGTATTTGTTATGACTTTTACTTAAAATGGGGAGAGAAGAGAGGGAGGGGAGTATGTTCTGAGTTCACTGGAGAAGAAGGAAGATTTGTTTTATTTTATTTTAGTAGCTCCAGGCTGCCTTTGAGTAACTGGGTATTACAGTCCTGGTGCATCTCTAATTAATAAGATCAACTGCCCCTGAATTTTCTTTTACAAACTAATTTAGATATGTCAAGGCTGCAATTATTTTGAGAAAGATCTGACTCTTCGCTTATTCATCTTTCCTCCTACTCCATGAGAAAATAAAACCGTCAGCTTAAATGCCCTTTGAAGTCTGTTTTAGGTACTTGATTGAAAATTAAATACTGCCTTGCTGCTGTTAAAAGTGGTCAAGGTTCCCATTCTTTTTTCTTTTCCCCTCACCCCCACCCTACAATTTGCAAAGGATAATGAACCCTGGGATCTGGCTTATTTCCAGATACAACCTAGCACTGCTGTGGCCATCTGGGCCCCTACCCCCATCTGTGATGGACGTCATGGGTGAGATGGCAGCACCACCAGGGTCACTGGCAAAGCACCTAGCTCTGCTGTGCCTGGCATGGGAAGGGTCTGACCCTGCAAGGTGCTGAGTGTCCTCTGGCTCCAGCTGACTTCTCAACCCCGTGCAATCAAGCTCTCCCTTAGTCCCAGAGAGCCCTTGGATTTATGGGAAACAGCTCTGAAAACTCATAAAGATCAAACCATTTATTGGGGTGGGTGGTTTACTTTTATTTGGCAGTGTTTGTGGAGCCCGGGCACCGGGTTTGTGTTATAAAAGTTATTGCATGTCAGGTGCCTCCCAAAATCCTACTCCAATAATCCCTTCTTGCTGGAAGCCTCCAGAAAGAAAGAAATGAGGCAGGGGAGAGGAGAAGGAGGGAGAATTTGGGCTCCCACTCATTAAATCCTATCGGTCAAGCTTTCATCTCTTGGCTGAGGCCGTGCATCTGGAATAGTCCCCTCGGGATGCTGAAACAACAGGCCGAAACAACAGTCCCAGCCTGGGCTATGCATTTATTCATTGTAGGAATGCTGCAACAAGGCAGAGCAGCAGTTCCCTGACCAACACAAGAACTGGATCCACCAGCAGAAAGAAAAGCTACCCATGCCTGGGTTTTACAAGAAGATCTAGTTTTTGTTACAGAAGGAGTTGAGCCCCTTTAAATGAGGAAAAGCGGCCTGGTTGTGGTTTTGTTTTGGTTACTCAAGCTGGGTTTCCTATACAGGCAGCATGACTTCACAGTGTCCTGCCTGCCACGGAGGATAAATGCTTTGCCCCTTCCTCCCTCCCCCTCCTCTTCCCTACCAAATTCAAGCAGGATCAGCAAAAAGCCTGGCAGGAGGGACACTAGCAGGCAGGCAATTCTCTGACACCCCAATGAGCATCCTCCACCCTAACCCCTGCATGGTGTGGTTTACGACTTAGACTTTATTATCTGCTGACAAACAAAGACTTTTCTGGAAAGCAAGCTTTTTTTTCCCAGAAGCTGACAGAGCTTGACCAGAGCATAGCAAGCTCTCAGCAGAGCTTTAGCCGTGCCAATTCATTTATTCGGAGGTCTCAAGTTAGCATTACATCCTAGGTGATCATAAATGCTGTCTGGCTGGAGTGGTAAGATGGGAATTTCTAGCCCAGTCCTGTCTAGACCAGGGTTTGTCATGGAGAGAAAGTCACAAAGGGGACACTGTGAAAGTGCTCTACGTGGTGGGGCCATTGTGGGGGCATTCTGGACACATCTAAAGTGCAAACTTGGCATCTGGCCCTCGTTAAGATTGCGAGAAATAACTGGAGAGCTGTCTTTTAGTGGTCTCTGAGAAGCTCATAGCCTGAATGCATGTGGGCTGCTGGTAGCCAGATACTAAAACACACTCGATTTTGGGGTTTTTTCTTTAGATCTGAAAGTTTCAAGGCTGCATTAAGGTGAAGAGAAAGGACATAGCTGCAAGAAAAACATGTTTTTTCTCTTCAAGCCCAGATTGATGTTTTACCTGTGTCCAGCTCCACATAAAAAAGTGGGAGAAAAAGAAAAAAATTAACATGATATACATGTTTATTTGCATAGCCATGTATACAGTATGCTACCTGTGTAACATCCACGCCCATATGAAACTGAGTTAAATTGAAGATGTGCTGTAAGATGTGTTACCGATGAAGAGACCACACTGAGCAGTTTCCTAAACCCTGATCATAGCAAGCACTCATTATGTGGAGAAACTTAACATTGAAAGCATGCTGACAGTGCCTGGGAGACTGGACAGTAAAGCCCTTGTAGGATGCTGCTGCACATTTACCTGTCAAGTCTTTCTGTCATCATCATCATCATCATCATTAACTTTTGCCTGAAATTTTGTCCCTTCATGCTTCACATTTTGAACGGCATGAGAGTATCAATTGTGTTTTGTCATGATCAGGTTTAATAGCTGAAACTGTATTTTAAATACAGAAGAGGTCAGACAAGGAAAATGTTAATATGGAATGTGTGAAGACCACCATCAGGCATCTCTACCCTCCCACTGCACCCTTTCACACTTTAACTCTAGTCTGGCCTCTTGCAAAGTACTGCAATATCACATTTCCTCAAAGCCAAAGTTTTGCCAAATGAAACACAATCCTCTTTAGATCCATTTTCACCAGTATTTGTTTCCAATTATAACAACATAGCTACTCTATTGAACATACTCCCTATCATTGTTTCTCAGTGAAGCTAGTATTTTTAAGTCTGAATGTGAGTAGAAAAGGATGTCTATTTATAAACAGTTTTCAGTGGGAAAAATACATCAAGTCCCTGCTATTTTAAAAAGGTGGGGTTTTTCCCCCTTTCTGATGATGATTTTAGGAACTTAAACCCCAACAATGTGGCATTTTCCTATCTGTGCATGTGGTGGTTTGTCTGTCAGATGGTTACAGAGCAGGATCTCTCACAAGGACAGGCTGCTGACACAGACCTGCCCAATGCTAGAATGAAAGTGGCCTTGCAGTTTATATTACAGGGCATTACTTTCAGTCATTTGAATCTTTCAATAAATATCTTCCATTTTTACGGTTGGCCCAAAACATTCTGGTTTTTGCTAAGCCAAGTATTGTAAACCTATGTTTGTTTCTCCTTCAAGCAAAAAGTGAGTGTTCCAAGTCTTGTGCAAAGGGTCCTCATGAACATCACTTTATTTTTACTGAAGTTGGGTAGAACACTCCCGAGCACAGTTACTCCCCTGCTTGGAGAAGCAAGCTCTCCATGCTTTTTATGCATCTAAAAATAATACAAAATTAAATATATACTGGCGTGTTCCCGTAATCTTAAGCTGTTATGTATATTATCTTTGTACATCAGACCACACAAGTTATTTTTAAGTCCAAATTTTCTTCTCTTTATCCCATTCCAAAAACAATAAACAAAGCTCACAAGAAAAAGGAATAATAACATATAACCTCCCTGTAAACACATGGGTATCATTCCAACAGAATTCCTCTACTGCCTAGCAGCCACCCCAGATCTCACCTCCTCTTGCAGGTCACAGTGCTCTGTTAGACTGGGGGCTGTATTCCAGTAGGAACCACTGGGTATTTATGCTGTTCTGCACTACCTTGTACAAGGCCTTTAGATGAGGCTGACAGCTCATCTAAACCCACAAAGACACTTTACACCCATGCAGCCCAGCTAAGGTCACGGCCATGCTGCATGGGATGTCCATACAATCAATGTGGTGTTCGTGCTACCAGCCCTCACCTGTCAGAGCTGGTACTGGAAACCCCAGGTGGAGGGTTGTGAGACCTTTCACCTTGAGAAACAAACAAAAAATTCTATCCCTAGCACTTGTAGGAAAGAAATGGGGACACACCGCAAACCCGTTGCCTCAGAGGAGCCAAGCACCCAGTAAGAACCCAGCAAGCCACACCACCTTCCTGTCTCATCCAGCAAAGGTGCGTTTTTGAAGCTGTATTTAGCAGATGTTGGCTACAACACTGCCACAAGATGCACACCGAACAAAAATAGCTGTGATCATATTTCCTTCTGTTGGCCTCGTAGGTGGGGAGATGTGGGAAGATTTCTCTCTCTGCTGGGGTCACAGCAGGGCAATGTTTGTTGTCTTCTGCCTACTGTCATGTGCCCCATAAAACCCAAAAGAGGCCTTCTCTCTATTGAAAGAAGTACTTGGCATATTTGGAGCACATGCTGACACCAGTTGCTTTTCAAAGGCTCTGTAAATTCCAGCTCACTCTTCTATCCAATTTTCCATTCAGAGACGCAGCAAGGGGCATTTGGCAGACCATGAAATAAAACTGCACGTGCTGTAATCCTTTTCAGGGTGAGGCTCAAGCTCTCACTCCCTCTCCTCCCTCCCTCTCCTCCTTTTCATTCCCAGTCTCTTTCTGTACAAGTGTAACCAACTACAGGAGCACCTTGCTTGGATTAGACAAGGTCATGCAAAACGCTGGGAAAATCTAGGGCTTGTTATGAGCTCAACGAGCAGTGATACTGACCTTACCAGTTTTAATAGCACAGGGGTTTAATTCCACCCTATGAGCTGTCTTTTGCTTTCTCCCCCTCCTTCTGCTGCTAGCCAAGGTTAACTCTTTGTAGGCTTGGGAAAGGTTGGTAAATTTGTCAGCCGTAACAGAGTAATATACAGTGTCTAAATCACTTGTACTGTACTTGTGGATAGGCAAAGCAGGCAGTTCTCTGATGTGGGACTGAGCCCAGATGGGTTTGCAGTAGATGTGCCAACAGCTTCAGTGTATTCCTGGATTAATTTGATATTCCCTTCTTGGCACTGAAAGAGCCCGCTGCCCCACTCGGAATATAAACCATGAGAGCAAAAAGAATGTTCCTTGGCTTCAGTGTCTGTCAGGTCTTGCTCTGCAAGGGGACCTTTGGAGTGCACCAGTGCAAAAGTGGTGCAGAAAAAGGCAGTGGAAGTGATCCTTAGGAATATCAAAAGGACGGGGGGAGAGGCTTCATGCCAATAACTCGTGAGCTTTAGGGACCAAACCTACTTAGTTATTTTAAATTGGCTTTGTTCCATTGACTTGGTTTCTCACTTATGCGTAGCTTTGTGTGTTTCCAGATCCTTTAATTTTAGGCCTCTGAGAAAAAAAAAAATAGTCTATCTGTTTTCCCAGTGTCTGTTTTCCTGAGCAGGATTGCTGTTCCAAGCATCTCATGGGTCACTACTGCCAGCTGTCAGTTTGCTCCCTCTTCTCCTCCTCTCCCCTCCCACCAGCCTCCAGCCACTTGCTCCCATTCCACCTCTCAGTTAAAATGCAGGCAAAACGGGTGCTGGAGGCACCAGCCAAGTAGTGGGAGAAGGGATGGAGAGGAGGAGTGGGAAAGTGGGACAGGCTTCCCTGTGTGGTAGTGGTGAGGTGTTGTGTTGGGTCATCCCAGTGGAGCCATCTCCTGTGACATTAATGATTTATCACTGGACAATTGTTCGTGTTCACTGAGCCTACCCATCAGTGAAGTCACTGTTGTGAACTCATGTGCTGTCACAGTGATGAAGAAGGTCCTTTTCCCATAGAGCTGGCATCAGGAGACGAGAGGTGACCACAGGCTCACCGACGGGTAGAAATCATCCGTGGGAGAAGCAGCTGCCGAGTAATACCCTGTAACATGACTATTGCAGTCAGGAGGTGAAGGCACAGATCAAAAGAAAATGGAGAAATGCCTGTGAGGAAAGAGAAGACTCAGGAGGGAAGGATGAATTACTTACATTAATACCAACCAAGTTGTATTCAAAGGGGCACTTTTATTTTGAGTGAGTAGTTTTCCAGTATACGACTCTGGCATGACTTCCTAGCCTTATTTCTCTAAATTGAATTTTAAAAAAATCCATTCTCGATTTGCTTTCAGCAGCTTGGAGAGAATTCACATCTAGATGCAAACCTCATGGCTCAGTCCAGTCCTCTCTGCCTCTCTCTCCATTTATTTAGTTTACAGTTTAGAGCTTTCAGATGTGGATAAGGGATAAAGCAAAGTTGTTCTGTTAACTTAGGCCCATTTCAGCTGCCTTCTGGTACAATAGTCTTCAAATACATATTTGTACATACTTGTATGGCAGTACTGCTTTGGTTTAGAAAGTTACAGAAATAAGCTAGCAAATATGAATACATTAATGGACATAAGCTGTATTTCTCCACATACCTCTAGACCAGTCTCTTTGTACCGAGCAGAGTTACAGTTTTTAGTTGCCTTGGGTTTTAACCCAGTGACATTAGAGAAGCACGGAAGCAACAGTGATGGGCCCCAAGGTGTGTTTACTTAATGTCTTTGGAGCTGCAGTAAATCCATGCCTACTACTGTCTCCTGTAATTCAGAGGAGCTGCGTGGAAAGGAAAAGCAAAAAAAATGCTGATCTCAGCAAATTTGATACAAATTTGGGCAAAGGATCAAAGATTCTGTTTTTATGGAAGCCAGTTCATCAGTCCTTATCTTTCATGCAGCAGATCTTCTTCTCCCCACTCCCCCTCCTCCCACCCCCTTTTTTTTCTTCTTCTTTTTCTTTTTTGGTCATATTTGTTAAAAACATGAAATGAAAAAAAAAAGCTTTACCACTAGCCAGAGCACGATTTCCACCAGCACGTGAAGGTTTCTTTGCCTTGGTCTTTTCTAACAACCAGTAAATATCCAAACACATCGTTGTGCCAGATAAAAGAAGAAAGTAATAATGCTGTATGAAATCAGCCCGGGCAGCTAGCTAATGAGTTGGCTTTCTTTTCTTTCGGAATTAAAGGAATCAAATCCAGTTCTGT
Source organism: Gymnorhina tibicen (assembly GCA_013399875.1). NCBI lineage: Eukaryota > Metazoa > Chordata > Aves > Passeriformes > Artamidae > Gymnorhina > Gymnorhina tibicen. The sequence continues at coordinate 2,156,269 of VXAZ01004978.1, forward strand.
GCTGGTATTTACTGTCAAGTGGCCTACTTCAGATTTTAATGATCTCTTGATACCCTTGCCTGACCCAAAATGTTGTCACAATTTGGCCCACCCCAGTATAATAAACTACAGTCCTGTCACACGGTGCCCCTCATTCAGTAATTAGAAATGTCCTAAGAAAGTATTAAGTACTGTGCCTAAAAACAGGCTGAGCAAATGCCAGTTTACAAGGGAATCATGGTCAAGGTGCTGAGTGAATTGCTGGCTGAAAAGGCAGGCCTCAAACAAAAAGAAATTAAAAGAAACCTTGCTAAGCTCCCTTAGGGAAAATTGTAGCAGGCTCCCCTCTGCATAAACAACAGCTGCAGAAGCAAAAGTGTTGCTCATCTGTTTTCCTACCAAGTGGGAAATATATGCTATATGCATCATGGAGATGGAGAAGGGGCATAACAACACTATAGATAGAAAACATTTATAAATGGCTAGTTAGATGCTACTTTTCAGGCAAAGAACCAGAGAAATAAGAAATTGTTGCAGAAAAATGCCAAAATGTGCTTTAAAAATGGAGGAGTAATGAATATACTCTCTTGTGTCTATACATTATGAATGCAGAATTAATTTATATTGCATTTCAGCAATGTTATACTCTACTTCACACTTAATTATACTAGATAAATACCTGGAGTGAGGAACACATTGCTGACACTTGCAGCTAAGAAAGTCTTTTGTCATAAAAATAAGGACTACATTTTTGCAAGGTGGAGACAGCTTTAAGTATTTTCATAGTTAACCCAATCTCTATTGCTATTTCTAAGTAGGCTGTTAACACCCTACAGTCCCAGAGGCTTTTCTGCTTGAAGACCTTACACACCACCTCAAATCAGTGAGATCAACCATTTGCTGCACCATTTTTACCCTGGGCAGCTAAGCCAGGTTCACAGGTTCCTGTCAGACTAGGTCATGTGTTTTGTTTCCCCTCTGTTCCTTTTTAGTACCTCTTCAATGCATTGGTGGCATGTGCAGCAGGGCAGGTGAAGCTGCTCCTCTTCCTCCCTGCTGCCATGTCTCAGGGGCACGACTTTCCAACATGTGCTCTAGCTCAAAAGCAGTCCCCAAAACTTGGAACGGTTTGTGTAGAACTGCTTTTGCATTTTGTATCCTCATTTCAATCAGTTTCCTGGTCCTCCAAGGTGGAGGGATATCCCAGGTAATGGAAAACCTCCAATAACATCATCAATTGTACAGCTCTTAAGGGATAAATTGAGTAGATGTTTTCACAGGGCTCCTTGCAAGCAATCATGTACTCTGTACTGTCTAACAGTAGAGAGTTAACTGCATTTGCAGTATCATTAACCCCACTAATCCTCTAACAAAAGAAAACCAAAACCAACAAACTGAAGTGCCCTCACACAGCTCAAAAGGCACTGGTTCTAAATATATTTATTGAATCTTAACAACCTAGTAGATCAGGAACAAATCCTTTCATGCAACTTTATGCCTTATAAAGATGCACAAGGATCACGCACATGCAAGTTATTATTCCTTTTTAGGTCACCTCTAGGAGCAAGGGAGGTGGGTGTAGGCATGGCATTCCCTTGTGTTTGTTATTGTAGACTTCCAAGACGGCTTGGGGTAGACTCGCAAGTGGGAGGGAAGGAAGCAATTGGAGGGGAAAGGCAGTTTTTAGAGACTTCACTGTCCATTGTCCCCCAGCTCAGTGAGTGACATGTGATGCAGAGCAGGGCCGTCGTGCCTTCCCATCATCCTGCCTCTCTGCTTGAGGAGGGAGAAAAAAAGAAGGCTCTGCATGCCTTCAGCCAGGAGGCTTGGATGTGCATCTTTTGTCAAAGTGTGGTGCACGCTGCTGACCCCAAACCCTGTCAGCATGCCTGGCCACACCACTGTTGTGGAAAACCTGGAAACTGCAGAGACTGTTCATTTCATTTTCCTGGAAAGTGGAGCCCATAGAAAGAGGCTGCTGTTTTCCAAAGTAACCCTACTCGGAGCAATTACCAAAAATGGAAGATAAAATAAGCATGTGATGAGGTTCATGTAAATCTCAGATGACCATTTGGGGATACAGCAAAAGAGCTGGCTTGATGCATTAAAATAATTTTCTCCATTAGTAACACGTAGTTTATGGCTTGAATAAAAAATAAAATCACCATGTGCAGGGTTTAAGTGTGCAGTAGATAGAAACCAGCTCTCAAACCCGACACAGAAATAATTTTGTTGTGTTCTTGGGCTTTTTGTGCATCTCTGTCATTCCAGCATTGGTAGGAAGGATTTGATCCCACAGACATGGACTCAGACACCTGGTTTTCTGTGGCCTCTTGGTGACAATTTTCGGTGAAGAGCCTCACTAAACAGCTCATAAACTGATACAGAGGTGAGCTGGTGGTTGCCTCTGGCAGGATTCCCTGCTGTAGAAATGTTTAGAGCTCAGTTTTGATGTGATTTGATATATAACATGCCACTTGATTTAGAACTGCTATATTTTATATTATACAATTGCACTTATTTTGTGATAATTCTATGAAGACTCTTAGAATTAATATCCATCAGATTAGTAACTGCCCAGGATAGTACTTAATCCACTTTTAATTTGAAAGAGAGGATTAAAAATCTCTAAGTAAATTTTACACTGCTGCCCTCTGGGTTTGGTCCCTTTCCCAAGGACAACATTTAGAGTGTTATCAGAAGCTAAACAGGTCACTGGTAGGTCAGCTCTTGTCCACTGGATGACACTGAGTTGGCACACAGAGTTGCCAGGTTTTAGCTGACTAAAAAGAGGGCAGACACTGATGGAGAATGAATGAATGCATTGAAATTGCCCCAGTTCAATCTGCAGCTGGCTTCTCTCTGCAGTAGCCACCCTCAGGAGTTTGCTTGCAGCTCTATCCTGACATCCCACTTGAGAAGTCTATGAACTCAGTAGTCTCTTCATGGGGAAACAAGCTCGGGTATCTTATTTTGGGATCACCGGAAACCCAGCATGGCTGGAGGATAATCACACCAAGGGAACATGTTTCCTGCCTTTCTCCATACTGCTTCTCTCTCCATTAGCTCCTTGAAAACAGCAGTGTGTGTCTCCAAGTCTAACCATGTGCCATCCTCGGGAAGAAGTTTGCACAAATACTACATAAGAGAAGTACTGGGTTATTCCTCGTGCTTGAATGCTTCAGACTTGGAAAAAGATGCTTCACCATCAAGTAGGTCAGAGGTGTCCCCAGCTCATGGATCCAAATGATAAGGTGGATAGGAAAAGGAAACAGAGGGTTTCACAATACGTGGTTTTAATGAATGTTTAGATTGGCTGTAAATGTGCAAATGCATGTTTGTTTAGAGTTACCAGGATATGAATCAAAGAAATAAAAATAGCAATGCATTAAGGCTTAAGAACCTCTTGGGAAGGAACAAATTAATATTTCTAAATGTAAATATTTTGGCCCAACCTATTAATCATGTTCTCGTGCTACAGTGGGAGAGATTTGAGTTGGATGTGGTAACTTGTCTTCTGTTTTCCGCAGGCACAGAAAACTGACTGATTAAGCAGTGCTATTTAATTCAAACTTTCCAGTATTATGCCACTGGGTTACTGGATTTTTGTGTAACAAAAACCTTTTTTTCCCCAGCTTTTCTGTTTTTGATGTGTGGCACAGCCAGCAAATTCCAAGTCTTGGTATTTCTTTTAATGTCTTTACTACTGTGAGAAATTGCTGGAGATATTAAGAATACATCTTAATTAAATCAGTGAGTTTCCTCATCCCTTTTTCTGTATTCCTTATCATTCCCATGGTCTTACGTAGCTCAGATTTTTAAACATGGGTGGTGTTGAAAATGTTTAATAGATGACTAGCAGATGTCAGGACGTTACAGGCATAAGCAGCATGTTATATATTAAGACACATTGTCATTCCAAGATGTCAACATAGTCTTCTGTCAATTTTTGAGATACTGTGTCATTTTATAGCAGTTGATTTTTTTTATTACAACGTCCTCCTAAGATATCTGCAAATATAAAACTAATGCTAAATATGAAATGTATTTGCAATGAGTTATCAAGTTGTTAGAACCAATGATAATTGGAATAATTATCTCTGCTAACAGATGTACATCCAGAAAGATGATAGCAACAACTTTGTTTGGCTCTGTCTAGTTTTTCTCTAGTGTTGCTAAGCCAGAGGAGTCACCTAGAGTTTGTGCAGGGATAGTCCCTAGCCATGGTATTCAAGCATTACGGTTGTGGGGAGAGTGCGTTTACCAGTTCTGTGCCTGCCTCTGGTCCCCCAGGTAGAATTAAGGTCCACTCTGATTGTCATTTTCTCCTGCTTCATCTTTTGTTTGTGAGTAATGATTTGTGATGTCTACAGCTCACTTTGGGTAGCAGAAGCCTTGAAGCACATTCTTGTGTTTACTCTGTGCTGTTAATTAAAGAAAGTCTGTAAAATGAACTCATCAGTGTCTGCAGTGGGCTCCATATTTCTGTGGAGCAGTCCAGGCTGTGGGTGATGTCTCTGTGACTCATGTTGCTTTGGCAGTGTGTGATGGCAAGAGCTGGAAGTGTTTAGACCAAATCATTATTATCAAATGCACTACAGCTTAGACTTAAAATTGGGGCTTGTAAAAGAGGCCTTGCTGTAGTGTGGTGGACCGAATTGCTGGAATTTCCTTTTCCCATTGGTCTGAAAAAAGCACAAGCCCATGATACAGAGCCTTTCTGCTTCCTCCATTTCTGCCCTACAGAACAGCTATTGTGAGGAATGTAAAGACTTCTCTTCCAAGGAAGTAGTCTAGCGAGGTTTATAATACTTGTAGATTTACATTTTTTATATGTCCCCAGAGATGCTGTAAAGAATACATTTTACAAATGCTAGAACAAATAATGGAATTGTGAACAAAAAAAAAAAGAATTGAGTGTCAGAGCTGCATACTTTGCCAACCTTTGTCTTGAGGAGAAATTCAAGGAGAAATGAAGAAAAGACTCCTTTTCCTGGGCTCACTTCCAGTCATTTGGCATTTTAACTATATATTAGGCCAACCCTTTTTCTAAAAGTTTTGATTCTTACAGAATTTATAGGCAAAGAACAGCAGTAAGAAGGAGAATAACAGTAGCTATATCTGGCAATGAAGTGTTACCAAAATTTTTGCCCATTTAATGTCTTTAAGGTCTCTCTAATTTATTTATTTATTAAGTCTTTCTTGGGTGCCTGTCAGTGTACGGAAAGAAGACAAATTTCTGCATTTATTGAATATCTTGATGTAGTATAAAAGATATTTTATTTCCATTGTCTATCTGACTGGCTGTTAGCTGACTGAGTAACAGTAGACAACTCTGCCTCTTTCTGCCTGTTTTTCACTCTTTATCAGAGATGCACACAAGTACTTTAACTTACTTTGTGCAATCTTAGTTTATCAGCTAAGAGGTTAGTGAATTGAACAATAAAAGTACTGGTACTGAAAATTAGGTTAGAGATTCTCATGGGATAAAGGATGAGACAGCTGGAGGTCAGGCCACATCATATGAGAAGACAAGAAAAAAACAAGAAAGTTTCAAAATTTGGCTTCTATACATCATTATTGACTAGCGCAGGTAGTAAAATGTGTCACTTAGCTCCAGTCACTATATCAAATCACATTAATTTTACCACAGCTCTGAAATCTCCTTCCCAGATTGCCTCTCTCTTATACTGTCCCCTGAAGAATTCCCCTGACTTTGAGGTGACATGCCGATTTCCCATTGGAGTCATAATTCAAATGAAATCACGTCATGGTGACACCGGCACAATTAAATCATAAATAAAGGCCATGACATGTATTTCTAAAAGCTATTATGAAATATATATATATAGACATATAATCTGCATTAGATTGTTATTTAAAAGGGGTTTTTTAAAGCTCAATTTAAGTCAAAGTAGATTGCCCATATTTACTACCCTTTCTTTCTAATCTCAGGGTTTAGCAAACATGAGCCTGTATTACACCCTTTATTATATAGCTAGAGAGGCTGAGATATTAAAGGTGACTTTCTCCCGGTCAGAAAGCTGGGGGCATGGGAATTTTTTGACTCTCAAGCTCCTTAACTCCTCTATCCTTTTCGTTGCATTGATATGTTTCCATACTTCCTTATTTAGATATAGACTAGAAGTGATCTGGGCAATCCTTTATTAAATCTAGAATCCTACCACTTCTATTCCCACTAGGGCTGTTCTTCAGATTTTACAAGCATCTTTACTGTCCATTACCTTCCCAAAAGTAACTGGGCTAATTGAAGTTTTTACTGTATCTGAAGCAGATTCTATTAAAATTAGACATGAAATTGAGTTTGTAGGAATGCAGTTACTGGCATTAATGGGCATTAATTCTGAGGGGCTAGAGGCAGCCAAACCACACCCTGTTCCCAGCTCAGTAAAGAGCAGCATGTGACAGAAAAAGAAGGCAAAAAGCACTCGCATAGTTCTTCCGTGGGGAATTAGGAGTCTGCAAGAGACATCAGCTGGTCCCAGATCCTCAGGAAATGGCTTGACTGTCATTTACTGGCATGTAAATAAAGTGCAGAATAATCCCGTGCCAGATGCCATCTTTTCATACCACATCTTGAACAGGAGCTGGGCTGCATTAGTGCCATTTGAGGACGGATGCCTCTGAAGGAAAAGCCAGAATTTGCATCACAATACATGCTCGAGACACACAGAAAATGTGGCATCTCGTGATGACACATGTGACGATGACGTTGTGGGAGTGGAGCACTAACTGATCTCGATATGTGAAAGTTTGGGCTCCAGGCTTACTCTTTTGAAGCTTGTCTTTGTTTCCTAATCCATGTGACTATGTTTTCAAGAGTATTTCGTTTCCTAGGCAAACATTATTGTACTTTTTCTCTCTCTCTGAATAATGAATGGTAAGAAATCAACCAGATTGAAGTTACCGCACAAATAAGGAAAAAAACTACCCCTGTGGTGATGACCTGGAGATTCAGCTGCTAACTGGCAAAGGCCCAGAGGAATTGAGACTCTGAGTCCATGGGGTCTTAACAAGGGGGCAAGTAGGGATATGGAGAATAGCAGCTGAGACTGCACGGGCTAGCATTAGCCTGGCACATGTTGTGTGTCAGCAACATCGATGGACGGCACAGGAATTCAGCGCATTTTGGCTCCATTCCTGCAAGAGTTTAGGCCCGCACTTAGGATGCACATAGAAAGAGTAATAAAGCTTGGAGTATGCAAACAGCATTATGGAAGAGAGGCCTTTTTTCATCTGGGAACAGCCTTTGCTGCACAGTTTTTTGTGCCTCAGAATATCAAGCAGCGGCAGAGTTAAATGGAATCATATTAATAAGCACGGATAATCTCATCATCCGGGGCGGGCTGACAGCAAAGCAGCTCCAAACACACACAGCTGAGTGAAATGTTCCTGCAATTAATTGGATTTGATTAAATTTCTCATTTAATGGATGTAGGAAAAGAAACAGACCAAAGACAGCAAGCAACTTTCTGGCTAACCTGGAGCTTTGAGTAATGGCTGTGGAACATCAGGTTCCCCACTGCATTACATGGGCAAAGTGTTGCTCTGGACACAGGAGCACAAGAACAGAGTTTCTCACAACCTTTCTCTTTGTTCTGACCTTCTCCTTTTCTGACAGAGAAGATGAAAATTTTGACTCCCAAATAGCTGTTCTGATGCTACTACATTTCCATTAAAAAAATTGAAACCATTTAATTTTTGTTCCCAGGGAGGGGCAAAACCAATTTCAAGGCCTTGAAACCTAAGGGGAAACAGAGTTGTCAATCTCCAGCCAGCTTTAGATTATGATCTGTGAACTTAGATGGGGGCACAGAGCTACCAATCCCATCCTTGTCCTTGCTTTTGTAGGGTTATGCTCTACTCAGAAACACTGAATCTTGATTAAAATCTTTTACAGCAAGGTCCTCAAACATCCCTCAGTAAAACAAGTAGTGGCTTTTACCATCTTGCTAAAATTGTGCTGGACACATGGAGGCTTACATAGATACAAATTGGGCCTGGTTTCAGCTTCATTTTTCATTGTATGATCAAACTATGTTACCTGTTGAAAACTTGATTTATTTTATACAAATAACTTGAGTCCTTTTTGGTGCCTCTTTGAATAAAGAACTAAAAAGGGCAAAGGAATTTTCCATGGAAACCCCAGAGCATTTTACAAATATCCCAGCTGTGACATATAAAACAGCTTTTTCAAAACCCAATGAAAGACTTAGTGAGCTCTGTTTTGCATAATTTTCCATCATGGGTAACACCAGTGGCATAACAACAGTGGGAATTGACTACATCTGCTAGACCACCTGGTTTAGGTAAGACTTGCACATCATAGTGTTTAATGTAAGCTTTCTGTCACAGGGGTCCTGCCGTCTCTCCAAGAAGTAGCAGTTGCCTCTAAAAGGTGACAGGGAGGCCAAGTCCCATGCACAGCTCCTGGTGGCTCAGGCATTACGAGGTCACTGTCAGTACACTTGCTTCCTGAAATATTGGAAAATTTCAACACACAAACTTAGTTTATGGTGGACTGATTTACAATAACTGAAAAAACTGATTTACAATATCTGAACAAATCAGAATTAAGACTGGATCAGTGGGCTGAGGCCAGTTGTATGAGGCTCAAAGAGGCTCAGTGCCAGGTCCTGCCATAACAACAACCCCATGCAACGCTACAAAATTGGGGAAGAGGTGCTGGAAAGCTGCCCAGTTGAAAAGGACCCTGGGGTGTTGGTCAACGGTGGCTTAACATCAGCCAGTCTGTCCTCAGGTGGCCAAGAAGGCCAATGGCATCCTGGCCTGCATCACGAACAGTGTGGCCAGCAGGGTCAGGGCAGTAATTGTCCCCCTGTTCTCGGCACTGGTGAGGCCACACCTCGAGTGCTGTGTTCAATTCTGGGCCCCTCACCACAAGAAACACACTGAGGGGCTGGAGCGTGTCCAGAGAAGGGCAACAGAGCTGGTGGAGGAGCTGGAGCACAAGTCTTATGAGGAGCAGTTGAGGGAGCTGGGGGTGTTTAGCCTGGAGAAAAGGAGGCTCAGAGGGGACCTCATCACTCTCTACAATGACCTGAAAGGACGGTGTAGTGAGGTAAGAGTTGGTCTCTCCTCCCAAGCATCAGGAGACAGGATGAGGAAATGGCCCCAAGTTGTGCCAGGGGAGGCTGAGATTGGATATTATGAAAAATTTCTTCAGAAAAAGGGGTGGTCAAGCACTAGAACTGGCTGCCCAGGGAAGTGATTGAGTCAGCATCCCTGGAGGTATTTAAGAGACATGCAAATGTGGCATTTAGGGACATGGCAGTGCTGGGTTAATGGTTGGAGTCAACAATCTGAAAGGTGTTTTCCAACCTAAATGGTTCTCTGAGTGGGAGAGAGAAGCAGCACCACAGCTCAGTCCTGTGTGCACATATAAACACATACAGTCAAGTACACCTATACACACATCTGCATATACATGCATGAGCACACCCCACCACAGTTCCTCAACATCAGTGCAACTTTTTCTCTGATTTGTGTCACATGTACATAGATCATTTCTAAAACCATTGTAGGATAACAGAATTCGCAAATGACAAAAAAAACCCCATCCCTTATTTTCTTTCCCTCTTGGGTTCTTATTTGTGCCAGTAAAGCCAAACCCAAACAGCTACAAAGCTGATCACCCTGCAACTTGCAGTGGTGGTTGCAAAAATGCTGGTCTAAGTCAGCCCTTACAACTGTACGTGAGTGAATCTCACAGGGGACCGTGCCACCTGCTTTACCCTTCGCCACAATAATACTCCACTTTGGAAGGTTTCCCAGGCCAAAGGGTGGTTTGCTCTTGCATTGGCACAGCGGGGCACTAACCAGCACTCCAGGGCTACCCTGGTTCCTTCAGCTTCAATCCCCACCATCTCAGCAAGCAGCCCCCAACCGAGCTCTCCAGAAGGACATGCTCATTCTATAATCCTCCTAGGTCCATGCTTTATTATTTGTCTTTCCTGTCTGGCTGCTTTAATCATTGGCTCACACCTTTCAGGGTTCACCTTGTTACAACCACCCGGGCAGCCAGGCAACATGCAGCCACACCCAACTGCTTCTAGGCCAAAATCTGGCAACATCTTCTGCCTGCCAGGTGCTGGTACACTGGTGGGACTGCTCCTCCTGGATGTCTACCCACTAAATTTTCAGTGTAAGAAATGCCTTCTCTGTCCCTCTTGGCAGTAGGTCGGGGCACTTCACCAGTATGGAGATAGATACTATTCTACCACGGAAATGCACCTAGCCTGGAAAGGGCTATGCTGGCAAGGACGTGTCTTTTTTCCCTATAACATTATGAGTGATAGCAGCCCATCCAGGCTACATAAGCTAAAAGCATAGTTTAGTGTTCATCTGTTTGTTTTTCTTAATTGCTATGTAGCAGCTCCCTGTGCATTACAGAAGGTACCATTATCCTTTCTTCACAGCCAGGGATTTACAATGCACGGATTTAGAGAGGAATCCAGGCCATGCTGAAATCCACAGATGAATTCCCAGGCCTGACCTTGGCAGGGCTGGGATTTCACCTAAAATGACTTGGATTATGTATCATGCAGAAAGGCTGTGGCGTATTATGGGATTAAAGGTTTGGGGAAAAGAACCTGTTTAAAACATTCGTCTTTTTTGAAAAAGCTACACACTATGCAGAAATAAAAAGCTGTTTGGTCTCATCTTAATTTAGGTGGTGATTTGTCAACATATTTCTTCAAGAATAACTAATAATAAAGTGGTTGTTTTGTTACATTTTGCTATGAGATTGTTATTTTTTGTTTGAATATGTTTTTCTGAAATCTATGGCACATTGTTATTGTGAGAAACACCTGAACTTACTCTTGCTTTCCTGAGTGAATGTAAGAACAATTGAGTTGAAAAGGTCAGAACAAATATGTGTTACCTCAGCTTTTCAACATGTAATACTCAACTTTAGTTGAGTATTCAAAGTGAAATAATTCAGACTTTCTGCACCACAAGAAATTACCAGCATTTCTGTGCTTCTGATTTGGAGGTGACAAAATTCCTGATCATACTTTTTTCACCTTCTTCTCCCAAGAAAACAGAATTTCTGCTTTTCAGACAGCTCTGGCAGTGTGTGGCCCTACGTGGGGTTTGGAAGCTTCATCCTTGCTTTGGCATGGGAAGGATGCCCTCCCTATTCTACCTGGTTACTGGCTCTGGATTAATCTCTCAGAAACTGCCTGGCTAGTGCTCACGCCTTGCTATGCCCACCACATACAGTGACAGGGACGTAGGCTAGACCCCTCTGGGTAGCTGGCACAGCCAGGCTTGTCTGGAAGTAACGAAGGAAATGCAGCAGGCAGGCCGTGTTTCTTGATGAAGAGGTCTGACCATTATTCCTTCAGGGATAAACCCAGGCTAACAACTTATTTCATATCAGTTAGTGCCAATCTGGCATCTGAGGGGCTGTGAGAGCTCTGCTGCTGTGAGCCTGCATCAGATTCAGGCAGCTGACCTCGAGGTGAAAATCTCTCTATCCCATTATACACCCCCTGAGACACCCAGGCCCCATCTACTTTGTTTTCTCTGCTCCCTGTCATTTATTTTCATCTCTCGTTTTAATCTCCTTAGCATGTCATGTGTGCCCATCAAAGAGATGCTTTCTGTGCAGTCTGGCAAGCACATTAATAGGGTTCCTTCCTCTCCACGTCTGGGTATCAGCGGTGCTTTTTGGCCACTTGTCAAATATTTCCGTAAAGATTATCTTTCAGGGTTTTATATAATCACATTAACAGGGCAGACATTAAATAGAAGTGGGGAAAAGGTGCTCAGAGGGACTGGGGGAAGAGAGAGTAGTTCTAGGAAATGGCTCAGCTCTTTCATTGCAAGGAAAAGGCGATCGGGGGCAGAAGATGATTGCTGTATTTGTTTCCACGCTAAGGCTGAGAAATAAATAAACCAAGCTAAGGATGAGTGACTTTAGCCCTGTTAAAGCTGTGATGCAAATATTCTGTAGAAATGGCCCAGAAATTTTATTTTGCAGGGAAACGGGGGTAAAAAAACCCTCAGGGTTATGCTGCAAGAATGCAGAGCAGCTGGGAAGAATAAACCTTGTCAATACAAAAAGCTTTACTCATTAGGAATGAATGACCTTCATTTTTGTAGGGCATATCTTTGTTAGGGCTTTCTGGACTACTGTGGTCCCTCAGTGAGGCTTCTTTCCACATCTGGCTTTGCACAACATGTCCCTGCAGAAAGCAAGGTGCTCCTGAGGCTGTCAGTGGCAGAAGCCCATGGGGCTGGTTGCAAGGTTCAGCTAAAAGACCCTTTTGTTTGTTTTTTTGTGCCTGAAGGGATCAGCTTTACTCAAGGTGAGGAATGTCAGCTCTGATTCCTCTAGTATCGATCTGTCCGCAACTCGTTAGCTTATATGTAAACCTTGGATTTTAAATAAACACCAGTATACCCTGATTTTGTATCATATCATGTATCTGAATATAAATATGTTTTTGTTCTGAACTGGAATTCATGACATGTTAAGGGCAGCTCTGGTTTTTGACACTTACAAATGCCTTCTATCTTTGGTAAGGCTCCAGATGTTTTCTTCTCATGAAGTAAGACTTGCATCTGGAACCGCTACCTCTCCAGCTACCTACCTACTTATATTCCTCATGCTAGGAATTAGCTTTGCAGGATCTTGCTGTTGTCTCTTGATGCTTTAAGATGCAGTTCTACACTTTGATGCTTTATTCCAAATACTTTGTCCAGGTAGATGAATGCCAGTATATTCAACATTGCTGGCTGTTCTACTTGCTCACTTGAGGAGAGGTGAAAAAAAGACAACCGGAGAAGAAAAAGTGGATGATTTAATACGATTTTTTGCTTGTGCTGTGCAATTTGTGTTGCTGGAAGTTGCTGATGGTATAAAATTTGCTGAACTCTTGGTTAAATATTAACATGTGGAGGGTGTCTGTAATTTCCATGTGACACTTGATACAATTCCTAAGCACTGTCTGAGGTCTTTTTGGCAACTTTTCTGCTCCACCAACTCTTGCATAAACATCTAACTGGGGAATTTACTTGCAGCATATTTTATCCAGGTGCCTTCAGTGGTGTAGGAAATTAGACAGTTCTTGTACTCTGATGACTCTGTACACCTGGGGGTGCAAAGGGCCTTGACTTTTGGCCTGACTCTGTCCCACCGTGGTTCTGAATGCCACTCCTTCACCATTTCCATGAGGTTTGAAGCAGCACTCCATACACCCCTGGCATTCTGCTGCTTGTGGGTTGTACCTAATGATGTCATCTTAAGGTGACTTCCAAACTGCTCTTCTGCCATCTCTCTTCCCTATTTATAGTAGTTTCTGATTTGGGAAGAGTGCTCACTGGGGAGGGGGATTGGTAGGACTATTAGGGGATGAGTTTGAGAGGGGCAGGCACAATCAAGATGGGGAGACTGCTGTTAGCAGAGGCCTGGTAGGAGCTGAACGTTGTGCCCTGGGGCACCAGAAACGGGAAGGCAGAGAAAAACACCTGAAAAGACAGAAAAATACAAAATGCTAAAGGAAATTGATGCTGAAAAGGAGGGGAAGGGCTGCAGTTGGAAGTCCTGCCAAATGACTGCAGTGCAAGTTGCATGGCTGGTGTTGCTCTGAGACCAGCAAGGACCCAGACACACTATGGTGTCCATCCCATGCAGCCTGGAGCCATGGAAACTGTGCCACAGCTGCCAGAACTCAAATATTGCACAGTTTCGCATTAATTTTTGTTGTGTGGGTAGATTATTCTGCCTAGAAAATACGTTTTTCCTACCTAAGCAGATATTTTTCTGGTGTTGTCTGACCTGGCTCTTGATGCCAAAGATATCACAGGATGAATACACTTCTATGTATACCACGAATCAGGATAGTAAAGAAGGCAAGGAAGTACTGAACAGTCCTGAATCATGGTTGCTCTTCTGCATCATTTCCAAGTGGGAGGGCCAGGTTTGCCCTGCCTCAGTCTGTGAAGTCTAAATGAAAAATTTTATAATATATATCTGAAAAATCTTCTTCAGACTTTCTTAGTAATGTGGTATATTTTTTGTTTGCTGGGGGGTTTTTGCCCTTTTTTGTTTTTAGTGTGGCCAGCATTGGAAATGTTATATGCCTGAGTACAAAATCACACAAGTCAAAGATAGGATGATGAAAGCCACACTTTCAACAACCTAGTGAGATAAAACAGTCCAAGGAGGAGCTTGTTAATACAGTCACAGGAGTTTTGACTTGGATATCCCCTCAATCATCTGCATTTAGCAAGTCTGAGTTTCATAACTCTGTCTGTGAAGACTACACATTATTAGATTTTGTGGACAACCACAAAAGCCTTTTAACACAGGTTTAATTACAAAGCCCAGAAAAATGGTTTAGCTGTGGAAAGAAAGTAATAAGCAGCACTTCAGTTGAAAAAGGTCCTTTCGTAGCTGAGAAGCATGCACAAAAACTTTTTTATTACGTTAGGAAGAACATTAGAATAATGGATGCTGTTGTTTTTATGTTGTGCATTGTGATTAGTACTGGAGAAAGTGCTTGAGTAAGTTTAGGTCACTTGCAATGAGGAAAGCACTTATGCACGGGATATAACTTTATGCAGGTATTAAAAGCATCTCTGGTCTCTAGAGCATTTACTGAATCAAATTCAGTATTTATCAGTAAATTGTATAAAAAGCTACTTTCATATACACAGTTCTCAAAACCAAATGTGAAATAGAAATATTTCCATGATTCTTTCATTTAATTGCATGATAGAGGAAAAAAAAGAACAGTTGTAAAGAGAATAAAAACAGTTCCCCGTAGCATGTTATTAGCTTTTGAGCCCAGATAAAGAGGTCATGGCTAATAAATAGAACAGGACAGTACTTACTACAACAAGAAACAGAAAACCAGTATGAAAGGGTAAAAGGAGGCGGTTTTAAACCTTTGTCTTGGGAAGCTTTAGCTGATTATCTGGTTTGCTATCTGAAAAATGTCTTAAATCGGGCTTCTGTCCAACCTTCAATGCACCTTTGTGCAGCTTGAAGGAATACTTGGAGTGTAGCAGTATCATTTACAACAATAAAGGACCACTAAGCCTGGCAGTTCAGAAACTCGGATCCCCCTCCCTCCCTCTTGAGCAGTTCTCCATCTTGAGTAACAACCCTCTAAGTGTTATTTGTAATGCGAGTCAAGGCATTCCTGCATACACCTGGGTTTCAATCTTTGCAGCTTCTACTTCAGTTTTCGAGGGAAAACATTAATGTATAAAGATGCCCTCTGACAGATTCAGGGCATGACTCTCCTACATCTCTCAAATCAAGCAGAATAATACCTGTTATGGTGTTATTCTCATGAATGTCAATAGCACCAACCAGCCTGGAGGAAAGCAGAGACCTGGGAATATAGGAAGATATCGAAGCAAAAGCAAGTATACGGATTAAATGTTATTTACAAAGCAAAGAGCTCAGACAGCCCTTGCTATAAAGCCACCATTTGGGGCAGTAGGTCCAAGCTTTCTTGGTTCCCCTAAATTTTTCTTGGATTTTGGAAATGTGTCTGCATACACATACCGACCTTTTAAATCTCCTTGAAAAGGGGAAATTTGGGGTGCAATGATGAGTCGCTATGTGCCTTTTTGGTTAAAAAAACCAAACCAAACCAACCCCCCACCAAACTTTAAGATAAATAAAGAAGCAGGTTACCCTATGTGTTTGTGTGGCACTGAGCACAGAGGGCTCACAATTCAGAATGAGACAAGAGTAACACAAAGTACAGACAGAAGAGAGTCAGTGATCCAAGTTACACCTGCTTTGCCTATATGTTTATGTATTTGTTGCAAAACATATGGCCCAATTCTTCTCTTGTGCTTTTATAGGCATGAGAAGTCTCCATAGTAAACAGAACAATACCAGAGGAAGCAAAGAAACAAATGGGGCTATTTATACTTACTCTGTTACCAATATACTCCTTCAACAGCTTGCCCAGATTAGATGTAATTGTGAATTTATACTCTCTGGGAGAGCAGTTCTGAATAATTTTGTCTCTTTTCAGAAGATGCTTTTATAATGCAATCTGTATTTGTAACTGGATTCTACACGTCCTATTACACGGATACCTTAATATTAATTACTTTGACCTCTGCTTGACTACTGTGTAAAGGGACAGGGAGCTTTTTCCAGGAACATAATCCTTTTAATTTTTCAGGGGAAAATAATTTTGGTTTAATTTTATTTCTCTCCAGTTATTGTAACATTTGTCTTGTTCCCAGGCTACTTTTATAAGAGGAAATGATCTTTCTGTGTGAGCTTTTTTCCCTTAAAATCTCCCCTCAGACTTTCTATCTACCAAACAGACAGAGTAGAGGGAGGGTTTAACTGGTGCCAGTGCTTAATGTGGAGCAGCACCCACATTAAGTGTGACTGCAGATTTGGCAGAGGAGGACAGTTCTTGCTGTGCCAGGAGACCCACTCTCTGCTTCTTCTGCAGCAGGTCAGAGAGGCTGAGACCCCTTGCTGAGACCCCAGGCCTTCCTGGCACTGCTGTTCCCTTTTCCACCTTCCTTCTGCCTTGCCTAATTAGAGTGTGAGCTCTTCCTGGCAGTCTCTGCTGCCATGTGCCCAGTGCAGTGGGGCTCTGATGTGGGTTAGGGCCCTGGGGCACTGAATGTGGTAGAAGTCATTAATAGGTCAAGAGAGAAAATTTGAAGTATGCGGTAAGGATGGAGAATGCGCAAAACCCTGAAAATTCCCAAATGTTTACTGACCTGAGCTCAGAGCAAAGTGTTCTTTGAAAGATTTTGGCTTAATACTGTGATGTTTCTTCTTTTTCCTGACTGAGGACTAGTGGGTTTGGCAAGTCACTCTGCTTCCCTCTTCTCCTCCCTTCTCTCGTTATTCACTGACAAATCCTCTGAATGGTACAGGGGTTTGGCTTGCAGGGGAGAGTGTCATCTCCAGCAAAGGAACTGGGCTGTCCACTTCTTCACTGCCATCCTCTGGAGGCCACCAGCCTAGAGGATTACAGTGGAGCAGACACTTTATTTTACAGTAAAGCAAATGTATTGACAATGAACAAATGATTCCCATATTGAAGTCAACCATAAAAAAAAAAAAAAACAAAACCAAAAAAAACATCAAACAAAAACCCCTGTAGCTAAAACCTTTACAATGATGGTATCAGGGCAGAGGCTTCTCTCACCTCACGGGAAGAGGGGACGGGGAAGGTGCTGCATTGCAATGAGTGTGTTACGTGCTGCATAAGCAGACACTCATCTGCTGGTACCCATGAGGGAACTAATGTTCCCTTATTTCCCCATCCCTCCACCACCAGCTAATCTGTGCCTGCCTGTCTAATTTCCTGGCAACTGTTCTAATGTACAGGCTAATAATGTTTGCAGCAATCCTGGGAGACGTCAGTGTGCAGACTGGCTATGAGGTTGTAGGGTCCAAAGGAGGATTAATTAGGGGAATTGTTGCATCTGGATAGGGGGAGCTTTTGAGAAGCCCTTCATCCAGGTGGTGTGAGCAGTCCAGATAAGCACCCAAATATTTCTGTGAAGAACTGGGATGCCATCCCTAATTGAAGTTCAACCGCTACTAAGTCCCCTTGATGATTTCTCCTCCTTTCTTCCTCAGAGTATCTTTTTTGTTGTTGTTTCCAACTATAACCTAATGAAAACACATTTGAAAGTAAAATTATGGATTTCTCAGGGACTCTGACCCTTAGGGGCAGCCATGGAAATACTGCAGAAGGAGCTGAGTACACAAGCTCCTGTTAATTAGAGCAGAGTGAATGATTCATAGGAAATAATTTATTCAATTAATTTAGCCTCTCTTTCTTTTGCAAATTATCTATGAAAATTTTCAGTTTTATTGCATTCAGCTGCGAGACAGCAAATGTTTTCTCTGCATGTAGTTGACCCCTGTGTGGCTTGAAATGTAAGGTCTGGCTTTTAGTTCTTCAGTGGACGGGGGTACTGGAGTTAGTGTTCTTCCTTTATTAAACAACTGACTTTTAGTATGTGCCTTGAAAAACTGATGTTCATTTTTACAAATGTAGAGGTGACCTTCCATGAATATTATTAACCATGGCATAGAAATATCTCTGCCAGTGAACCCATTTACTAGAACAATGATCTGGAAAGTCTGTCCAGCACTTACCCTCCAGTGTCCGACATGGTGTGTCTTTGTGAGCCTTCTCCTCTGGCAAGCTCAGGGAATTTTCACTCTTTCTCCTTCACCAGTCCTGTGCAGAGTCCTTTGCTTAAGCTTCTCTCCACGTGGAGGCAACCTCTCCAGAATATCAATTGTCTGATCAAAGCAGCCATGAAGCGCTGTTGTTGAAGTCAAAGTCATAAAATTCATTGCCAATAATCTGATGCCTACGTGCTGAAGTCCTTGTCAGCAACGTGGGTATTTATTCACTGAAAAGCATTCATCATGCTTACCATTTTCCACAATAAAGATTACAGAATACTTCACAAGCAAGAGAAAATCCTAAATAGTACCTGTAATGACTCTCCACCACCAAGCAAACAGCCCTGCTCCATAACCTTGTAGCATTTCCCTTTGCCTGACTTCCACACATAGGATAAACTAAATTGACACTGACTTTGGGTGTGGGCAGCTGAATTTGCATATCTGTCTGTCCTGGTTTAGGACAGGGTCGTTGTCTCCAGCAGACTTCTGCTGCCCAGGGAAGAGGAATGTGCGGAGAGCCTGACCCATGGCAGGCAGGCTTTTCTTGAGATGCACCGAAGCATGGGCTTGTAACTCTGAGTTCAAGGTAACGTTAGTTTCGGTAACAGCTTTTCACACTCCATCGAAAAGCATTTTTAGAGAGGGATGGTACTGCATGAAAATTAATGCATGGGAGCATTCTTGTAACAGGTGCATAATATTTCAGTAATAGGCTTGTGGGATGTTTATTCACTTGCCAAATTCATTTATCAGGTATTGGATTCAAAGGATTTCCCAACAGGATATCTGCAGGGATTAGTGAGCTAGGCAAATGTGCTTTGAACAAATACATCCTTTCATCAGGCAGTCATTTGGATAATTCCAGCATCAACATGCTCGCTGCTGGAATGGGTCTGCTGGTAATTGCATTAACTATTTTTCCTGTGGTCGTACGTATCTGTGCCTTTAGATCCTACAAGGGCAGAGTTTGGCCTGCAACCTGTTAGTCAAGAGGTACCTGCCCATCTCTGCCTGCACAGATGCAGTTTTAGCCAGCCCAGTCTTGCCTGCAAAGACGTACTGTATCAAAAACACCAAAACAACTTTGCCAGCACAGGTTGACAATACTTTTTTGAAAAATAACTGAGGAAAAATTGCCTTGAAGATGTAAGAACATTGTATTTCAAAGTATTTTAGAATAAAGTATGCTTCATTTTAATTTTCTTGGTTTTTAGTGGGTCTTTGATTTTGTTTTTGAAGTTGAAAGTAAAATTAGACTTGGTTTCACCAGGAGAAATTTTTCATCTGATTTTACCCTTGAAACTTTAAATAGATTGTCATTTTGATGGAGGACAAGAATCAATACTGAAATAAGAGGAATTACCACGGATTGAAAACTTCAGAAATTCATCTTTAAGATGACAAGTCATTCAACAGATATATTGGAACCTATGTTTTATTATCAGATTAATGAAGAAATAGCAAAAGTTTTGTTAGTCTTGTTCCAGCAGCTAAGTGGCCCATTTCTTTTCTTTTCTGCTGTATCCTATAATATTTCTGGTCTTAAACACTGCAGTAACTAATCATGGAAAAACCAATCAGCTTGGCTTATTAAATGGCCAATTACCTTTCAATAAACGATTTTTTTTCTCTTTTTAGCTGCCTGGTCTATGAAAATGAGTCTCTATTTGAGACACCTGAAGTAAAGAACCATCATTCTTCCAATGATTTTGAAAATGTGGGTCACCATATATGATGTACCAAGCTTAAATCCTGTAATGACTTAAATGTGGTAATTCTGTGCCTTGAGCTGTAGAAGTACAAACAAAACTGGGGATTTAAGGGTAAACATATGACTTTTCAACTCAATGTGTGCTTTTCTGTCACCTTTTTTGAGCCTTTCAAATTTTGGAGGGCTGAAAGAATATTCAATAAATTTATTTTTGAGTATTCCAGTGCTTCTCTGCCTTATGAAACCGAATCTTACCAAACCTTCAGTGTGAAGAGAACCAGGGCCACGGAGACAACATAAAAGCAAGAAGGACTCTGAGAAACAGAAAGGGGGAACAAGGAAGGTGAAAGTGTTTGGAGGTTTGGGAAGGTAGTCTAACATGCCTGTGGTTTTCTTTCTTTTTATATCTTTTTTTTTTCTTTCTTTTATTTTCCTTTTTTTTTCCAGATTTTTTTTGTTGCTATTTGCAAAGTATAATATTTTGCTATGAAAGCAATGGTACTCTCCCAGCAACCCCCTTCCCTTGTTCACACACCTTGGAGGTCACTAGCTGCTCACGCACACTACTGAGCGGACAGACTCCTTCTTGTGTTCATTATAGCAACATAAGAGCAGATGTCTCAGACTGTAAGCCTCAAGTTGAGTTCTGCAGGCCCCAGGAATGGTGAGATGTGATACACATCTGTGTTTTGGGCTCGGCCTGCTCCAAGGATGTGTGTCAGCTGTGTGCTCCACATCTGAGTTCAAGTCCACATTCCCCCGAAAGTTCTGCTCAGAGTTCCCAACCTCAGGCATTGCATGTGCCCACCTCAGTGCATTAGAGGATGACAGCCTCTCCCCCACAGTTTTGCCATGGTTATTGCACAAACAGGTAGGACATCACCACCTCATCTTCCCCTGCCAGACAGCCTGCCTAGGGCCATGATGTCTTGGTTGATCCCACTACGATTTGCCCCCATGTCCCCAGGCCAGGCTGTCCTGGGGGACCAGGACATTGTACCCCACGTGCCCAACCATGGGCCCCACGTGCCCAACCATGGGCAACTGGTAGGAGGCAGTAGGGGAGGATTCTGGCAGTTGTCACGCTCTCCATCACGAGCAGGCTCCTCTGGATGACTCTGGCATGGAAGCAAGCACATGCAGGAGCCCTTCAGCAATGAGGAAAGGAAAGCCAGAGCTCACTGCTGCTTTCTGTCATGAAGAGGTTAAAAGCAACTTGCCAACTGACAAGCAGCAGCTGCAAGGAAATTTCCCCATCACCACCATCACCCCTTTTTTTTTTTTTTCCCTTCTTTTTTTTTTCTTTTTTTTTTAATGACAGCAACATTTTAATCAACTTGGGCTGAGCATGAAAGCCTGTGTGGGAGGTGGGAGGAATATCTGGGGAGGGGAGGAGGAGCAGAAGAATGGCTGGCTGCTGGCATATGTCTGAGCTGAGGGACACTCTCTGCCTAGGAGGACAGTTAACCTACACAAAATGTTCTGGCTTCTTGCCTGCATCAGCCACATCATGCTGCTCCAGCCTTTTGTGCCAGATCCCCGAGATGGTGACTGCCATTCTGATAGAGGGAGAGAGAAGAAAAGATAGAAAAGATGAGGTGGGGGGGGAAGCAAAACAAATCCACAAAACTACCAAATCTACCACCACAACCCAGTAATAAGCTTGCTCTCAAGCCCAGGTAGAGCAGCTGTATTTTTCAGAAATGAGCAGCAGTGGAAAAGTAGCAAGCCAGCTGTGTGCTTCTGCAGAATAAATCAAGGTTGGACAGAAGGCCTCAGAGAGTAAAATAATCAAATCTCCACAGAAATGGCTATGAACATATAGCATTTAATAGGGAACCTGAACTCATAGAGTCTAGCTGCGAGTGAACCACAGCTCAGGCTGGGATTCTTTTTTTCCTGTTAAATCCAGGTGGAAGAAACATACTGATTTCTAGAAGAGAAAAATTCATTGTCAGAAATGCTCTGGTAACATCTTTGTTTATACCCACAGACTTTCTTGAATACAAGTGATTTTATGATAGCCTATTGGCCAAAACTGCCCCTGGTCTTGGGTCAAATTCCCTGATTTCCTTAAGCCAGGATTTCTGTTACCTCCTCCCTTACAAACTTCTTAAAATCCTCTGTAGAAGGCTGTTATCTGCCACAGATAAGAAGCTGCCTTTCCAAATTATTCCGGAAAGCCAAGTGGTTGCTCTCCACCCCAACACTTTATGTGTGGGAGTTGACAGACCCATGTCATTACCCAGTCCACTAAAAACCTTTTATTATTAGCAACACAAATGCTGTTCCCAGGTTACACCACACAGCTCTCACATGCAGCTCCAGCACCAGTGAATTAGCTGGACATTGTCAGTGCAGAGCAAAAATGTTCTCCTTTGTCCTCGGATGTCTTCTCAGCCTTGTGGCTTGAGTTTGGAGCTGGCAGCTCCCTTGGCAAAGCCCGGAGGAGGGACTGCCTGTGCCCATTGAATGCTGTGGTGGGACCAAGGGGGGCAGAGCAGCTTTTTGAAGCATGGGGGAGAGTTATAGCTGATCCAAAAGTGAGTGTTCAGAAGTAAGGAGACTCCTGGAAAGGGCATCTTAATAGCTAAAAGCTGTGTATGACTTCACTTTGAGAGCTGGCTGCCGATCTCATAGCTTGCACTCAAGTTGTGCTTTCAAGCTGTTCTCCAAAACCACTTACATACTTCAAAAATATTTTTGATGGAGCCCAACATTCTCCAGTAGCTTGAGTTCTAAGGGAAAACACCAAATAAAATGAGATTCATGTCAGAATAACACATTATTCCAGAATATTTGAAGATGAAGGAAGATACTTAAGGTCATTCAAATGAAAGCATGTGAGGTAGGGAGGCTTGAGCATAATTTCACTCATTTTACTGAGACTCGTCACAGAAAAAAAGAAAAGCATCTAGGGACACTTAATGTGATTTTCAAAATCTGCATAAGCCACAAATCAAGAAATTTGTTGGAAACGAGTAGACAAACAGTTTAAAGTACACATTAGGTGCATATGGACCCACAACTGCTCTTATTCCAACTGCCACCCAAAGCACAGGTCTTTCTGTGATGCAGCCTGTCACACAAAGACTGTGCCAGATGCCTTGTAAAAACTCTCTCAGCACCTCCTCTCCTGTGCTGGCAGCTTCTGAAGGGCAGAAAGAGAGAGAGAGAGTGGACAGGGGGTTACAAAAAACACCTTCCAGCTGGTAGGAAGCTTTCATCTGCCCCAAATGGACGGTAAGGCTGCTTAAATAAGCTGTGTATTTATCTCACATCTCCTCAGAGAGTTATAGAAGTGACACTGCTGTACGTCAGCGGAAAGGCAGCAGAACTTGAAAAAGTAAACAGAAGAGCCTAGTGGATGGATTTATAGACGATTCAGACCTTACTGCTTTCTTACTATAGATCCACTGATATCTAGCTGCAGGTAATCATTTGTGATGCAGATTTATCTGTGGTTGTTTAGGTGCCAGGCTAATACCATGCATTATATGGGATGTAAAAGTTGGAGGGAAATAAAGTAATTTCTGTGCTTTTTGCCACTTGCTTAGGGTTTACGTGTAAAGAATCATGAAAGATGTTGTTTTCATGGCCCTATTTTCTTCCCACCTCTCTACTTCTGGCAATATTATCTGTGTCAGTTTTGTTCTTCAGCTACCTCTGGTGGAAAACTTTTCACAGGCATCAACATTAAAGGCCCTTCAGGACTTACCTGGATATTTTAGCTCTTGAACAAAGGCTCCTTTCTCTCATATCTGTTAATAAAAAATACAAGCCCCTGGAGCTTTTAATAACTGTATAGATATTAGGATAAGTGAAAGATGTTAACAGAGGCGGGGGGGGTGCTTGTTGGAGCATCTTTCACTGTGAGAATGTTACAGGCACCTCACCCAGCAGTCCTCTGTGTCCACCTACACTGAAAAAGCCTTCAACAGTAGCACAGGCTGGGGTTCCTTGGGTTGTACAGCACAGATGTGCTCTGACAGTGGCCTGAACCTCTGAAACTGAAGGTAGAGGGGAGAGTTCTGTAGGAAGGTGGTAGCAGTTGGGAGTGGCATTTACTGCACCCACTCAACTCCATCAAACTCAGTCCTTGAGTCAGGCATCAAGACCAAAACAGTGACCATCTGGTCTCTGGAGGGAAGTTGCTCATCCTGATGTGGACAGAAATCCTTCTTTTGTTAAATACCCGCCTTAGAGTGTTGTGTCTCTCTCCCCACAGGTTGCCCCCACTCTGGGCATTTTGCCAGCCTAACCAGCTGACTCTGACTTAAAGCTTCACTTTAAGGTGGATGAAGTTTTAGACAGTAGGATAAATGCCATCTCTGGATTCTGAACAGCTAAAGCAATAATCAGTTGTTAAATAATGAGTGTTTTGTCACAATGGCCTTCTAGCAAGGTCTGTGGTCAAAACAGACTCCAGCAATTAGCTTTTCTCTGTCTCCCTGACAGAAAAACAGAGTGTATCACATCATTTAATGGATAACATTGGACATCCAGAAAGAGGTACTGATGCAAAATGAGCTTTGGTTAAATCATGATCATTGAGTTCAGCACTTACTGAGTTACTGTTAGACATTGGAAAAATCTGCATTTTGAGCAGGATGAATTTAAGTGTGACGTAAGTGTGAATATCCCATAACAGGTGGTGCACCTCATTCAGCTGATGAGGGATATAAAGTCAGAATTGGCCCCAGAAGTATATGTAGCCATCCAGAGAGCAGCTTTTAGACAAACATCACTTCAGAATGTTCAACTGAGACACTAGATGTGTCTGAAGGAGGATACATGGTACTTGTAAAGCAGAGCAGAGCATAACACTGCCCTCTTTTGTGTGAGACAACACATGGTCACCTGGCATCCTCAGCATAATTCCTGGGAAATGTTGCTTTTATGCAGCTAGTAATACTATCAGTCTTACATAGAGATCCTTTCTGCACTGGAGAAGAGGGAATGATGTATGCACTTTTCAGCCTAAATAAAGGAAGAATTATGAGTTCAATTTTACCTGTGCAAATTATTTGAGCATCAGGTTACACAAGTAGACTCACTGGCACTGGGAGGGCAAGATTATCTTTTTCCTGTAGCCCTAAAGAATTAAAGCGCCTTGCTCAAGAAGGACCCCAAAACATGAATGTGTGTCTGCTGAGCACATGTGCTGGAGCTCAAGTTCGTGTCAAGCAGAGCTCTGTCTGAGGGTGGATTTGGACCATGTTCAGGGGCTTTAGAGAAGGCAGGAGCTTCTATAATGAAACAGGGGTTTCTACTGCTTGTTAGAGAAGTGTGTCAGCTATGAAGTTTCATGTGTGATTTCATGCTCATATTAAAGGCCTGTTTCTTGGCAGTCATTACAAAATGAGCTGAAGTCCAATTCTGCTTTTGAGCCCTAAACACTGCCAGTGACCACATCAGTAACCTCCTACCAGCTCTCATTGGTTGTGAGGAGAGTGGAGGGATATTTTCATCATCCCTAGTTCAGTCATCAGCAAGAATGAACAAATAATCATCATGATCTTTGGTTCATCCCTTCCAGATCCACACTGTTGATGCACCAGCAATGTTCTTTAGAGGGTCACGTATTTCCTTTGGATTCTCAATATGCAGCGATAGGCAGGAGAAATGTTTGCAAGGCAAATGATTTCCGATGGGCCTGCCCCTGAACTCACCAGCCACAAGCCATTTGTATGGAAATGACACTAAAATTGCTATCCTAGAGCTGCATCCAACCTCAGCTTCTGCCAGCAGAAGATACTGGGTACCAGATGGCAGAAATCCTACCCGAGCACGAAGTGGTTTAAACTGCTCTTTTTGCTGGGAATTTAAATAGTCCATATGCTGAAAGTATAACGCTCGGCTGCACCCTGGCTGCCTAGTGGAGGCCTCTGCTGCCTGAGCTAAAGGAGATGAGCAATTAGCTCGTAGCAGCTTGGAGCTTGTATCCCCCATACGTCCCAACGTCAGGCCGTGCTACAGTCACATGCACTTCAAAATGTCTGCTCGTGCATCTGGAGAAAGATGGTGGTGTCTGAATATACAGTCTGATTGTCAAACTGGGTCTGTTGTGTCAAAGACTTGAGAGAAAAGCAAAAACTGAGAGTGGTCTTGGTGTCTGGTCTCCTCTCTTTCTGAGCTTCTGGGACCGCCTGGTGAACCCCTGAGGTACTCAAGGGGCATAGCTTGTCATGGATTTCAGGGGAGCACAAACAGTGCTCTCTGGGGGATTTGCAGCCTCAGATTTCCAGGGCCTGGTGGGACAACAAAGCTGTTTTGCAGCACGATGCACAGCGCCTGGAGCAGAAGGTCCTCAGCTCTGGTCACAGGTTGTGCTCGCCATTGTGCAGCAGGGACAGCTCTGCTCTTTGATCATTTGGGTGATTTCATTTAGTTGCTGGAAAGGGCTTGCTTCTCCCTGGGCAGAGCCCCTACTTTATAAGTCACCTTCCAAAAATATGCCATCTGGCTGGCCGAGGCTGTACTCGTTCCAAGGCAGTAATGTCCTTTTTTTGTGTGTTGAAAAGGTGACCAAGAACAGTGCTTCAAATGAAGAAGTGCCCTACCTCATGCAGAAATGCTATCCCTTCTCCTGATTTATAGTCTCTTCTCTGATTCATCCAGTTTCCCCGTGCCTGTTGTGCTGGAGTTGAACTCCAGATGGATGGCTTGGAGGGTTTTGCTAAAGTAACCCCTGGAGAAAATTCCTTTCCTGGTCAGATCACTCTGAATTACTCCTCTGCTTAAAATGTACTCTTGCTGTCCTGGCTCACTGCCTCTAGATTTATTATGTAACATTTTTCTAATTTAAATTGTTTTCTATTTACTGGCCCAGTTGCCTTAAAGATCTGCTTCATCCCAAATCCAGTTACATTAGTCATTATTCACCTTTTCTTTCTCCAGTACTGTCACTATCAAGAGACACTGGTATCTCACATCTGATATGTTTATCTAAATCATTTACGTACATTCATTTAAAGGATAGGGAGGTCAAATGTTTCAAAATCTTGCAAGGTCACTGAAAATAAAGCTAAGATGTCATTTGTTTTTTTGCTTGTCCTTTTTATGTGGAAAATTGTATTTCGGTATTCATAAGGAGACTTTTATTAGCAAATGTAAGAGTGCCTTGAAATGGATATTTTAATTATACATGTAATTTTTTATGATTTTGACTAGTAGTATTTAGTGTGCTTGTTATCCTTGATTTTTTTTTTTATTCCTAGAGGGTCTCCAGATGAACAAAACAGCATATATTTTAGTAAATTATTCTCTTTGTGTCTGTGAGTTACTGACCCTTTTAAAAACACTTTTTGCTAATATATATATATATAAATAAAATAATACAGTGTTCTTTCTAATGAGAATAGGCATCAAGAATTTCCCAATGTAAATTACTCTCTAGCTGTTCCTTTTAGCCCTGTGCCAGAGCTAGATAACTTCCAAGGGGCTCCAAACCTTGAACTTCAGGAGGCTCAACCCCTCCTAATATGTAGGAACTTGTCTGCAGTGTTTCACTGGGCTCCAGGGCAAGTTTGTTCATTTCAACAAAAATTATGTCTCTTCCCAAATGCAGCAAAATGTAGGCAATCCTCAACAGTAGACATGAATCCATTTTCACTGGTATCAGGTCTTACATCTCAGCAAGTAGACTCCATTTTCACAGAATATGTAGATAAAGGGGTTGAGGTCTGGAAATCTCCAAAGAAAGAATCACATGATGGGGTGATGAAAAACTTTCTCACATACAGCATGCACTGAGCTGCTGTCTCCACAGCTTGCTTTACTGTACATCTCCTCACACTAATTATGTCTCTGAAGTGAGAAAGCACTGTTATTGTTACTGAATGCATGGGTTTGTTTGGTGATGGACAGATGGGAAATCTGTAAGAAAGACAGAAAAAAATAATCTAGATTTCACAAGTTCTGGACTAGGAAAAGCAGGTTAGGGGGTTAAAAAGTGCTGTGGATTAGAGAATAAGTCACCTGAATAGAAGAGTGGAATGTGTTTCATCATGGATTTATTGCATTTACTCTTTTTCAGCTTACAGTGGTGAAATAAAAATGTCAACAATTGACTAAGAAATTAAACTGATCCAAAATCTATTAACGTTTTATAATCCTCAGGTGGCACTAGTCACAAAATAACCCTTGATTAATGTATGTGCTCAATATCAACAATAAGTTTCAGTATTTGTCATCAAATGGGCTTTAATACTGAAGCTATGCATGCACAGAAAAGTAGAAGGAGAAAGTAACGCTTGCAGACAGAAAGAAGACTAGAGATGCCATACTAAATACAAAAACAACCCTTCATAAAGCCACTCTGGTTACTAGTGAAAGAGAACTGTTAGAGACAAAATAAGCATTAAAACAAGAAAATTAAAAAAGATAAATTTTTGCATGCTAAATGCTAAATGTGAAACTAAATTAAGCAGGAATAATAGATTTTCAGGAGATCTTTTACAAAAACATAAAAGATACCAGTGATAAAAATGGCGGCAGAATCAGCAATAACAAAAGCAACCACCTTTGATACAGACAAAGAGTCAATGAAACCAGCAGATTAACAAGGAGCAAAAGAAGGATTTAAGAGAGACAAGGCCATTATGGCAAGAGGGAATGAATTATTGGTCTCCCTACTCACTACTTGTGAGACAGGGTGTCACACCAGAACTCTATTTGGTGTTGAGTAGCCTAAGAAACTATCTAAAACAGGAGTGTCAATGGAAGAGATTGCTGGACAAATCACAAGAACAAGGCAGAAGTCACTGAAGAGTTATAAAGGAAGTCAGATATGAAACTGTTCAACAACTAATTGTCATGTGTAACCACCATTTTTTCTGCAGATTAATGTACAGTGGCAAGAGTGTCACCGGCCTTTAGTAATGACTGCAGGCTTCACTGGGAACTACAGATCAATAAAACCACAGTCAAACTTAGAAACAGTAGAAACAAACATGAACAGAATTCTTAGACACAAAAATACATACACACACATTGTTCAGAAACAACTGTACAGATTTTGTAAAGTCTTACTTGGAGACTTGGAGGAGCTGGAAACTACCTGAAAAAATGTGATCCAGCTGCTAAGTATTGAACTTATGTTTGACAATGCTTTTGACAAGATCTCTCACGACAAGACTTTAAGGAAAGGCAGTTCTCATGGACCCCACAGGACCAGGGACACGGGAGGGAGGAGAGTTAGCAGCACAGTTCTTTTTTTTGCTTTACGTGTTTGTGTGATTTTCAGCAAAGCTGATGACTACTGAAGTGACAAATTCTGCAGAAAAGATAAAATTACTCAGAATGATAAAATAGGCGACAACTTCTGAGGGAGACTATTAAAGAAGTCTACAGATTGCAGAGTGATGTGTAGCAAGCAAATGGGGAATGGTGATTCATTATTTCTGTGAGTTCCAGACCCATGAGGTACCCAATGAAAACTACAAAGTAGCAAGACTGAAATAAACAAAAATGGGTTTTGTCACAATATATATAAACTCTTAAACTGTGGTACTCATTACCACTGAACATTGCAGGTGTCAACTAAAATCAGGTTCAAAACCAGATCAGGCAACTCAGAGCTATCAGTGAATGAATTTCAGGTCAGACCTAGTATGGCAGTTTCATTAGCCTGTGGAAAAAAAGTCGTGTTGCTGATGGTACAAAATGGTACTTCTTGCATTAAAGCATTCTTAGATTTAAAATGAGTCTTTAGATGGTGAAGTGAGCTGTCAGAGTTTGGTTCTTGGCACAGCTGGTCAGAAAAATTGCAGAAAGTCTGTATTGCCATCAGAAATGAAAACAGTTTGCAAAAGAGGATTGCTTTCAGTAGATTCCTGGAAGAAAATCACTGAAAAAAGTGCTGACAGTGTAAAGTTGAAACATCCCAACCTATTTTTCACTTTGAAACAATTCTCTGTCGTGATTTTTTTTTTATTACTTTGTATTACCTTTTTTGCTATAAAATAATATTAACTTTAAAAAGTCAAAACAGAATGTTTCAGTTTCCATTACAACAAAACCTGTCAATCAACTTGAAATGCATTGAAGGCTTTTTTTAAATTCCCCTCTGCAGAGAATTTCAGACTCTGGGGGTTTCACTGCAATTCAGAATAAAGTCAACTTTTGAAACCTGAAAGATCTGTGAAAATCAGGACTCTTGCTCTTTAAAACTTGGCCAAAATCACTCTATTTTTCTTTTTTTTTCCACTTTCCTTATCTGAAAGGTGGTAAGAATGTTGCAGATCCATTTTTGCAAAGCCCTTTCAGACTGAGCATCCAAGAAATCCACATTTCTGTGTCTGATGCTAAAATTGTGTGATTCCCAAGCACCATCCCAATTCCACCACCTTCAGCTGTGTCCCTCTCTCCCCCAGTCATATGTTCACAAATTTCAATGGTACTACTTTTTTCCCCCTCTCCTTTTCTTCCTGCCCCCATCAAATGTTTTTGGTTTGCCTTCTTATTTGTGCAAACTGGGAACCGTTCCCTTCTGGGGTGGGGGGAGGAGTTACTTTCCAGAAAGGTGTTGGATTTACCCTTGTCCAAGATCTTTTCATGATTAGTGGCTTACTGAGTGGAGCATGCAAACTCCTGACGGCCCGAGCAGAGTCGAATCAACTTTGGCAGGACAGTATGAGGAACTTCACAGTGCCACCACTTGTGCTATAAACAGAAAAATAAAAGGAAGAGCTCATCCTCTAAACTCTGCACACTACATGCTCGGACTGGGGACTCAAGCGTGCCATTAGCCCATCCGCACCAGAGGGAATGTCGTTCCTCATTCTGTTCCCAGGACAGATGTATCAGGTTTGCTACAAGATAGCGTGAGGCAGGAAGTGTTTTCTGGATCCTGGAATGCCAATAAGCACTTCAAACATCTTTCTTGGCTTCTGGAGTCCCTGCATCCAGCACCCTGGAGCGTGATTTCTTTTTATAAAAAGAAAGCCTGTGCTATTTTTCATACCAATCACACGCTGTTCTAAATGGCTTAAAAGTTTCAAGGGCTCCAAATGCTGAAAAACAGCTGTATGCTGATGTGAGCAGCATGTGTAAGGATGATTTAAATCTAGTTTTTATCCTGTTTAACTCCCAGTGGCTTTTATGTTTTCCATAAATGGATGAGAAAAGTTCTTGGCTGGAAAGAGTCATAAAAACATGTAATAAATTCTTTGTAGCCTCAACATGAGCAATTCATCATATTTTTGTTTGTTTGTTTTCTGGGATTTTGTTTGCTTTCTCTGACTCTGACATGTCATGGATCTCTGATGAGTCTCTCATTCCTCACTAAATGTTGATCCACACTGATAAAATGTTCTTCATGTTTTGGTTGCAAGGTGGTGACCTACATCCAGAACAGAACATCCACTGCCTGGGATGGCCACAAGGACAAGGACCACCTCTGTCCTGCTGAAATGTGAGTCTTCCTAAAAATCTCTCCTGTTGGCTAATTACTCTCAGCAGCCCAGAGACCACAAGAGGCAGTAGGACTCCTTAGCAAGAGCTCGACAGATTACAAGTAGAAGTTTGGGGGTTTGACTGTCCCCTGTTGCTGATTTGAGAAAGCGCTTTGTGGCACCCAACCCAGCCCAGCAGAGCTGCTGACAGAGGATTCCAGGCCCTCCTGAACAGATCCTAGTGTGTGTATTCTCATCACATCTCCAGGGTCAGATTTAGTGATAATTTGACTCAAACTAATATCTACATAAGGGGATTTTGCAAATTTATAATTTCCAAAGGGCACATCTGCTAATATTCTATTATAATTTCTGAACTCCATTTCTTTCATTAAGGAGCTAATTTTGTTCCCAAGAGGATCATTAGCTTTTACCCATTTTGATTAATTTAATTCATATTACCAATAGCTACCTAAGGCTTTATGAACTGGATGGGAACTTTTAGCTTTTGCTTTAACGCAGTCTCTCACCATGAGAAATCTTGTCACCTCTAATTGCATTTAGAGGAATTTAAATTAATTTCCTTTCACTTTTTTTTTCAGATCTATACTAAGTGCATGTTACGCTCTTCACAATGCTCTTATTCTGCCTTCATAAAAATGTTAAGCATGGAGAGCTCTTTGTCCAGGATTATCCCAAAATCACTCTCAGGAGAGTTGATCCCAAGAGGTATAGGATTTCCTCAACTCCTAGCGAGTTACAGAGCAGACGTATAGATTTTCTTTTCCTCGTATCTGTTTCAGCGGAGTTTAGCCTTGGGCTCTTCTCCTCCGCAGGTCTCCCTGGGGTTCTTACGTCCAACTTTACAGCTGTCTTGGAAGATTTGTGCCCAGAAGAGAGAAAGTGGCCAAGGGAATTACCTTTCACCCATCATGGACATGGGGATGAGGTAATAACAGCAAAGAGAGAACCAAAGGGTGCTTGGTGTATAGCACTTGGGACAATATCAGTGCTTTTACAGATGTAGGAGCAGATGCTGCTAGTGAATGGGCCAAACAGGGTTTCTCAGATATCTCTGGTGGCTACCACTCTCTCTGTAGCCCTTGTCAAGCAAAAGCCATCATGCTTCTTTTTTCCCCACTGTCACATTCAAGCTCCAGGCCCTGGCTATGATCATATATTTCACCATTACCAGCAATTTCTTCTCAAATCATGATGGCGACTTGATAGCAAAATGTAAGTGCATGTCCCTGTGAGCCACATTCCTTTGCATTTTTGCCTGGATTTGCAAAGGCTACAGTGTTGTTCAATTTTCCTTTCTATTGACTGTCAATGGGAATTCACCCTAGCTGGATGAAAAAAATCACTCTCCTCAGGCCTAAAATGCCGCTCTGCATGTTCCTAATAGCTTGTAGTTTTTGGATGCTTAGCTTCAGCCATGGGGATTGTAGCTGTTTCTTCAATTCCCTGATATTATCATTAAAACTGGTGGCTTCTCATCACAGGTAAAACCATGTGATATAGGAAAATGGCCTTCAAAGCCCTTTACAGTGGCAGCTATAAATGGCAGAAATGCAGTAAATGTTTTGCATGGGCAAAGTACACGCAGAGTCTGCGTTCTTCAAATGGCACATCCTTGGAGACCACACAGTTGCTATTTAGAGACCTTGAGCATCCACTAAATCCAGCAGGAACTGTGGGCACTATAAATAGTCCATGCTGGGACTGACGTAGCAGAGCTGCAGCTGAGGAACAGTGTTGCGAAACCTCTGGGATAAAGACAGAGATGTAAAAAATAGGTCTGGATGCAGAGTCTGCCCCGTACCTTTGAAGCTAAGGTAGTTACACCCACTACTTATGTGAATTCCCTTGCTGTGTGTGTATTTTGAAGTGCCCAAGCAGGAGGTGGCCTGCAAAACCTTACCTTGTTGAGTGCTGATTGTGAGCTGAAGACAATCCTGAGCAGGAGCGCAGACGGGACCTCCTGAAATGGCCGGCTGCCCTGTGCAAGCAGCACAAAAGCAATAAATCCCTTATCTCACCAGCCTATAAATCTTTGTTGACCATCTCTGTGCATGTCTCTATAAGGACATTTGATCTAATAGCCTTTTTAAAAATTTCCCTTCATTTTCCAGTATAACCCCCCAGTGAATCATTAATGTAACAAGATAAAGATCTCTAGCTAAGGAATTATTATTATAAAGTTCCCAAGTTCTAGTAGTAAACCTCTCCAGGGTATATATTAAGCCAAAAAGGTCCCACACAATCATTTAAATCTACAAAATTCAATTCATTTCTGACTCCCTCCAGGCACTTGTTTTATAGTGATCTAATAAAGGAGAGTTGTGGCTGTTAAATGATAAAGTCTCCAAAGGGGACGTGGGAACTGCACACTAGTCCCCAACATTTGCTGGGAACTTTTATTCCTCTGTCTCACCTACATCCCTTTTGACAAGAAAACCTTTCAAAGTTCTTGCAAAATGAGTAGTTGATTCTGTTTTTAAGGGAAAGCAAAGTCAAAAAAACTTCCTTACATAAATGTACCGCTCAAGGATATAGGTTACAAAAAGATTAAGCACTTAATTGTTCCAGAAATTACATGTATGTCTTCAGCGAATCACTGAAACTGAAGATGGAGCAGATGCACATCT
Organism: Gymnorhina tibicen; assembly: GCA_013399875.1. Taxonomy (NCBI): domain Eukaryota; kingdom Metazoa; phylum Chordata; class Aves; order Passeriformes; family Artamidae; genus Gymnorhina; species Gymnorhina tibicen. The sequence continues at coordinate 2,190,205 of VXAZ01004978.1, forward strand.
GCTCTATTTCCTTGCTGTTGCATCCCTGAGATGCTTTTTCTGCTACTTCTTCCAGCCTAGTTCTAAATTACCTGTGAAATTATCACTGGTGCAATTCTGTTGCGCGATAATGCACATAGATTCCCTGGAAGACAGAGTCTAATGATTTGGGGGTTTTTTCACATAGTCTTGCGAATAGAGAGGTAGGGATAATACAATACTAGCTCTCCTGATTGCATCAAAAGCATAACTGCAGGTATATCAGTATCATCCACTAAACTGCACTCAAGAGGCATTAGATACTCTTTTTTACAGTTGAAAAATATATTTACATGAGGTTTTGTGTAAGAAAAACTAGTCTCTTACCTGATGTTAAACACAACTTCCTACCTAATGCAGACACAGGGCTAGGTCAGGCTTGATACTACCACAGCTAGTTACAGTCCACCTGAGAATCCCCACAGCTAATCACCATCAGGTAATACAGGTTTTGCAGTATCCATTTTTGCTCATGGCAATAAGAGATTATTTATGTTCATTTTTAACTGTGTGGTAAGCACTGTTGTATTTTGCAACACAAAGTATTTTCCTTGCAAAGATGAGACATAAAAGAGAAAATTGGAGCTTCCTTCCAAATTGCAAAAAATAACAGTTCTGGGGTGGATGCACAAAGACCAGGGGAGAGCCAGCTTTATTTCCAAGGAAGTCAATTCAATTTGTCCTCCAGTGCCCACCTTAATGCATTAAGTGTTTTTGGGGCTTGCCACTGGGACTGAATTTTTTTTCAGCCAAAGACAGGCTTTGTGAGAATGTTTAAAGAAATCAATATGTGAGGTTTGTCTAAGGTTACATGTTTGTTAATGTTTTATTGATTACGCTATTGGTTGTGAATTATGTAACTTAATAAAGCTGTGGACTCTTTCTAATAAAGACAAAGAGGTTATTCCATTAGCTGGCAACTTAAGGCACAGAAACTTAATAATATAGCACATTATAAGACCACAGCCCAGAGACTGACAAATCCAATTCACCATGGAAGTGGCTGTGATGTTGCAGACCGAGCTGTGTCCTCACGCAATTAGGCTGTGCAGGTCAAGTTTAAAAGAGGGTGAGGTCTACTCTCTGAAGCCGTGATGTGGCCATAGAAAGCAGATGAGAACAGGGAAGTGGCCTGAAAGGACACACAGAGTAGTTCTGGATTCTCGGGCACCCCCTGGGCACCCCACACACAGCTGAGATGGCACGTGTGCCATTGCAGCCTTCTGTCACACGTTCATGTTTTTAGCTGAGACTTCTGTTGAGAGTTAGTTTTCCCCAAAACTGCTTCTCACATCTCCTTGGAGATGAACTTGTTTTATTTTATTGTATTTAAAAGAAAGCTCTCAATACCCGGGGGGAGGAAAAAAATCCTGAAAATGCTTTAAAAAGAAATGAAATGGTGAATTTCCGAGTGACTGAAGATTGCCTCTCCACAATACAACTGCATTTCCACAGCTGTGGAGAACAGATACTGCAGCTCCTCTTGGGGCACAGGGGATTGACAAGCAGTTGCTTGCGGAAGTGGGTCTAATATTTGACTTGACTGCAATTGCCAGGCATGGGAGTTGTCTTGAGAGCAGAAAAAAAAGCACCCCATGTCAGAGAGTGATGGAGCACCTCCTCCAGCTGCCTTTACAACCTGATGCTTTTTATTTAGCTGGGAGCAGAGGCTCCAAATCCTGTCTCCAGAATGATGCCCAGCCCTGGTTCGCTGCCATCCTCACACATCCCTCCCAGCAGCCTCTCAGATCCAGACTCAGTGATTAAGCACAAGCCACCTGGACCACTCCTTGCGTGCTTGAAGCACCATCGGTCCACAGGGGATATGGCAAGCACACAGATTTCATAGAAACACAGAATCATAGAACAATTTGGGTTGGAAGGGACCTTAAAGAACATCTGTTCCAGCCCCCTGCCATGGGCAGGGACACTTTCCACTAGACCAGGTGGAAGCCCCATCCAACCTGGCCTTGAACACTGACAGGGATGGGACAGCCACAGCTTCTCTGGACAACCTGTTCAGTGCCTCACCACCCTCATCCCATTATGTAATCTAAACCTACCCATGTTCAGTTTAAAGCCAATTCCCCTTGTCCTATCCCTACATGCCCTTATAAAAAGTCCCTCTCCAGCTCTCTTGCAGCCCTGCTTCAGGCACTCTAAGGCTGCTCTTCCTGGAGCTTTCTCTTCTACAGGCTGAACAACCCCCACTGTCTCAGACTGTCTGCATAGGAGAGGTGCTTCAGCTCCCTGATCATCTTCATGGCCTCCTCTGGACTCACTCCTGCAAGTCCACATCCTTCTTACACTGGGGGCCCCAGAGCTGGACACAGTTAATTTCTAGTTAATGCAAGCTGTGGACTGGAGGAGTGGGTCTGCTGCTGGCCAGAGTGTTCCTCTCTAGGACAGGCAGACCTCCTTTTGCCTGCCAGTCTGCCAGCACAACCATTACCTGCTAACATGGAAACTGCCAGACCACATGGGTGTCCCCCGCCAGGAAGCACCAGGTGTTGTCAGGTGGAAACACCTGAAATCTGTCTCTCGGGTTAATGAATTCAGCCACCTAAAATGGACATACTCAGGGTCACCTGGTACATTTTGCAAATGAAAGGTCTTTCAGTTGCTATCATTAGAAGATTTTCAGTTTCTCATCTGGGTAATTAAACCCCCTTATTTTCACAAGAAATTCAGAGGCTGAGGACAGATTCTGCTCATGGTTACATATGTGTCAAATCAAGGCAGTTACCAGGTGCTGCATGCATGGAGCAGGCTCTGTGGATTTGGAGCTGTGAATTAATCCCACAGGAAGGCACGTTTACTTCTTTGGAAATTTAAGGTGAATGGCATAAAAAAACTGACTCTGTATATTTGGGCTTTTTAAGTGACAGATGTGTCCTGCCCTGCAGTATCTGTTGTTACAAACCCACTAAACTTGTAACCAGCATCCTAAACTGAAGTTCATCTTCACAACTAAAAACTTTCCCTTTCACTAAAATCACTGACATCTCAACCCTGGAATAGTAACAAAAGCCTCACAGCCCAAACATTAACTCAGAAAAAACCCTAAAGTTTAAAGAAAATATCAAAATAAACTAAAAAAAAAAAAATGCTTAAGGACAACGATTCACTTTCATACAGCCCTGTAGGAAGGAAGAGACCAGGCCACACTAGTACAACACCACAAAGTGTATTTGAATGAGGCAGATCTCCCAGAATGAGCCTGTGTGCCAGCAGTAATAGAGGTGGTGGTGCATCCTCCCTATCACCACCAGGTTTTGTTTTTAAAACTGAGCAGTGATTGAAATGATGGACTGACAGTGCTCTGCAGGGCACAAAATGAGCTCCAAAACATAGGATCCACATAACAGCAAATTATTCTGACTTGACCATCAGCCACAGGTAATGAAGCTAATGAGCTAACAAGGTGCTGCCAGACCAGCCTTAGTCTCGAGTGGGAGATGTTGGCCTGAACCCATTCCCAACCACAGCAGTGGCAAGTTGCTCATCTGTTAGCAAAAGAGCAGCTTCAAATCTTTCATTTGTCTGGTCAGGAGTTCAGTTTTGATGGGGGGTAAAAATAGTGGTGGAAAGGAATGATTAAACAGCTTAAGTAAGACGATTAAGGTTGTCTTTGCAAGCTGAATTTCTGCTGTAAGAAAGTGAATCTCCCAGCTGATGGTTGTTTTAGCCACACCGCCATTACTCTGTGCTGCCGCCAGTTTAACACGGATACCAGTCCCCACCCCATTGTTCCTGGCTCTCTCTGGGCCTTTGGTTTCTGACTCCACGCAAGCTGAAAAGGACAAAAAAGGGAAACCAGAAAAGCTGCTACAGCACCCAGGTGAGCTGTACTCAATCGTTACATTTTTCCACCTTTCTTTTGTCTTGCAATGTGTCATGTTCACATCTAATTATGACCTGACAGTGCCAATACTTGGTATTATTTTAATATTTATGCCTGTGAATAACCCCTCTAAAATGAAAGGATTAGTGCTTGTATGATCAAAGTCACTGTAAACTCTGTGTTCTCTGTGGTGGCAAGTGTGTTTTATATTTGCTCCCTAAGCTGCTTTGAACGCTGTGGCCACTGCAAAAATAGTGCATAACAATGAGTTTTCAATAGCAATATTTAACAATTCTTTAACTGAGAAGGGAAAATGTCTGATTCAATCATAATTTTGTTACAGTGCTGTTGGGTTTTTTCTTTATGAGATTGTTAAATAAGCATGAATGAGATACAGTATCCTGGGTTTTATTGGAGGCATAAGCATCAGAGTCATTCACAAAATGTTCCCCATTATCACATGTAATTGAAAAACAAAAGAAAATAGTCTCTTTGGGAGTTTAACATATATGATTTCTTTTAAAGAGCTAATGCTGTGGGAGATAGAAAGCATTAATTCTGTACATGCTCTTTCTAACTTGCATTATTTTTTTAATCCTTTCAATAACTCAAGACCCAACATTCCTAGTTAAATGCACTTTTACTTTTCTTCTTTTTAATTAATGCTTACAGTTCAATGTCAGTTTGCTTTCTCTATGCTTGACTTGGATACTTAACTTTATTGCTCATTGATTTATGCTGTGGGGGACCCAGCACTGTCAATCATTGAGCTGCTCTGCAGACTTCAGACAAAGATGATGATCAAATCTACATGATCAGAAACAACATTTGGGCAAAAGCAATATGCAGCAGCTCCTGGGCAGGGGGAGGGTGGGGGCATGCGGGAGGGAAGACATGGCAAGGCAAGGGAACAAGTTCAGATGTTGTTGTGGAGTTATACAGAAACCACTGCCGCACTTTCCCAACGTGCCTTCTCCTTGTCTGTTGCATGCAGCTTCTTAAAAATACAAATCATTAAAAAGCAATAGAGAAGTAAATCTAGCACCAGAGAAGGTGGTAAAGTACAAAGCAGGATCTTGATGGGAATTGTATTTTATTATATGGCCTGTGGTAGGAAAGCATTTGGAAATTAGTCTTGAGATTTCTGTTCTGCTTCAGTATTTTTGTTCCTGGGAGAGGTGGTCTCACATATTGACTCGAAGGAGAAATGTGTGCTGAGGTAGCAACTGGGCACAGAGTGATGGCTGAGGCACAGGGAGGCTGCAGTGCAAGGGGTTGATGCAGATGCACAGAGAATGTCTTTCCCGTGTCCGCAGGGGTTGCTGGTGGTGATATTTCTTCCACAACTCAGGACAGAGTAGTTCTCATCCCTAGCCACGATGAAGCCAGGGAAGCTGGGGACGAGAACTGCTCTATCCCAAAATGTGAAAGAAATGTCACCATCAGCACCCCCTGCGGACACGGGAAAGACTTTCTCAGTACTTGTTCCCTTTCTCATTGCCAGCCTCACAGCATCTGGGAATGGCACAGAGCAGCAAAAGGTGGGAGGAGAGTAAAGATGTTATTGAAGATCACAGATCAGGTACTGGCAAACTCTTTAAACTTACCCTAATTTTGTCTACTTAGCATTTCATCAAAATGCATCCGTGTTTTAAACAAATCTCCGAAGCCTCTCTCTCCAGTGAAGCCCATTATATTTTGTGCTGCACAACTTTGATCTCGCAGAATAGTCTCTTTATATTAAGTAATAAGGCATCATTTGGTTTGCATTTCATCCATTCTTTATCACATCTACATTCAGGTAATTGCTTCCACATGCTTTTTAGTAAAAGAAAAACTCAACTGCAGTTCAAGCGTGTTTACATTTATGGACAGATTGAGTATGTCAAGTGTTGACACTATTTTTTTCTTTCTCCGAGGCGACCAATCCTCACAGACCATTTAAAGGGGGGAGGAGAAAAAAAAGTCAGTAATTCATGTTTCAAAAATTTCCAAAATTGCTCCCAACTGAGATGTTTTTCAAAGCTCTAATTTACCATACACAAAGCTTTAACACTTGCCATGCCATGGTGTTTATGTCAGGGTAGGCCTCCCATGCGTTTGGTTATGCGTTGCTATTTAACGTGGCAAAAGCTTTAACTCTTTCTATACTACAAGGTGTTAGTAAGGTAACCTGTGACTATTTCTTCAAAGCGGAACAAAGCGCTATTTTGTCTTTCCTAGGAATTTGTAGTGAGTAGCTCCATGTCTCCCCTGTGCTGCTAGCAGAAAGAGAAATAGTTTGCCAACTACGGCATGAATTGTGAAGCCTGAGAGAATAGCAGTGTGAACATAGCAATGCTGAAATACAGTGATTTTAATTTTAACTCTTTTTCTTTTTTGCATGAAGGCTGTTGTTGAGAAGGAATAGAAACAAAGTACGGGCTGTTCTGGAAGATGTAGAACAGATCTGTGTTCTGCATGCTATATAAAGATTAATCTTCATACACCGATGGTTGTTGTCAGCCGAGCTGGCTTTTTTTCCCTGTTGCTCTTGTTAATGGAAATGTACTAGCGCAATTTACCAGAGACACTTACAGCTGTTAAGATGGAGTGAAATGGAAAGAAGCTGTGTGAAGACAAACCCAGGAGATTTGACACCTGCTTAGGTGACAAGAAGCATGAACTGAGGGCAGAATCTCTTATTCTAGGGTCATTGCAAACTTTGCCAAATTTGGTGGTTTAGTAACTGTAGGAGTGTCGCTTGTCTTGTTTTACTGATGTTGGGTGCGTTTAGGGGGAGCAGCACGGGAGAGTAGTTTCTTTTTTTTTCCCAAGGGAAGGAACACTTTAACTAGTCCTTTTAAGTAGAAAGCAGTGAACCAGTGACAATGGCCTGGATCTTAATCCACTTGACTCTATTTATGTAGTAAGTAGGACAGAGGGCTTGGCAACCTGATTTGCCTGTAGATACTGCACTGTGCACTTAACAAAAGAGCTCCTACTGTATACTAATCTCTCATTTCTTCTTGGGTACCGGGTGTCCTCCCAAAAGTCCCACAGATCATCTGTTTATCCTGGGCACTTACTGTAATATAGGGCACTTCATAGTCCTTACCATAGGCTTGCTACTATCCCTAGGAAATAAGACAGCAATAAGGAGTTTCTGGGTAACTTAGGTCCTGCAAAATGCATGTTTAAAAGAGCTTAGCTAAAAGATGTAGCCTCGGGACCAGTGTTGTGCATCCTAGCAGAAAGGTCCCAGCATCTGATCTGGGATCTCAGCTTTTGGCAGATTAAGGACACAGTTGCAAGCACGAGCACGGGAGCTGAGTGAGACAGTAGGGAGAAGGGGAAGCTGCTTCCCCCAGCCAGGAAAGTGGATTTGCAGCTCCTCAGCAGTGACCCTCCTGCTGAACTGCCCCACAAGGCAGTAGCTCCCAAGACCTGATGTCTGCAAGGACAAAGGCTGTGTAAGCATGAGGCTGGCTCTTTTTCCACAGTGTGCCACAGGCTACGAATTTATTTTGGTTGTTTCCATCCACACATAAAACCCAGTATGGTTAAGTGCTGCACAGATGAAAAAAATGATGAAACCATGTGCTTGGCTCCTTGAGCCCATCTGTGTGCGTGTGCAGTCACTTGCCCATTGCTGTCACATAGTTCTGAGACTCAGAGATGTGATGAAGACAAAAACTGTCTTTATTAAATGTCACATTTTATGAACACTTTGAAAATTCAAATACAAGATGTACTGGAGACTGTGAATTCCTGCAAGCGCCACGATAAGATCTATTTCATATTGAGAAAAGCCAGAACACAGAGAAATGTCTCTGATAGCATCCCATGTATTCTTATGTGTTTGCCCTTGGGTGAAGAAGTAAAGTTTGAAAAATCATGTCTGTTGCCATTTTACTTGCATTCTGATTTTGAGGCATAAATTGTCTGTAGTTTGCTTTTTCCTTCATCCCACAACAACTTTTCATACTGTATTCTAAAAATTTTATCTGAGATACTTTTGGTCGTTACTGGCAGAGGGCGGATATCTTGGAGTGGTCCATTCATAGTGTGATGAACTTGAAGAGTAGTAATAAATGCTCTCTGACATGAAAAGTGTAGATTTATAGGATAATTGATGTGGGAGGGGACCTCAGAAAGTCTCTAGTCCAACCTCCTGCTCAAAGTAAGGTAAGCTTTTGGATCAGATCAAGTTGCTTTGTTCAGTTAGGTCTTGAAAACCTTTACGGATGCAGACTCAACAGCCTCTGTGAAAACCTGTTCCACTGCTTGGCTCTCATCAAAGGGAAAACAATATTCCTCTGAACTACCCTTGTTCAGTTTATGTTCATTCCCTTTCATCTTCCCACCATGCATCACTGTAAAAAGCCTGGCTCTTTCTTCTTGATACCTTCCTCATATTTACTGGGGCACTGCTTTTAAGTCCTCCCCAAACCCATCTCTTCTCCAGGCTGAGCAAGCCCCAGTTGCTCAGCCTCTCCTCACAGGACTGGCACTATAGCCCTGATTGCCTTGGGGGCAGTTTTGGGAGTCTGGAACTGGGTGATGGAGCCAGGTGTGGTCTGAGAGGCTGAGCTGAGGAGGCGGACCTGCTTGATCTGCTGGCTGTTCTCCTCACAGAGCCCCAGATGCTGCTGCCCCTTCAGACCTCTCGTAGTCAGTATGTACCAGCCAGGCTATTTTGGCAGTAATGTGCTCAGCACACTCTCTGCTTGGGGAGCTGACAGCCCCATCGACTCTGCTGCCCACCCAAACACCAGCAGCTACATGTCAAGAGGGGCGTGCTAGCTGGTGCTAATGAAGGGAAGGGGTTAATTTGTCCTGGCTTCTACATAGCCCTACACTTCCAGCTCAGTAGATGGAAGGAATGTGATTAAGTCGGTGTTGATACCAAGTCTGAGAACAGATGTGAGAATGAATTGGCAGAGCTGGAATTCAGATGGGACAAAAATAGCAAAAGGGAGTGGGTGGGAACAGTCACACATTTGTGTTACAGGTGCTTGGTCTAGACCCCAACATTTACAGAGACTCCTGAATTTTTCTTCTTACTAACTCTTATTAATCCAGTTTCTCGTGTCATCAGGGCCGTTTTCCCTTAACAGTAATGTCTAGCAGCTCAAGCCTGCTGCTCTCTACCCTGAAGGACAACTTGGGCAAAAAGTTCCTTTCAGGTCCAAGCAGAAAAGTTGCAAATATTGCCAGTTTCCCTGCCTCTCACACAGGGCAGCACTTGAACCAAATTGCTCCCATTTATAGATAGGGAAACTGAGGCACGTAGTGCAAATATTTTTTAAAGTAAAGACACAATAAACCCCAACCACTACAGGTTGTTCTTATTCCCTTCACAGAAGCGACTGAAAGACTCTGCAGGGAACAAAGCCCATGTTTGTGTTGGGCTTGTGCAGTCCACGTTGCCCCCTAGGATCTGTTTCTCCTCTCAGTTGTTGCCCCGTGCCTTCAATCTGTCCATGGGGTTGGTTTGTGGCTTTGTTAGGGTTTTTTTGTCTTGTAACACAGCAAACACTTAGAGTCAGCCCAGGCTGTCCATTTGCAGTGTAACAGATGCGCTTGAAATTCAGCTACAAGGACATAGCATGCTTTTCCATCAAAGGGATTGAAGACTCATCAAAGGGTGGGACATAAGATGAAGCCTTCAAAGGACCCACCACTCCTTGCAGCGATCTGTCGGTCTTGCCACCGCCCATTCCCTTGGTGGATTTTTCAGGATTTACATCACTGCTCCGGAGAGTTAACAGCACTCTTCTCGCAGCTTGATGCAGAAGTAATATCAGCTGTAGCCAGCGAAAAGCAGAGTACTGCAAACACAGGTCTTGGCAGCAAAGTGAAGAGAGAACAGACTATCACCCAAAAATTTTCATATTGCTTTTATTTGTAACTTTTTTATCTCCCCAGCAATTTGTTCCACAAAAGAGAACCAGAGTTTCACTAACATTTACTTAAAGAGGAGCTGTGGGGAAAGCACTTACAATTTACCTATCTATGTAGCTGTAACGTAGTGTAGAAACACTGTCTTCACATGTAGAAATGAAGAAAATCAATTGTAATTCCCAAAAGGCAAATGTATTGGTTGAGAAGGTCACAAAATACTTGCAGTTGCTCAGTGGACTTGGAACCAGATCCCCTCTGCACTGCATCGCTGCCCAGCTCCACACTGAAAGAGGGAAGAAAGGGGACTCACGCTCTAGGGAAAAGCTCTTTATCCTGCTCAAATGGGTCTTATCAAGGGCAGAAGAAAGAAGGGAGGGAGGCATTTTTCGTGCCCAAAGAGCCATATTCTGTTAGTATCACTGACAGGCACATACCGGGGATTACTTGGGTCCACGTTGCTGCACACAAGCGTGCTTGTAGCTCCCGCTCAGGAGAAATGGGCTAAAAGCTGTCCAGCCTTTACAGAAAATATTACTGTTGCAGTGCTGTCAAGGTCACTGTCAGCCTGGGTTATCTGCTGTGTAAGTACTAGCCTCACAAATCAGGCTTAGCTAAGGGCTATAACTCATACACTCAGCATTTTGTGGATTATGTCCTTTAGCTTTCCTTCATTGCCATTTTGGATATTCATTTAGCTCCAGTGTGTGACTCCTGCAATTTCTCTTTGGGGTAATTTCCCCATGTGACGCAGTGTTTCCTTGTATATGTCTTAATCACAGGTGTACAAACTCGCTCTGTATGAGTAATTTTATATATAATGATTATTGTTATCTTTGAACACAGATAGTTCACCGTTGGATAAAACAGTAGAAAAATGCAGGCCACAGGGAAAAAAATCAATGGAAAAGGTACAAAACCCACAAGAAATAATTACAAGAAAGCTCCTGTAATTAAGGCACCCACAGGAGAGTCAGGAAAACTCATCTCCCTCATTCTGATCAAGACTTTTGCAGGAGCTTTCTGTTTTCCAGATGTCCAGCTTTTATTCATAAAACAAAGATTATGGGTTTTCCCACCTCGTGGATTTATCAACATTAACTGAATTGCTCAGTTTAAAAAGTATTGTAAGAAAGTACTATCAAGAGTGGTTCAGGCACACACTTATGCTATTACATTATATTACAAAACTGGGGACATAGATAAGAAGAAGAGTGGTAGAAAATAAAACAAATTTTTTTGTCCGATAGAGCAATTATCCTGTGTAATCAAAACAGGCTTTAGATTGTGCAATACAGAAACATGTTCCCTTCAATAATGGAGTGTTAAAGTCTAAAGAATGTGTGCGTGTGCTCATCCCCTGTATGCTGGGTTAGCTGGGGCAATATTTTTGAATCAGGTTACTTAGATCCACAGATCCATATTGCAAAGAAAGCACTGTTTCTTCAGAGATACTATGCTGAAAAACATGCATATGTCGTTCTGCAGACTGTCAGCCAATACATCATTTTTTAAAAATTTTTTTCCAGTTAGTGCTGGAGTCATTGTAGTATATAAACTTATATTCTTCTTTCTGATTCATACCAATTCCAGTTAATGTTAGTTCTGGTCCTACAATGGCACAAATGTTTTTCTATATGCTTTACACCCCAGATGTGCAGGCACCTTCATTGCTTCAGGAAGTTGCCTGTTTCTCTCCAGCTTTGTGATTCAGTGAAGCATCTTGGCATCAGACTTTCTCTCTGCTTTACTTCTTCTAAACAATTTAACACATTTAAGTGGCCTTGAACATGATCACTTCTACTGCACAGCTGGGCCTACAGCAAATCCCCAGAATCAACCAGCCTGAAACTTCTAAGCCTGAAATTTGACTCACAGTGTTGATGCCTCAGGCCCAATCTTCTGTATTGCAGACAGTTTGGCTCAGGAAAAAAAATAATGGGCATAGTTGTTTGCACAAAGTCCCTTTTTTTTAATTCTGTTCTATCTGATCTGATCCTATTTGGCGTTCTGAAGAAATAATTTTAAAAGTGTTTCAGCCTTTGCTGCTGATTAATTATCAACTCCTTTCAAGTGAATTTCCCCTTCCTTCCTGTCCTGGGTTACAGTGTATTCTATTACCATGAGCTGTTGAGACCAGGTGTAGCAACGTTCCTTGCCTGGTCCCTCTGGACTATCTCCTGTTAATGGGCCCATCAGTGCCTTGCCCCATGACTCACCATCCCGTTGTGAGATGCTCCGCCCAGGGGGAAGGAGCCAAGCATTCCCACCTGGATAAAATCTGGGGTTTGGAACAGCACAAGCAGCCTTACCTGCTGGGATCCCAGAGGACAAGAGCTACACAACCACCACTGGACTTTCCAAGGAGGACCAGACTTTTCTACAAGATCACTGCTTCAACAGAACCACTTCAAAGAGAACTGCAGCTACCACTGAATCAGACTGCTACCAACACCCTGCCTGGCAGGGTGCCAGGTTGTACCCCTGATTCTGTCAGGTTAAACCAGTTTCTCTGTATTATTGTTTCGTTATATATATATAAGTAAAAAAACCTGTTATTCCTATTCCTCATATCTCTTCTTGAAAGCCCCTTAATTTGAAATTTATAATAATTCGGAGGGAAGTGGGTCGTATTTTCCATTCCAAGGAGGGCTCCTGCCTTCCTCAGCAGACACTTGTCTTTCAAACCAAGACACTTCCTCTTTTCTGTGCTCATAAAAAAAGTATATGAAGATATTTTTAAAATATATAAAGATAATGCAGAGGCATCCCAGATACTCCAGCCAGAAAGCTGGCTTTATCCAGGGCCTGGCTCAAATACCTCTACACAAACACATGGAGTATGGGGAACAAACAAGAAGAACTAGAGATGTGTGCACACACCTGCTTGGGGACAACATCATTGGTGTCACAGAGATGTGGTGGTATGGCTGCTGTGACTAGAGCTTTGGAATGGAAGGTTTCAGGCTTTTTAGGGAAGACAGGCTAGGGAGATGAGAAGGGAATGTAGCCCTTATGTCAATGACCAGCCAGAGAATCTGGAACTCTGCCTGGGAAAGGATGAGGACCCCGCTGAGAGCTTGTGGGTGAAGATTAAGGGGGAGGGCAGGGACAGGGAATGTTATAGTGGGAGTCTGCTACAGGCCACCCAATCAGGAGAATGGTATGGATGAAGACCTCTGTAGGCAGATGGGTGTGGCCACATACTCTCAAGCCCTGGTCCTCGTGGGGGATTTCAACCTCCTTGATGTCTGTCAGAGGGACAACATGGCAGGGCAAAAGCAATCCCAGAGATTCCTCAAATGTGTCAAAGACAACTTCCATACACAAGTGATTGAGGAGCTATCAAGGAGAGGTGCCATGCTGGACCTCATGCTCACCAGCAGGGAGGAGCTGGTGGGGAATGCAGTGCTCTAAGGCACTGTAGTGATGATGGAGATAAAGATCCTCAGGGCAGTGAGAAGGGCACGCAGCCAAATCACTGCCCCAGATGTCAGGAGAGCAGACTGTGGCCTCTTCAAGGACCTTCTCCAGAGAGTCCCATTGGATAAAGCCCTGGAAAGCAGAGGGGCCCAAGAACGCTGGCTGAATTTCAAGGATCACTTCCTCCAAGTTCAGGAGCAATGGATTCCAACAAGGGGGAAATTGGGAAAAAATGCCAAGAGGCATCCATGGATGGATAAGGAGCTGCTGAGCAAGCTCAGAGAGAAAAAAGAAGCTTTCAGGAAGTAGAAAAAAGGACAGGTGATCTGGGAGGAATACAGGAAGCTAGGGACAAGGCTAGAGAAGCCAAGGCCCAGTTAAAATTGAGTCTGGCCAAGAATAATGTGAGCCCTCTCCAGAAGGAAACAGGAGACCTGGATACCCTGGACAAAAAGATGGCTGAGGTTCTTAATGACTTCTATGCCTCATTCTTGCACAGCAAGTGTTCCAGCCACACCACCCAAGTCGAGAAAGGCAGGTGTAGGGACTGGGAGAATGAAGGCCCTGAGCCCTCTGTAGGAGAGGATCATATGTAAGACCATCAAAGGAACCTGAATGCACACAAGTCCATGGGACTCACCAAGAATCATCCACAAGTCCCGAGGGAGCTGGCAGACAAAATTTCTAAGCCACCATTTCTGAGAAATCATGGTAGTCAGGTAAAGTCCCCAGTGACTGGAAAAAGATAAATATAACCCCCCATTTTTAAAAAAGGGAAAGCAGAAGACCCAGGGAACTACAGAACAGTCAGCCTCACCTCTGTGCCAGGCAAGATCATGGAGCAGATTCTCCTGGAAAATATGCTAAGGCATATGGAAAACAAAGAAGTGATTGGTAACAGCCAACATGGCTTTACAAAGGAGAAATTGTGCCTGACAAATTTGGTGACCTTCTGTTATGGGGCTACAGTGTTGGTGAACAGGGGCAGAGCAACTAACATTTTCTACCTGGACTTATGCAAAGCGTTTGACACTGTCCCACACAACATCCTCGTCTCCAAATTGGAGAGACATGGATTTGATGGATGGACCACTCAGTGGTTAAAGAACTGGCTGCATGGCCACACACAAAGAGTTGTGGTCAATGGTTAATTGTCCAGTGATGAGTGGTGTCCCTCAGAGGTCAGTACTGGGGCCAGTGCTGTTCAACATCTGTGTTGGTGACATGAAGAGTGGAATAGAGCATGAACCCTCAGAAAGTTTGCTGACAACACCAAGCTGTGTGGTGTGTTAGAGATGCTGGAGGGAAGGGATTACATCCAGAGGAACATGGACAGGTTTGAGAGGTGGGGCCATGCAAACCTTATGAAGTTCAGCAAAGCAAAGTGCAAGGTCCTGTACCTGGATCGTGGCAGTCCCAGACACACCCACAGGTTAGGAAGAGAAGGATTGGGAGCAGCCCTGCAGAGAAAGACTCAGGGGTGATACTTAACGAAAAACTCCACAAGCCAGCTGTGTGTGCTCACAGTCCAGAAATCCAATCAAATCCTGGGCTGCCTCAAAAGGAGAGTGGCCAACAGGATGAGGGAGGGGATTCTGCTCCTCTACTGTGCTCTGGTGAGACCCCACCTGGAGTGCTACATCCAGCTATGGGGTCCCAACATAAAAAGGACATGGAACTGCAGGAGCAAGTCCAGAAGAAGGCCACAAAGTTGGTAAGAGGACTGGAGCTCCTCCCTTACGAAGACAGGCTAAGAAAATTAGGGCTGTTCAGCCTGGAGAAGAGAAGGTTTTGTGGACACTTCATAGAGACCCTCCAGCATCTGAAGGGGCCTACAGGGAAGCCAAAGAGGGACCCTTTATCAGGAGCTGT
The DNA here is from genome assembly GCA_013399875.1 of Gymnorhina tibicen. Taxonomy (NCBI): domain Eukaryota; kingdom Metazoa; phylum Chordata; class Aves; order Passeriformes; family Artamidae; genus Gymnorhina; species Gymnorhina tibicen. The sequence goes on from VXAZ01004978.1 coordinate 2,205,245, forward strand.
AGTGACAGAACAAGGACCAATCATACAAATTGAAAGAGGGGAAATTTAGGCTAGAGATTAGGAAGAAATATTTTGCTGTGAGAGTGGTGAGACCCTGGAAGAGGTTGCCCAGGGAGGCTGTGGATGCCCCAACCCTGGCAGTGTTCAAGGCCAGGTTGGATAAGGCCTTGGACAGCCTGGTGTAGTGGGAGGTGTCCCTGCCCATGGCAGTGGGATTTGGGACTAGATAATCTTTAAGGTCCATTCCAATCTCTTAGCATTCTATGATAATAAACTCCAACACACTATGACTGTCAGGTATTAAGCCTTTCTGACCAAATGGAGAAACAAATACACATTCAGTTCATATTTTTTCCTCCTAAACATACAGGTCATCCAGGATGTGGGCCATCTTTAAAAGTGACAGTGGGCAGACTGAAACACCCTTGTGTTTTCCCTAATGACTTGCTTTTTGGTAGGGAACAGGTGTTTTATAGTGTACTTTGGACAGAAGGTAAAATTTTGAGGAAAATTTAAATGGTGTTAGGTCCTTAGAAGTGCATAAAATTATTCATTGCTTAATCGGTTATACACACATACATGCTTTCTCCTGCAGAAGAGGCTGAATCACATTTCCACCTTATCTGATATAATTATGCTAGTTGTAAAATAAAATGCAATTGATACAGAGTTTTTCTGGGTTTATTTGCCATATGTGGCACACAAAACCAAATGGTAGGTTACCTCTGAATTTTTATTTCAAGTATGCTATGCACATTTAAATGTAAAACTTATCAAAAAAAAAACCCAACGTGGCATTACTTTACTATGTTCTACGTAATTTGCATATCCCTTGTAACTAGAAGTCATTCTGGTCAGGAGCCTCCTGGACTCCATCAATGCAGACATCTACCCTGCTCACAGAGCCAGTGCTGAGTGATGTACAGCTTTCTTCCCATCAACACTTCAAAATTAGTCACAGGATTACAGAAAGATCTTTTTGTCAACAGCCTGAAATTCCAAACTGCGTTAAAAATCCTAATGTTGCCGGTCAGTTCTTGAAGTATTTTTTTAAGACTGTGTTCTTCAGGGGATGCAAATTCTGATGTTTGGGCTCAAATTCTGACATTATGGCATAAGCACCCACAGTCACTCTAGACTCCTTTTTCCTTCACCTTCTGCACTAGCAGTCCAATAGAGGAAGGTTCCTTGAATTCAGACTCCAGGATCCCGTGCGCTTTTGTCCAAAAGGACAAATCTTCTCTCCTCTTTATTGTGTGCCTGAGTTCAGCTTTTCTCATGTCCTTTCTTTGCATATATACACTGCCAACACCAAAAGCAGGTGCTCATATGCCCCATCTTCCATTCCTGTGTCTCATAGCTAACTTAATACATCCCAAAGACATGGTTGGTTGATTTCTTCCAAGCCATGGCTTTGGTTCTCACTTGTGTAACTTGACTGACATAAGTATTGCATGTTTTGTAAACCACAAAATAAGTCATCTTTACATGTCCTTAATATCAGAGTCTTCTTCATTCTTATTTAAGATTAACAGTCTTCTTGAAGCTTCCTATAGATTAATCTGGAAAATACATCCCTATTTCTCCTGCTGAGACAGAAAGTTCATTCAGTGCAGAAAGATTTTGAGAAAATCTTCTTCCTTCTCAGCCTGTCACTCTAAGATTTAAGAGTGGGTCTTGCTTTGATCCATCCAGCGCAAGAGCATGAAGTTTCCTCTTCAGCCCACTTGAACATCACATGATGAGTTACATCTCATTTGCAATAAAGGAACTCCAGCATCAGGCTCAGAGCAGAGACAGCCCCGCACACTTATCTTTTCATACCACAGCATCTGTTGTGTTTGCTTTGGAAAGGTGGGAGATATCAGTCCAGTGAAGAGCTTAATCTGCTGGCTTTGCACTGCCATGGCCTCGCTATAACTCAGTCTTCACATTAGAAGCGTGTTCTTGCTCAGAAAAAGAGGGCTTTGCGGCAGAATGAAATAAAGTTGATACCAACCTCATAACAGCACTGTAACATGCTGCGTAGCTGTAAAGGTATTTCTTAGCTGACTAACTCTCAAAAGTTACTGTAGTGCGTAACAGTGCTTGTGGAAGGCTTGTCCAGCACAAGCAGATCACTGACAAGGTACCTGTACTTTCAGGCTGTTCTGAAGAGACCAGATATTATCATTCATTTCCTCTCCATACCACTCAGCCATCCACCTTGTGTTTACTGATGAGTCCACAATGCCATCAATGTCAACTTAGACAGAACTTGAAGTAGACTCATTTTTGCAAGTGCCGTTGCTGTTTAAATGCTGGAAAGTTGTCATTTCATGTACATTGATGAGGGTGAGCATGTGCTTCATATCTAGTCTGGTTTTTTGGTAATTGGGAGACATACTCTCTTTTCTTAGACATGTCTAAAAGAGAAAACACAAAGGAAAGCTTAAAATTAAGAATTTCTATGAAAGCTAATTTAAAAAAAAAAACAACTTTTGAAAGTTTTCCTTTTTCCCTTTGCTAACTGTAGCTCATTACACCTTTCCCATTTGTTTGTCACTGGAAGCACCCAGTACAAACAAAAGCTGCTCTTTCTTGCTAAATCAATGAACTTTATAGGACAAAACCCTTAGTCAAAAAAGGAAATTTATATTCGATTAACATTTTCATCTCCACAGGCCTTGCATCAAGCTCTTGCAAGTGTGCTTCCACCTGCTTTCAATGCAAGCCAGTGCCTGAAATATTTTCATCAAGTTGTCAAAGTAAAGCCCCGGTCCTGCCAACCAGTTCTACAGTGAATGTCGCTGTTGAGTTTAGTGGAGATAAGGCACAATCTGCACTAAAGGAGAGGACAAGGCAACCTGTAAGAACTTAACAGGCATTTTAAATAATGAGCCTCACTTGTGAGATCAGGTCAATATTAAATTTTGATGAAAGCTATGTTGATACCTGAGACAGAGCCTCACCCAAAAGTAAGATACACATAATTCCACCAGAGTGATTATCTTCACTACACAGCTCTGCTTTTTATAACTGCACCACTAAAACTGGGACTTTTTTTTTAATGTAAGGGGAGGAGAGATTTCTGTAGAGATCTGAAATTCTTTCAGGACACTGAGAAGAACATGGAGCATCTGTCTTCTGAGTGATATCCTTGCTTTCATACTTCCATCCTAACAAATTCCTACAAGATTTATCTTGTCAAACTTTAGTCTGAACGGCACAAATTACTGGCAGAATTGTCAATCTATGAAAGAGACAGGCATAAATTTAATTGCTCCCTGAAGATACATGGAAAGCTACATTTAGCACAGCTAATTAGATATACTCTGATCAACAGTTATGATTCATCTGCTGAGGAGCAAAACAAGAAGGCAAATATGAAACAGGCAGCAAAAGTTAAAGCTGACCTCCCAAAATGCTGGGGCTGGTTTTGTTTTGGTTTTTATTACAGATGCAGCCAGTGATGCACTGGCATCCCAGATTCATGCTGCCTTTGAGCCAGGAGGTGCAGACCTCTCCATGAAGGGGTGACCTCACTGCCACAGCACCCAAAGCATAGTTTTGTTTATATGGAGTGAGATTCCCAAGTACCTCCTCTCCCTTCCTTTTCCAGAACTACCAGCCAGCAGTAAAGATATGGATAAACCCCCCAAAGAGGTTTTTCTCCATGTATCTTAAAATGTCTGTTTAACGAGAAAGATGTGACTTCACAAAAATGCTCATCTGAAATGTGGTTGTCACCAATTTACCAGTGAGGCAAACTGAGGCAAAAAGCAGGTGGACTTGGATATATCCATCATGTCACCACACAAAGCAATTCCATAGGTGGGGAAGGGCTCCAATGGGCCTGTGCCTCCATCTTGGACAAATGCTGTTCCCAGGTACTAAACCAGAAGATCTGTTGCTGTGCCCTTAAACTGATGAGTAGTTTACACAGAGTAACTGGAAGCAGAAATGAGCAGTGAGAGTGCAGGAAAATAACTGATGGTTTGAGTTAGATCAGGGTGCAGTTCTCTCCCTTTGGAACTCCATCCTCATGTACCTGAGTTTAATCATAAATTAAGTATGGACAATAACTTCAGACCAGCTGTGTTAAAGCAGTGCTAGCAGAGAAAATGAGTGTGGGTATTTTGGCTGGTTTTGTTGGTTTGCTGATGAGAAAGAGAATTACTTACACAGGTAAAGAAGATGAGCAGCAAGTAAAAAATCCCAAGGCAAGTCAGCATGAAGAGCTCGTGTTTGTATTTTTTTAGTTTGTCCTCTTCTATTCCAGGGCAACCTAAAATGTAAAGCAAGGTGTTACATCTCTCTGGTGTTTGTAAAATGTTTTAAAACTGTTACCGGCCTGACATGCCACTTGGAGCATGGGACAGTCAAAGCTCTCCACTGTACCTGTTACTTTCAGTGTGACTGTGCTGCTCAGATTGTGTTCTCCGCTCTGCCCCCACAAAGTGCACTTGTACGTCCCGCTGTTTCGGCTGGTCACATTTTTGATCCTCAGTGAAAACGAGGTGTCATTGGAGAGCTCCAAGGACCCCCCAACTTCTCGTGGATAATGAGATTCCACATCAAGGGCTTCCCATGCTATTCCTTCGCTGTCTTCAGCCATCTGGAAAACACAAATATATTTCTTTTCTTGGGAAACAGTGTCATCCTCAGTTTTAGGGTAAAGAAAATTTTAAAGCCGGCTTATGACTGAAAATGCAGAGGCTGAAGAGAGGCAGGGGGGAGCGCAACTTCAAACCCATTTAATGCGTTCATGCTCGCAGTCCGAAAGTATATGGGGTTTTGTTTAAATGGACTCTAAATAGGAATTCTAGAACTGTTCTAACTTCTTAAGCTGCTTCACCTGGACAGCAACATGACAGAAGGCAGGGGCCCCAGAAGAGTTCCGACCGAGAGAGACAGTCCATGGGGATGGAGCAGAGGCAGCAAGAGGCAGCCCTACCCAGGTGCTTAGCGGGGGCTCTGGGGACCAGAGGTGCCCAGGAGAGCATGGCAGCAGACAGGGAGGCTCCACTGCTGCCTGTGCTCACCCTGCCAGCACACCTTCTGCCATGCAGTGGTGAGAATTAAACCTGCTAACCCAGCAAGTGTGCCACTGCACAAGGGCTCTGCCAAGCACAGGCTGGCATCCTCCCAGTGGCTCCGCAGCCCAGAGCTCCCTGTGGGAATGCAGCCCTGGAAACTGCACTTCCCTGTGCCAGTTTCTGTGTAGCTGACCCCTGAAACCATGCTGCCTCTCTGGAGGAATGGAGGTTCCCCCCCCACTTCCCTCCCTTTCACTCGTTATTCGAACCAAAGAACAAAAAATTGCTTCAACTCCTTCAGATTCAGTTGCGTGAAGGTCACAAGCAGGTTCTGGTGCACTTGGGGAGCATTTGTATGTTGAATTTCTTAATTGTAACCAGAAGAGCTACATTCCTTGGCATTGCTGAGAGGCTGCTGGAGGAATGAAGTGTATTCCCAGAACAGTTCATACTGCGGGGCGATAGGATGCACTGAAAATGACAATTGGCTGGGAACCACAAAGAAGAGAGAAATCACTAAGTTGATTTGAAAGATGGAAGAAGGGTTTGAATTAGCCCATGTCCGTTCTTATTCATCGAAGTTGCTCCCTGGGATTCGAGGCAGAATGCCCTCCATGAAGGTTTCCCAAGTAATGAATTCAATCTTTCTGTGGACCAGCAGAGCCAGAGCCAGAGCCAGCTCATAAGTCCAAGGCTCAGCATTTCAGCCAAACATATAACTAATGTAAGCCAAGCCTTTTTTATTATTATTATTTTATTTTAATAGACACATTTTTGGGTCATATGTTGGTGCTTACTTTCTATCAGCATAGCTACTGCACTGGGGTATAACAGTTACACTGTAAGTTATTAAAATTAACACAATTTTCTCACACTGAGGCTAGGAGTATCTGGTTTCCCTTTCATGTGTTTGCAGGAGGAAAACACCCTCAGGAGTCGGGAGAGAAATATGGGTCTGATGCTCCATTATACTTTGCTATTTTTGCAGCCTAAAATGGTGTAAAACAAGCTGTGAGTTGGGGAACTTTTCAGGAACTGAGGAATGAGACTAAAGCACAAGATTTCCTTAATTGTAAAGATTCTTTCTCAGAAAGGTTTTGGGCTTTTTAGTGCATCAACTGAAACACAGAGCAGTAATTTCCTGGGGCTTTCCACACTTTACCCAGAAAGAGGGAAGAAAGTACCTTGTTCCCCTTAATCCCCCAGTAAATTTACCCCAGCTTCTCTTTCTTATTACACTCAGCCTCAAGCAGCTACAAGACAAGCAGTATGTATGGTGGTTTTCGGGCTGTAGGGACTTCACTGTGCTACAGGGATTTAGGTATTTTCAGGCCCTGCACATTGTCAGAGATGTGGTCAGAGGAATTCCAATACCCTGGCTGGGCTCAGCTCTGGTTACAACTAGGTCAATAGCAGTTAAGTGGATATAGTTGACCTCCCTCAGATCTAATTTTTGCCACTCTCCCTTCCCTTACCACCCCCTTCCTCAGTGAAATTTAAAACTGCCGACAGGGCAATAAAAGGAACCAGTCTGGCTGCCCTTTGCATTGCCCTAAATTGCAGATAGGAGGTCTGACCTACACGCAAAAATTAGATATTGTTAGGGATTTTTGGTTTTGTTTTTTGCCTTTAATTCACTGGCAGGATAAATAATTGCTGTCTTGGGTGGTAAATGGTGGTGTGATTCTTGTGGCTGAGATCTGGGAATGAGAAAACACTTTGATCTTTCTGTATGCAATTGCAATCAGCACTGCTCCCGTAAGGATTAAGTCCATGAGTCCCATGCCTGACCATGCGCTCATTCCAAGTGAGATTTTGGGTAAATGATTTAACTTCCCTATTTCATGGGAACAGCGAGGGATAGGACTGGTTATTGCCTCCAAAGCTTTTTAAGGTGCTCAGTTGCTGTTGCAAGCACACTGGTGGTGACCCTGCAGACGAGACTGTCAGAATTTTGCCTGAGACGTGCTCTGTGTAAGGCAAAGCAGTGTCATGAAACTGCACTAACAACGTGCTTTTCCCCAGAACAAGAAGAAAAAGTTACTTTGTGGCATAATCTGGCTGCCTCATTTGCGAAGAAATCAATGGTGACCTGGACGGGGGTTGCGAACCTTGCATTTGCGGAGGAGAAGGAAGGGGTCATATGTGTGGGTTTAATTCGGGGTTTGCACGCCTTTCTTCCTCCATTAAATCTCCTCTTTACTGAAGGGCAAGGGTAGGCAAGGCAGTCTGCAGGGGTGCTGTCTGCCCAGCAGCATCCCAACATTTTTTAGGCTGCAGAGACATCTGGTGGCATTTTTCCAGCCTCTACAGGCAGTGCATCCACCCCTACTCAGAGGTCACAGCAACCCTTTCTCTGATGCCCTGAACCAAGCCTTTTTCCACAGCAATCTTACTCCTGTTATCGTATTAAAAAAAAAAAACAAAAAAACCCCTCCCTTTTTAAATTCTCTAAGTAGCAAGAAAACATCTGAGCAAATTTGCAGAGTGCATCCTCATATCCCAGCTCTATAAAAGGAAGTCCATGAGATGTTCAGTAAGGTCATCGTTCTGCCTCTTGCTGTATTCAAGATAACCTCTTTCCCACCACAAACCTAATTAAAATTATAAAAATGCTACTTTGCTTGCCACCTCCTGTGAATTACTTGGCAGACTCTCTCACTAGACAGATCATTTTGCTGCTCAAGCTTCTACGATAAACCAGCTCTAATTCATGCCAAGTGTCCTCCAGGTGATACCACAGCCCAAGGTAAATGCTGGGGGTTTTACCTAATTAATTCCACACAAGCTTAGAGGGATCAAAGCAAGCGCTGCCGGAGACAGCAATCCACTTGTGTGGGGACCATCCTTTTCTTTAATCAGTGAAAAAATCTTTTCTTCCCACGTTTCATTTGTGTTTCATTTCCCTTACACCTCACTGCTGGGCAAACTGCAGCATGCCAGCTTCCCCTGCTCCCCCGGTCCAAATGGAGGAGAAAAGGAAGGAGGTCTGTTCCTGCTCCCGTGCCTGCTGTTAATGGCTTTACCAAAATTCAAAAGGCAAAAGATGACTTGTGTGGGGACAGGTAGAAGTTCTACCAAATCTATTTGCATAAAAAGGGCCTTGTTACCATGCAGTCTGCTGGGGGTTACAGAAGCAAGAATTTTGCTGGGAAACAGGGACTTGCTGGCAACATCATTCTGCCTATCTACATGAAACTACCCATTAAGAAAATTAAAAAACAGAAGAAATGCGAGTTTATGTTTAGTGTCACATACACGTCCTTCAGTGACGTTTGTGGCAGACTTTCAGAAATCACCTGGGAGAATATCTTCAGCAGATGCTGAAGTGAGGTGATCCTTCCCCTCCGCTCAGTCCCTGCTGAGACACATCCTGGAGTGCTCGGTTCAGTGCTGGGCTCCCAGTGCAAGACAGACATGGTCATACCTGAGGGAGTCCAGTGAAGGGGCACAAAGATGAATAATATATTGGAGCACCTGACATGAGCAGAAGGTGGAAGAGATAGTTCAGCCTGGAGGAGACCAGGCTCAGGATCATCTTATCAGTATTGATTCAACCTGATTAACAGGGGGATACAGAAACTGAAGCCAGACCCTTCTCAGTGGCCTTCAGAGATAAGAAAAGAGGCAATGGACACAGATTGAAATTCAGGAAATTCCACTTAAGCCAAAGAAAAACCTTTTTTACTGTGGGAGTGGTTGAACACTGGAATGGGTTGCCCAGAGAGGGCGTGGAGTCTCCATCCTTTGAGATATTCAGGACTAAACTGGACACAGCCTTGAGCAGCCAGCTCTAGTTGTCTGGTTTTAGTGACTTTAACTGAAAGTTCTTCTAGTTCCCAAAAGCTTTGAAACACTTGGTCTAAAGAGGCTGTGATTTTCCCACATATATTCTCTAGTCAATTGACTGATTCCTATTAAGTTTCTCCTAGCCTGCAGCTTTTTGATAAGAACAGTGGTGGTGATACAGTGCATATTAAAATGGGATATGTTTGATTGAAAGTATCACTGAGCTGATATATTTCTGTTCTCTGACTGAATGAATTATGAAAAATAGGTAGAATAATTAGGCCCCCAAAATCTAAGTGCTCTTCAGCAAATATTTCTTTTTCAGAGAACTATAAACAAGGTGGAAGAAGGAGGAGGAACACTTTCCTCAGTTCTAGCTGGCTAAGTTTTAGCTATTGTTTTGAAAACTGCTACAGCATTACGTGGTAGTACCCTAAAAAAAGGCAATTCACCCATGCTGTAGTACTTACACCCAACTAGTCAATTAGTATTTAATTTTATCATGAACATGTGAGAGTGAGCAGTTCTCATGTTAACTCATGTTCTCTGCTCTCATTAATTACCTTTTCTCATCAAACTTTTCGCACACTAAGGTGGTAGGTACACTCTCTTCCAGGTAAATCAAAGTGCCAATATAATCCACTTTTCCCATAAAAGAAAATTTTTATTTCAAAAAAAATGGTTGAGATCCAAAACTGATGTCAGTTTAAAGGTGGAACATATTAACATCAGATTATTTTCTAATGAGGGTGAGATGATTGTAAAAATGGTTTTGTTTAAAATTATACCAGGCATAATGGCGATGTTGAAATTTCTGACAGTTATAGAGCTAAAAATCTACACACAGCCAGAAAGAATTTATTTTCTGAAGCAAAATATATAGAATTTTGGCAATGCCCAACAGCCAACATATAATGAAACACAAGTGAGCTGAAACTGCTTAATAGGTGTATTTTTCAGCACAAAAGAGCTTCCACATTCAATTAGTGCTAAAGGTGCATCCATATGGTTCCTATACAGTGTCATGTAGAGATACCAAAGTTAAATTTGAAAATAACAGACATAAATTGTGGGCATATGTGAGTGAACTCTGAGTGTGCTGTAAAAAGGGGGGGGGAGGGGGAAATGAGGAAAGAAAATCCAAAACCCAACCCCAAAACAACAGCGAAGGAACTATGTGTGACACATGAGCCAGCTGGAAAAGCCCTTTGACTCACTCACACAGACTCTTTACTGTTTAGTTGGTTTGATTTGGTTTGGGTTTTTTTAGCAAAGGGCACCCAGCCCTAGCTCATGTCAGGCAAAATAATTGTTTTGGTCATGAAGTAATTTCCACTGCTCCCTTCCTGTCTAAATCATCAATGTGATTAAGCTACTTGGGGATTAATAGATATCTGAGGAGCATTTGACTGCATTTCTTTGTGTAGGTTAGAAATTAGGCTGAAGTAATTTAGCAAATATTTACCTATCCTAATATATCACAGCTATGCACTTTTAGCAAAAGTATTTTCCTTTGAAGGAAGGTGCAGTCAATATTATATATCTATAATGTTTACTCTTATTTTGTAATATGACTTCCCCCTCTTATTCCGCCACAATTTTATATTTTTCAGGGAAGTGCTATAAAGGTAACAAATTTCTCTCCACTGAAGTACAGCCTTCTTTCCTCTTCCTCAAGATTTGTTTTAGATTAAGACTCTTCTGGCTATCACATGAAGAAAATAGTGAAATATCCACTGGGACTTCATTTGCGTGTGTTTAAACTTGATTTTCGAACTGGATATAAAGTGATAATTATGAGGGTTTATGAAGTGGTTCTCATTTTCAATGTGCTGCACAAAGACAAACTGTTCAGTTTTCAATAGCCCTACGAGGCAGAAAGGTAAGTAAAGTTTCATTACCCAGATTCTTGTCTTGTAGGTGAGCTGTAGAGATTCAAACCATTCAAGCATTTCCATAGGCAATCCCCAGTGCCTGGGTGCTTAGGAAAAAAGACCTACTTTTCAGTTCTCAGCTGGCAAACTTCCATGCTGCTCATATATGGGTTTATGGCATGCAGGCTTCCTAGCACTCCTAAAAAACGTACCACACTTTAAGACTATCATCATTATGAATTCTTTTCCATGGCCTCATAGTGAACGGGATGAAAGCTGCACCAGGCTGGAAGAGGACTTGGTGCTCTACCTTCTCCCCAGCGTGTTCAGTCAGCCTACTTCATATATTTCTAAGTAAAAATCATTTTGTCTGAGCTGACTGACTGTGGTCCTGATTCTGCACAGAACTACTTACACAGGTGACTTCCTGCATGACAATAATTAGCTCCAATGATCCTGGATGCACAGCAGGTCAGACACATCCATGCTTTTTTTTTTGCAGTATGAGACATTAGCAAAAGCAAAGGAATTGAATGCAAACCTTTTTTACACCCAGTTGGATTTTGACACCAGAATATTAACTCCTTTAGACAATTACTTTTCTATACCGCAAATACCTTTAAATTACATCCTTCTTTTTTAGCAGATTGTAACAAGCTGGCCCTTAATTGGTCTGAGCACACAGAGGTGCCAGCAGGAAGGAGGGGTTCGCTCACAGAACATTCACCCTGTGCAAACAGCTGCACAAGCAGCACCGTAACATTGCCACCATCATTTTTTTTAAAGCAAGAGAAGCAAAGGTTAATTGCTTGCATTTACTTCACAGTTCAAAGTGACCTCATACAAAAGATTTCGCCTAACAGCTGCTTGAACTTTACAGCCTGAAATTTCATACCATTTGTTGGAATTGCCTTTTAATTAGTCCTTTGGGGTTATATGTGGTGTTTATTGATTAATCCTTCAGTAGCTGTTTTTAAATAACAGAGTAATTACCTGTGTTGGGTAGCCCAGTCACACTCCACCGTTCCCTCACCTTCTTTTTGCAGTATTGAGTGGGGACAGCAGCACAGAGCCAAAGTAGAGAGGGGAGGAGAAAGAGCTTCAAGCTGCTGCCTATTTAGCTAGCCCCACAAGTAGAAGTACTGCTTGTTCAACACGAAACACTGAGCCTAAATTACTTTTCCCCGTGGAGAGTTAGGCTTTTTAGATTTCGTGCTCTGCTTTTCCTAATATGGCTGCAACTGTGGCTTGGGCTGGCGTCACCTCCTGCCTGTCCCCACTTCCCGCCTCTCTCATGGGACAAGCAAACAGAAGACTGCAGTACCATGGTTGGTGCCATCAGCCCCTGAGGACTGTGGCAAGAGCTGACAATAGCTAGAGTTTTGTTACTTCTTGTGTCAGCAGAGAAAATAAGTGCAAGGTTCTGTCACGCTGGACACTGGAAAACCAGTCTTTTCCTGAGCAAAGCAGTCGAAGCAGGAAGAGCAAGGAGACCATGGAGAGAGTGGGGATTGTAGGGACCGGGCAGGGGACATGCAGTGGCAGTCTAGACTGTGACGGCATAACTGCTGCAAAGGGAAGCAGCACCAGAGAGGGCCCCCACAAAAGGCATCATCAAACATCATCCCCCCCACTCATGCGGTCATTTTGTGCCCAGGTAGAACCGCAAAGACAACACAGAATTGGGTCTACAGGCTTTCCTTACACTTCCTCATCAGGGAATCTTTTGGCTGCTGTTTGCTGCTCGGCCCTCCCAGCTCCCACTGAACTTGGGGAAGCACATCCCTCTGGAGGATCTCCACACTTCAGCCTGTTTTTGTTTTTGTTGACTTCCAACACTGCTGTGGGGGAGAATTTTCTGGGATTCAGTCGTCTCTCTGTTTATTCCTCCCCCACCCCTCCAGGTCCACCAGACTGCATGGTTTGCCTTCAATGAGCTCCCTGCCCTTCATGGACACTGGGGGAGAAAGGGAGCCTTAAATAATTAGCACATATCTGGATGGAAAATGTAGATCTTTATCCAGCTTTTGAGGTAGAAAGCAAAAAAGAATAAGTTGACTCATATACCATAGTAATGTTGAACTAAATGCATTATTCTCTCCTGTCTGTCTACCACCTGTGCTTAGTTCAACAATTTGGAAAAAGATGCTGCACTTGGTGGGTTGGCAGTCAGATGTTCAAAACAGCTCTTTTGAGGTGCAGTTGTCATCTAGTCTGTAGGCAGATGCTCATTGTTGTACCGGCAATGAAATTCAGATGCTTTGCAAGTTTCAACCTCAGAAGCCCTATCTAATAACAAACACTGTTTGTTGGTTTACCGTAGGAAATGAGTTTAAAACTGTATCTGACTGAACTGCTGAGGAAGCCAAGGCTGTGGCTTTAGGTTCTGGCAGAGATAAATTAACAGTTTTCACCATTTTTTTTTTGACTCTTCCCTTCCGTTGCTCTACCATCACATGGGAAAGTAATTCAATTCTGTAACCCACAAAATCTTTATTCACAGGTTGATTTTCCACTATTATAACAAGCAACAGAGAGCTGACTTAACAGGTAACAAGAGGACCACCAGGACTGGCCCATGATAAGCAGCAGGAGTGTATGGCTGGGAGTGGGGAATGGAGGAGAACAAAACCTTCATTGTTTTCCTGTTAATTTGGCTCACACCACAGGCTGAATCTCTGAACTGAGATGCAAATACACGTTGCCATACAGCTTGTCAACAGCCACCTCTTGCACCACTGGGCAATTCTACCTCTCTAAGAAATTTCTTCTTGATAATGTTGAGCAGGACTTTTCTGCTCGTTAGCTGATTGATTCCTGTAACCCCTCCTGCACACAGGTGGTCAGCAGGGCTCTCCTGCTCTGGAGATAGAAACTCTGAATCAGAGCAGTCAAGATGTGATTTTTACTTCATGACTGCAAAGAGAAAACTCAGAATTTCTAGCTCTCCATCTGCCTTCTGCACACACCCTGCCCTTATGCTCACCCTACTAGTCAAATCTTCCTAAAGAATAGCAAGTACATTTTTAGTTCTTCTATTTCAAAGAAAAAATCAGCTCCTGTTTGGAGGGGATTAAACAAGGGCAACATCATTGATGTTGCAAGGCTTAAGTACCATTTTTTGCTCTGAAGAAAACCCTGGAAGACTCCTCTTTGGAGTAGCATTTGGCAGGTTGTACATGGGGCATCACCTGAATTGTGATCCACAGAAGCCAGCAATAATCAGATAGAAAAGCAGGCCAAGAGCAATTCAGGGAATCACGCTCAAAAAGCCTATCTCCAGTGACACAGAAAATGCCCGTTCCCCGTGGCCAACTCAAGGGTTTGCACTGCTGCCTTCTCTCTGCTGCACCGACAGGAGGATGCCTCTGCAGAAAACAACCCATTTCGTACAAGATAAGCCAGCATCAGGCAGGAAAGCAAAGCAGACTCCTCAAGTAACTTAGGCTTTTTTCTTACTTTATACCAAGACGCCGTCTGGTAGGAGATTGAGGAGTCCTGAAGAACTTTACAGGGCAGCACCGCTTCCTCAGCACACCTCACAGCAACGCCTGGGATCATCACAGAAGTCCCACAGATCAAGCAGCAAACTGCAAAGCACAAGTACACATCACCCTTAAAAGAGATTGCTTACACAATCCTTCCTGTCTTCCCAAAACATATCCCCACAAAACAAACACGAAAGACCAGAAGGAAAAACGCAGGGCTGCCCACTTACCATCGCACAGGATGACGAGCAGAGTGTAGACTCCCAAAGACATGGCTTTTACTGCCTCGGATCACAGAGCAACAGCAGCGTGCCCCTTTGCAGGATGGACTGTGAGAGCAGAGTGAAGCTGTGACTGCTTCTAGAGTGATATTTCTGAAGGCAGGCTGGGGAATCCCCCAGGCTTATCTTGAGGTTCTCCGTCATAGGGAAAATCCCCACATGTATGAAACAAGGCTCCTCCCCTTAAATCTGTGAGGTCACTCCCATTTCTGCAAGCACTTGCACTGGTAGCAACTCACCTCCTTTTTTTCTTTTTGTCTCCCCCTCTGTGTTGATCTGAACAGAGTTAAGGTTGACCAAGAGGCACTGTGGGTTGGTGTGAAGACTTTCAAAATCAGCACTGAATGAATCTCTCTTGAGTGACAAAATGTTAGGGGAAAGGGTTTGTCAGCTCAAAATCCCCTCTCAACCTTCTCTCTGCAGCTCTCACAGCACAGTGCCTGTGCAAAGTGGCCTTATGAGGTGACATTTCTGAAACCACAGTTAAGACCTCAGGTTACAGCGCCACAGAAACACTTTGACTTGGGGCTAAGGGCTAAGCAGGAATTATCAGCATGGCTGAGCAAAACAAACTGTATTTCAGTAGAGTTACACATTTAACTCTGCAGGTAGGCACACATGATGTAGAACATCATCTCATCTTAGCGTATTTTGTCATTTTCAAGACAAACAAAGGCATCTGGAGTGACATAACTTTACAAATTATATGCTGGAAAATTTCATCATGGGAAAACGTCCCAGCTCCCAGAAGAGGAACCATTTGGACATCCCCTCTAGATATCTGGAGGGGGGAGAGGAAATCCTTTCCCTGTGATCTGTGAGAGTTGTTCCTCCCTGGAGAATTTTTGAGGAAGTCCGAGGTCAATCACAGAAGCATTTACAAATCCTGAAACTGAAAGTTGCTGATGTTATTTTTGGAAAACACTTGTGGCTGCTGTCTTTAGGCTACTGAGATCATGATAGAGAGAAGCTATTTATGAGGGGGGTTTTGAGATTCGATGGGTGGAGAATGCATGGTTAGTCCCTTTTGAAAACCAGGGTTCTGGAAGTCACTCCAATCTGGGCTCCCTAAATCCAAATCACCTCTAGAAAACTTTGTGAGAAGAAGTCAGTTCAACAAGTCCTCACCATGCAAAAGTCCAACTCAGATGGGTAAATACTGTGGGTGGGTAACACTTTTGGAAACTCCAGTCTGTTCTGTGAAGGAAGTCAGACAGAGGTTTTACTGGGGGCCTCACTGTTGAAATAGCCCACTTATTTTTAAAGCTTTTTGCTTCTATCTTCAGCAACCATAATGGTAAATATAACAGGGTCTAAGCTTTATTATTCTCTTTGTGTTTTCTCGTTTCAAGGACCAGGACCTCAATCTATTACTTAGAAGGTACAAGTAAAATATAAAACCCAGTGGATCTCTTGAGAGTGAGAGAAAATCACTTCATTCTCGTGTGTGAAATAATAGAGTCCTGGAGAAGACAGAAGCGAGAGGGAGGGCTGCTGAAGGAAATCTTAGAGAGAAGAAGGCTCCATGTATTCACATCTGTTCTTCACTAAAATGATGACTTTTCTGCCCCCATGAGTCAGTCACACATCCAGCCCATCTCCAAGAAGGGCACTCAGCTTTCACCCAAGGGCGTCTTTCTGTGAGTCCTGCAGAGCTATGTGTTCACCCTTTATAAACCCATCCAGAGGCAAAACTCTTCTCCATCTCCCTTTTCATCATGAGGAAAGCCCCCTTGAGCAGACCACAGCAAGCTCCTGCCCCCGCTGTGGGTCAGCCCACAGCGATCCTTCCCCTGGTGGCCCGGCCAGCCGCAGCCTGGAGGGCTGTGGCAAGCCTGGGGCTGGGATCACAAGTTTGCCCACACAGAAGTGCACTGAAGGTAAGTGTAAAGGGTCAGGCTTCAGCACTGGGAAATGTACATGCCACACATACTTGCCAAGGTGATGTTGAACAACGTTCTTCCTCGGTTAGTTAAAATATATGACTCTTAAAAACACACGGGTTTTCCCTCCAGGACAGGCATAACTTCAAGCAAAACAGCCCTTTTCCTCCAGAAGTATTTGCAAGCTCAGCTGCTGTACCGCAGCTCCAGTGAAGCAGGAGAGCAAGATATAAAAAACAAAAGCTGAAACTCCCTTTGCTAGGGAAGGAGAAATAATTTGGTTTCTAAATTTTCCCTGGTAGGGATTTTTTTCTTTAGGGAAACTTTGAACTGGGCTGTACTTTCCATCCTAACTTTTAATATCCTTTCTATGGTTTCAAAGATCAAGCCTATTGTCTCCAGAGCCCTGGAACCTGCTTTGAGTTTCACTGAGCAGTGGAAGCAATGGGAGCTCTGCGGCACGGGTCCGGGTGTGGGAGTGAAGAGGTAGTGATTGCCTGTCAGCCTTCTCCATGAGAAACAGATCCACATCTTTGAGGGCCCTCAGGAACTGCAGGAGCTGCACAGTTATGTGAATAAGTGGAAGTTTATCATTAAATGCGTTGTTCTGTGGACCTAATGAGACCTGCTTTTGTACAGGTGTGTCCTGTTGCCTTTTCTCTCCTTCCCTTGCCGGTACCACTCACTACAGCAACCGTAAGCCCTTGATCTCACTGAGGAAGAAGCAGCATCTGCTCTGATGAGTCCAGAGCAGCACACGTGATGACTGACATTAGCAAGCAGTGTGTAAAACTGCTGCGTTCTGCCTACCTTTCCCTTAGCAAGGACACTCATTTGGATCTTCATCTTTGACCCAGCTGCTGATTTTCATGAATTTCATAGGCACTTAATTCTCTTTGAGCCTCAATCCCTCTGTCAGTTTGATAGAAAGCAGGTTCAGAACATACTGGCTGATAGACAGCCAGATGGCATGATCACAGAGATTTCATTCTCTGTGGGAAATGAGGCTAGAAGCACAAGGATGTGGGATGGATTCATAGGATGAGGTTAAAAAGTCAAGACTGTATATTTTTTTCAGTGTTGATAGAGCCTTGAGAATGCTGTTCATGGAATCGTATCCTGTTTCCTTGAACCAGGTAGGTAGTACATCCCTCAGATACTTGTGTAGTGGATTTTTCTGATTTCTCACTCCAGAGTGTGGCTGCAAAATATATGTAAGAATGCTTCTGATTTCATGTGTTTTCCCCCGGGTGTGAGCATTCATCAGGAAGCACAGCATTTAAGAAAAAACAAAACTTTAGGTCTCTACAAGGAATACAGAGCTCTCCACAATGGAGGATCAAAGGTTAAGACAAAGGTGCCAAAACAGCATTTAGCATTTTTTTCAAGGCACAGATTTTTCTGTGTTTGGGATATGATTATCAAATATCATTTGTTCCACTGCATTTAAGTTCCTGCTGTGAATAAGGTCCATCCACGTGCTTCATGTCTGTTGTGAAGCCTCTGGTGCAGGGGATTGTTTATTTATTATTAATAATCTCCTGTGCAGCAATAAAAATTGTCTGCTTCAGTTCAGCTGGCAAAATTGGAAGCCTTTTGTTTTATGTTTTATCAGACAACTGTTTTTTAAATAAAATACTGTAACATGGCAATGTCAGCTGAAGGAACAGTGACAGAAGAATCCACAGCCACAAAAGTGGAGCAGTCATGTATTTTTAGGGGCCCAGCAGAGCTGCAGCCACAGAGTTTATTTTCCTGTCATGCTTTGATCTTGATGTTGCCCACACCAGCAAGTAAAAGTAACTGAGGTTTTCCAGGCTGCAGCTAATGAGAGGTATGTAGATTACTCACAAACTGGAGTGAGGGAAGTTTAAGGACAAGTTATCTTCTCTGCCCCTTTATGGGAGAGGTTGGGTCAGGAACTGCCTTTGCTGTTTTAACAGTGATGATCCAGCAATACTGAGAAACCAAAACACTGGAACTGTGACCTGGTGGGCAGCACAGAGCTTTGTACTACAGAATGTCTGCTGCTGCCAGCTCAGTAAATAACACCCAGTTAATTATACACAAACAGCCAGTCCTCTGAAATGCCTGGACTTTGGAGTGAGCCATTTGAGATGTGCCAGCCCCTACTGTTTGTCAAAGCAGGAATTAAGCATACTCATGTAGAAAATGAAGTGTGACCCAAAGCACAGACCCAAAATGGAGGCATCCAAAATCAGAAGCCTCTTTAGATACTGTTGGCCTGGGAGTTTAGGAATTGCCTTTAAGCAAGAAGAGAGTCCAGGGGAGATACACATTGAAATCACATTTTTAACAGGGCCCTGGATCTTCTTTTTTCATCAGTTTGGTAGGCGGTGCTAGTGTCACTAGGCCTGGGGATATCTTGGACCAAAATCTTTGCAGATTTCAGTGTACTCTACATTGCTTGCCCTACATGTGGTGTCATCCATGCTGCCTTCTCCAGAAGATAAAGAGCAGGTTACTGCTCCTGACATTACTGCTGAATTCTGCAGCAGTAGTCCCCATATAGTCCCAGCTTTGCAGAGGTCCTTCTTGGATCCTGCATCTCCTTGCTACGCCCAGCCAGGCATTGTTTTACTAGAGGTCTAAAGTTCAGCATGTCTGCCCCCAAATCATGCTGTGGAAATGTTTACTCCTCCTGGTGCTCCTCTCTCTTTTCTCTTGCCTGTACGACTTCCCTAGACACATGCTATGGGACCTCTTACACTGCAAGAAATGAAGGATTCCAGTAGGTCCCGTTGTACTCCTTGTACTCATGGCCCACCAGGAATGTAAGTCAGGAGCTCCTCCTGGGAGCAGCCTGTGCTGACAGCAAGTCTTACAGGATGCCCTGACCATTGTGTGCCATCCAGGGACCCAGCCATGTACACACACCAACTGTGCCAAGCTGTGGCCCCTCTCCTGGCGCCTTCCAGACCCCTTGTTTGTTTTTTTTAATACCTTCCCCATCTGTGGTCCCACTGAGTCATGGGATTTCCTGATCAACTTCCCCCACCATCCCCAGCAGAAGAAAGAGGAAGCCTGGTGAAGAGTTCTGGTGACAAGGGTGACTACATCCATTCCCTTTTCCTCTGAAATCTCCCAGCACAGCATCAGTGACAACTGTCCACTGGCTCCTCAGCTGCCTTCAGGGTGGGGTGCATCCTCCTCTGATTCCCTATCTGTACATTCCTGACCTTTTGACATTGATCTTCCTTTCTTCTCCCCTTTGCTGTCTCTCGTGATCATTTGGCTTTCCCCAGGCCTTTTGAAGAGCATAAGATCAGTGCAGGCATGCACTGACACCTCAACAGAATACTTGTCTAGCCTGAAAGAGTTAAAGCAGCTCACCCCTACTATGTGTAATAACTTTGTGCCTTCACCAAATTGTCTTCTCACCATACGCCCTCTTTTCCAGTTCATTATGAATAGGTTAAACAGCAGGAGCCCAAGAACAAAACCCCCTCAAGCATCACTAGAGATCTCCCTCAAATGTGGACGATGGCCATTTACCCTCCTTTTTTAATAGGTTATTCACGTGAAGGCTTTTTCTGGTGTCCCATGGTGCCTTAATTTCTTTCAGACTCCATACTGATGGACCTTTATGTCTTCAGAAATTGTTGCTGGGTTTCTATATGGCTGACCTTGTTGTGGTTTTCATTTAACTTGTCAGAGTTTATGGTCCTTTCTATTTTCCATTCTTGGACACAACTTTTATTTTGTGAAGAAAGTCTTCTGCTTCTAATAAATTCCTTTATCCTGCTGTTAGCTGTGTCAGCTTTTCTTTCCCAAAATCTTTATCCATACACAGAGGAGAGAGAAAATGTACTCCTACATGCTATGTTTAAATAGCCACCATGCAAACTTTTTAGCCTTCAGGCATCCATTTTAGCTTATTTTTAACAAAGTTCCTTGTTCTTACCTAATTCTATTGCAGTTTGAACTTCTTTTTCTTTTTTTTTTTTTGGGTTTTGTTCCTTGAGTGAGTATGTTGAGCAGGGGGGCATTTTGAACCAGGTTCTGCATGTTGCTCTGGGCTAATACAAAAGTTCCTTCTCCTTTTGTATGTTCTTTCATGCAGAAACAATATTTTCATTTTATGCAGCATCAATCCCCTATGTGACATTTATCCAATATACAAGTGGGAAATTGATACTTGCTGCTATTGTTGCATTTCTTGCTCTGTCAGCAACTCTGATCTCCCTCAGCATGTAATAGATACAGACATTTGATTTAATACTGGTATGATATGGCTTATTTCTGACTTAGGCCAGGAATGTCAGGCTATATAAGTTTTGAGCTGCTTGTAGACAAAATTAGCATGTTACTTTGATTTGGCACAAAGGTTTCTCTATGTATGTTACCACTTTTCTACTGCTTCTGCCTCCTCTCTTTTTTATGCTTTCTACCCCAATTCTAAAGTATATGAGCAATTGCCTTCTTCCCGTCAAGTTTCTGTTTAAAGTCATCTTCTTTGTTAGACTTCTAGCTTTCATTAAAAAATGCATCTTTTCTTTTTCTCTTGCTATACTACAAGATTCTTCTTGTTTGATTATTCTTCATTCTCCCTTTTAAAGTTTCACCAAATTATTGTTATTCAGCGGAGGATAAAGTTTTCCTGACTTCCTGCTCTGAATATGTGACATCCTGAATTGTTTTAGCACTTGTCAGCTTCTCCCTTCCTTCAATCTAAAAAAAAATCTCCTAACATCTTTTTAGGTACCACCACTGGTTTTATTTTAGTTTACCTGAGTCTGACTCATGCATAATGAAAGTTTTCCCTTTTTCTAACAAGTTCAAATCCTTTGTCTTCAGCTGCTTCCCAGCCAGTCATTGACAGTTTTGTCCCTGCTTTTCCCAGTTCAGCTCTGCTCATGGTATTGTAGGCATTTCAGATGAAGCTACTGTGGAACTCCTGGCCTCCAGCTAACCATCTGACTGCACCCATTTTGCCCCCTGAAACTGTCTCCTCCCTTCCGGAGGTCTTTGCTCCATACACTGTGTCCAGACACTCTCTCAAGCCTTCTCCAAGAGCCTGCCCAGATTTTCCACATCAACTGGCACGCAGGTATTGCATTCAGCAGTCTAATCACCATGCGGTTCTTTTTGGTATCACAGAAGCACATGGATGTGATAGAGCCTGATAGAGCATTAGTGATCCTCTACTACTGGATCTTCCTGAAAACTCACTGCAAAAGTGAATGTGGCCTCAAGATATGAGATCATTTCTGTTTCTCCCCCAGATAAGACTGCTACTCAGAGAGCCTTCCCCCATCTCAGCAGCTTGGGATCAGCCTGGAGGTAGCTCTGTTGAGTGATGATACTAAAGAGATTATCAGTGCATCTGTGTGTTACCCTGAGATCTTTTAGTTCAGGTGTCACGGCCTAAAAGACCGGGATGTTGGGCTAATTGCACATTGCCATTACCTGTGCACGGAAATGATTTACAGTGGTCAGTGGAGCAAACTGGGAACTCCTTGCCCACTCATTTTGTAAAAAGCCACTGCTGATTTAGGTTAGAAGGGGTCTGATGGGCTCTGTACCCAGCTCCAGGCACAGATCCCTGAGGGAGGAGCCATTCAAATGCCTAAACCAAGGAGACAGGTAAAACTCCTCCTGTGGCAGATCTCCTTTTATGTCACTCAGTACCACTGGTCTGGACCTGCTGTGATCCCATGGCGAGTCTCCAGTGTCTCTCTTTTTCCTTGTCACTGACATCCAGCAAAGCAAAAGCGGGAGCTAAAAGCACAGTGCAAGGGATGCTGGAATAAACAGCCATTGGTAACCGTATACTTCTACGTTGCTTTGCCCTCTGGTACATTTTGGATTTTCTTTTTTTTAGGTTGGAAGGACATTTTTACAAACACTTTCATTCAACTGCCCTGAGCAGAGGCATTCCACAGGAGTCAGAAATGGTGACTTGGAAACAAGGGACCTTATACTATAAGCACTGCTGGGGTTGAAGTGTGTACATTCTCTTCGGTTACATTTCTTCTATATACGGACAGTTGCTCCTTCATTATGTTTTAGCTTTCAAACAAAAAATCTACTGCCTGAGAGCTCCACACTTGTGGAAGAAAACAAGACCCAGCAAAATGGAGAGCAGCAACACCCAGCAAAGACTGTGAAGTACCATGTTGCCACTGGAACAGCAGCTTCGTGGCAGGTAGCCTAGAATGGAGCCTAACTTGCCTGAAGGTGAAGGACAAGGACATCTAGACAAGGGAGCACACTCATGTGAGTTCCCATAAAGTCTCTGGGAACGACTTTCTTCAAAATAGTAGGACACTAGGCTCTCCCAGACCTCAGCTCCTACAGACTCCCTCATTCCTTCAGCCTAGGGCTCTACTCAGAAGCTGTCATCAGCAAAACTATTGCAACCCTGCTGATGCACATAAGGGACGGAAAGGGGAACCACTGTTTCTTGAGGGGGAGGCTGAGGAAACAGGTGACGTGTGGTGGGAGGATGAGCAGTGAGAAATGGAGAAATGAAAAATGGAAAGTTTTCACTAGAGTTGTGACAAATACAACTCCTCTAATAGAACTAGACAGCAGAGTGGGTGGAGACAACTTGACTGCCTTTTAGAAGAGGAAGGAGTGACAAATACGTGAAGATACCAAAGTGGCCTGTGTCCTGAGGGCCCTGACTCTCCGGCTCTGGGGGTTCATGCTGAGGTGATCTTAAGAAGCTCTGGTCCAAGTTGCTCACCCATTACCACAGGTTATTGACGTGTCACTGACTTGCCAGAAGCAGTCACATGCCCACACCATAGGCCCCAGACTGATATATTGACATAACTGAGGTGTCTGTGGCCAGTTCAGTTAACTAGGAGGGGGACTGTGGTGGCCAAGGCATCTTCTTCTTGATCCCTATCAGCTTTAGTGGAATAGGTGACCAGCTGCGGTCAGAAACCTCCTGAGACACCACAGCCTAACCAGACAAGCACCAAAAGTGGCCAAGAGATCACCAGGAGAGCTTTGATAACAATTTAGCCATTTTTCTTGTCTTCAGACCTCCTTTTCTATGCTCTTCACTAACCCCTTTGTTGCCCCCTAGCTTGCAGAAAGTATTGGATGAGGTTTTCCAAAGCCCTGTAAGCTTGTTCTTCTGGTGTCTCCTTTCCTCTAGGGAGGTGAATGCCAGGCTGAGTAGTACAGGTGGGAAGTGACCCCATGACATGGTTCAGAGAAGAGTGCTGGTACTTTTATTATAGAGTGGCTGTCAGGGTGCAACAAGGGATGGGGAGAAATCCCAGGGTGGCAGCACCACGGAGGCAGCCCTGGCCCAGGCAGCTCCAGCCCTGGCCCCAGGCATCCAGCACCTCCATGGGGATGGAAATAGGCCTGTGGCCAGGCAGGGCAGAGCTGTGGGGAGCTGGAGACTGCTCCTGCTGTGGCATTTCTGGGGCAGAGATTCACAGTTCAGGGTCATGGACCCTGGTCATGGTGGGGAAGAGCCCTGGAGGAGTTGAAATGGGGTCCTGGCCCCTGGTCCAGCTTGGGGGAGATGCAGGACAGTTGGAGCAGGGACAAGCAGGGCTGGCAGTGCCCTTGGGATCCAGACAAAGTCATTGGCCAAGTCAAACACTTTTGATCATCTCTGCTCATACTGAGGAACTGCAGAAAAACCTACTACAGCAAATGAGTTGCAAAACTGAGCTTAATTCCCTGTAATCGGATTCCTTGTTGTTACCTTGGTCATGTGCTCTGAATTTGCTCCACAGAGCAAATTACCACTGTAGAGCATGAAAAGATGCCAGCCTTACACCTGGTGCCAGCTTTGGACTGCCTCTGGAAATTTGCTTTAGCTCTAACTACAGCAATCCCTGCATGTGCTAGGAGGAGCAGCTAATAAATGGCAAACAGTCCCATGAGAATCACCACTAATGGCTGCTGCTCAGTGAGATAATCACGCACTTAATAAAGGGTGAGCTTCTAACTCTGCACTTCCATGGGGAGCATTAATGCGGTTTTTTTCCGCTCCTTAGCCACTTATTTCCACAAAACTGGTAGGAACTCAATGTTTTTGCAACCACTCTTCCTCTGTTAATCTTAGCTGAAATTGCCCAGTGGATTCAGAAGTTATTAGGAATAGCTAGATGGTTTCAGAGACAGACACAAAGCAGCATTATCATATTAAGAAAGCACTGGAGTTTATAACAACACAGATTTTTAAATCGCACTAAAGTCCAGCAGATAGATACTACTATGAGGATTATTCTTCATTTCTGCACAAGTCTGCCTCACTAACAGCCTGAGAAGGTAAAGGAGCTCAGAAAGAAGTGGCCATTGCTTAGACTTCATGCCTTGATGCTCTTCTCTAGGAAGGAGCGATGGAAGGGTCGGGACTTGGCAAGAGGGCTTACATAAATATTCTTTAGAGACTAAGGGTTTTGGTTTGCACATCCAATTCTAGATCTTTCAAAGCTGCAGTTATCATCTTTCTTTTCTCCACCATTTTATAAATTAAATCCCCTCTCCCTCTGTCCACTTCCCATGTTAGTCTTTCCCTTCTTTTACTTTGAGACTTGAACATGCAGAGGTTGCTACTTTTATTCATGTTGAGCTTCTCAATAGCAAAAAGCCTTATGGTTTGATGAAACTATTTGTTTCTTAGGGAAGTTCAAGGTTTAGATATAAACATTTGTGAGTAATTTCTCCTTAGGACTATTTAAAATGTAATGAGATCTACATAATATATTGGGGTTTGGTTTACTTGTTCATGCATTTTTGAGAAAGAACAGATGCTGCTTGAATGTTTCCTATGAGGCAGATTAAACACACTGTGGAGAGCACACCTGAGCCAAAGGTCAATCTTCCTCAGCAAACCAGCCAGCAACAAACTGCTCCATGAGTTCTCAATTTTAGTAATGAAGGCTTATAAATTGAACTGTAAAATAATTATATTTTCTTTTTATTTAAATTTTACAAACTACTGAAAAACAAGTTTTGAAAAATTTTGCTTTGGTGGCCTCCGGAGGATAGCAGCTGGTTTTCTACACACAGTACTGTATAATTTGGAAAATTCCAAATCTTCCAATAAATTGGTCTGGCAGCTTTCACTGCAGAATTACAAGTTGAGTGGTTTTCACTACCAGCCATGCCTACAGTTATGCCCTTCTAAGAAGTACATTTCTCATAAGACTTAAGATTCTTTCCAATTAAAGTCTGAAGTGGCTTTGTCATATCTTTGGGTCACTGTACTCTTATTGTAAAACACCTCATTTAACTAATCTCATTGCCATTGGCTTTAAAATTATGGTGTTCATGCCCAGGACAAGAACTCTCGTTCTTCCTTGGGAGGCTTGATTTCCTCAGGGAGTTGTGCCAATTATGTCAGTAAAAAATCCTCTCTTCATAATGCTCCATGCTGGCCCTAAGCAGAGTAGTAAAAACAGATTGGTGAAATAAAAGCTGTGATCTGTCACTGTGTATGGCTAGGAGGAATTACTGAAAAGCTCCTTGTGTTCCCTCCTCACCCTCTGAATTGGTCTGGGTGTTACAGTTTACTCTGTGTATTTCAAAAGCAGAACAGAAATCAATGTCTCACAAGTGTTCAAAAAGACAAAGCCCCCCTAACAAGCAGTGGATGTGTTATTTGTTTGTGATGATCTCTCCTTACAGATTATTCTGTAAACTGTATCTTAAACTAAAAATTCTAGTGAGTTTATTTTCAGAAAGGGAATGGGCATTTTGAGTGGGGATGAAGGGAGAAAGAAATACATTTTTTTTCCCAGGAAGAGCTTTTATTGCTATTCATCCAAAGATTGGGCAACTGTTAACTAGTCAGTGTGAGTGGTTTTCTTAAAAGAACATGGGGAATAACAAGTTATAGGAAGCCTGGCCATATTTCCAGGAGAGAAAAGAGTGTTTGTCTACAGTGGTTGGTGAAAATGTCAACTTCCCTCAGCAAAAAAGCAGAACTACTTTAATTTAAAAATATCAGAAATATTTCAGTACATAGCTCCATATGCCATGACTGAGACATTTCTTACTGATGGTGGAAGCAGAATATTTATATTATAAATTATTCTTGATGGTTCTGAGCGATAAATGTCAATAACAAATGATCCCAGCTGGCAGAATTCTAAATCTGCTCTGAAAAGCATATTCAGCCTGAAGAAATTGATAGAACTAATATGTTTCATAAGCCCTTGGTTTTCTCCTTTTATCTACATTTTCTCAATACAGATCTGTAATCTTTTTCCCATACATTTGGAAAATGTGAATTTCTCCTGAGATGACTTCCTAACTTCTTCCACCACCACTTCACCCTCATTATTTATCTGTCCTGACTGATATTTTACCTTTCTAAAGTTTTGAGTCAATGACTTATCTTTGTGAAATGTCTGGTCAAGCACTTATGGATTACAAAAGCTCATGTTTGGAGCTCTTTTTCTAGTAAACATTATTAAAAATGGATGCAAGAGAGAGCAGTGAGAATAATACGGGTATCTTAGACAAAATTCTGTTCAGTTTCTGTTTTCCAATTAGTCTGGGAATAAAATGGAATAAAATATAGAAGTGAATAAACTGATTTTGTTTCAGAAGTAAGAGTTTTATTGCCCAGTGTAGAAGTGGATATCC
The DNA here is from genome assembly GCA_013399875.1 of Gymnorhina tibicen. Lineage (NCBI taxonomy): Eukaryota > Metazoa > Chordata > Aves > Passeriformes > Artamidae > Gymnorhina > Gymnorhina tibicen. Next base: position 2,232,168 of record VXAZ01004978.1, read on the forward strand.
TACCAACATAAAGGAAGAGTTGTGAATGTGCACCTGTTGTTGAACCTTCACTAGGACTTTATTTTTCACCAGTTTTTATCGCCACATTTCATTTCCTTCCCAGCCCTGTGTATCTCTGTGTGACCAAAAGCACAGAGATGGATGGGATGGGTTTTTCTGGGTGGGATTTTCTTGTACTGAAAAAGACCAGGGCGATGTGACAGGGAGATGGGAGGTATCTGCGTATGTTGGAGGGTTCCTTCTGCTTCAAGCCAGGAGGAAAAAAGATAAGCGGAACTTCTGTTTTGATGAACTGACTCTAGGTGGCAACAACACCCTGTGTAGCCTTACTAGAGGCTAGTCAGGCAAGGACTAATGCTGCTTACAGAGGAAAGAAATTATAGCATTTTCAGTATTGCTTCTAGAAAATTTTACAGCTGATCACACCAGCTGCTCATTGCTAGAAACATCTTCAGATTCTGCCAGTTTTCATTGTAATAGAGGACTTGGTTTTCAATACATATTTTGAATAAGACGCTGCATGTTTCATTTTGTAGCCACAATACTGCAGGTGTGCAGAAGAAAATTAGCAAATTATTCTCTTTCGGTTATCTTGCTTGGATGGGCAATCTCAGGAAGCACGTGTATCATCCTGATTTGTAATGATGCCTGTAAAAAGTGCACAGTTGGATACGTACAACTGCAGTTCTGTGGCATTCACTAAGGATGTTCTTGAAATGCCACTTCACCACCTCGTCAAGAAAACAGCCAGACAGATACCTATGAAATGCTTGACACATATTCTGCATAAAACACTGTATTATCTGCCAAGAGGTTTGTAATGCCCTATGTCATTCCATCTTCACTACATATCCAGCCTCCTGGGCTTAGGAGTAGCTCAGCAAACACTCGAACAATATAAAAAATTCTTACAAGTATGATGACCTGCAGCATTATCACATTTTTCTCAAAAGTCAGCCTAACTCCACTCACCTTGAAATATTTAAATCTATTATTGGTGTGTTCACAGGCAAAGGGAGAAAGCAAAGAAAAAGATTTTAGCTTTGATTACCCCTTGCAGAAAAAAACTGTCACTGTAACCACACTGTGTACTAATAACGACCGTAGCAAACCTTTCAAGTGTGATAACAGCATGTTTGTAGCAGGCCAAAGTGTCTGATGGCACCTACAGGATATGATAAACTTCTTTATTACTCTGTCAAAGTGACAAAGCTGTAAACCCCTGTGATTAAATCAGATTGTTTGTGTCATTGACCCATTCACCTGCATGTTGTCAATTAATCTCCTCTGGAGCTGCCTCCAGTATTTCAATCCTCTAAGCTGCTTTCAAAGATAGGAACTATCCTTTAAAATGTTAAAATGCATCTCCTGAAAGCAATTTCTTCCTTTCTTACCGAAGTGTGGAATTTCCCTTTAAATTATACTTAATCAGATTTCCAGATTCACAGTATTCTAAATCAATATCTTATAAAACTCTATAACCCTGTAGGCTGATTTTTTAAATACATATTTAGAAATGAATCAGGATTTATTCTTACTAGGAATATATAAACTATCTAGGATTAGAGTGCCCTAAAAGGGAAAAATAGAATTCACTAACCCTTTTAGGTACTTTGTGTCAAGATACTTTGTGTAACACCTGTTTTTATTAGTTTTTCTTCCTTTCAATTAAGCAGTAGTTTATTATACATTTTTCGAAGAGTGGGGACATGATGGCAAAAGTAATGGAAATGCAATTAGAAAAATTGGTTATGTCTATGACATATTGTCCCTCTTCCTGTTTCTTACTCCTTTCTCCTTTCTTTCTCTTTCAAGACATCAGCATTTTGAACACACCTGGCATATAGGGCCAAATAAATTGCAGAGTGTAGTGGGAGTAGCACATTTTTCTGCCACCAGCTAGGCTCTTTGGAAGCTTAGGAAGTGTGTTGTCAATGCCAACTGTCCCTACGGCAAAAGTTGGGGAATGTGTGGCTTGCTGAGAGCCCAGTGGGTTTCCAGCTGCAGCTGGGTAGGATGTATGCCACAGTCTTACCCAGTACTGACATGGGCAAAATCTATGTGGCTACAGGCAGTGGGAATTCAATCGTAGGAACTGATAGGTATTAAATCGTGTGTTCTCTAACTCTTCACTATAAAATTGTGCAGGGATCTGTTTCCCCATTCCTTTACCCTGTGGGCATCTCTCCACCTTGGTTGTCATCCACGTTGGTGAAGCTTTCCCGCTAATGATTGAAATGTTCCCTGAAACTTGCAAACCAGTGCAGTAATCAAAGCTTGTCATTCACCTAAGCTAAAAGTGCCATGCATGAAGTTGTAAAACATAGCCTTGTGTCTCCAAACAGCCAGTGAAACACCAAAATCATAAGTGAAATGTCAGATGCCAAATTATGTTTTAAGATGAGGCATCCTATAATAAATAGTTTTCAGAACTTTCTGTTATTTGTTGCAGTTTGTTGGGTTTTTTCTCAAATAGGGTCAGACATTGCTTTGTATAGATTAAAGCAGCCTATTTTCTAAATGAAACTGTTTCACTTTTACAATGCAAGAGTTTGGGTGCAATATGGAACGTCATTCTCCACAAGCAGTTCCAGAGTATCCACAGGGGAAAAAATACGAGATTCAAAATAAAACCAAATGTCCACGTGTCCCATAAGTGTAGATTCCTTATTTTTGACCCACCTAAAGGAAGTCACTCCATTCCCTGTTTATTCCCAACAGCTGTATCCATTTCAAAATAAGTTTCGTTTGGCAAAAGAGTTATTACATTTTCAGGAGTTTGCCTTCTACCAGGTTTACTCAAATTTTATTTGGTAGAGCACCACCATCATGGAATAGAATAGCTGTCGGTGGCAATGGCACAAGTTCTAGGAGATATTTGGCTGTTTGCATGTGTTTCTATTCCAAACAGCTACTCTCATCTTCCTTCCACGTTACAAGTCTCCACTGTGATTTACAGTCCTAAATACAACCCTAGTTACTGCAGATGAGTTGGAAAGTAAAACCTCTCTATGGCTGATCTACACTTAACTCTTGCCACAAGATGTAGAAGAGTGAAGTCCTAAACCAGCCTTAGACTTTGATTGATTATACAAATAAAGACAGATTTTATGTTTTGTGCTTATCAGGTAAATTGAAGCAAAACTCCAAATTAAATGTAGATTTTACCAGTTGACTTCTTTCAATGATAAATAATATTTCATAACTCTTTTTTTTTGCCCAGTGAAAGCCTATCTTTCTGAATTGCTTTGCTTGTACTCAAGTTCCCTTCAAATCCTGAAGTTACTTTCTCTTCAAAAAATTTTATTCTGTTTTCATTTTTCACTTTGGCTCTCCAGTTGACTTTTACCATAAGATAATTTAAGGTTTGGGTTTGGGTTTTTTTTCTACAAGGCAAGCAACATTTCATGTAAAAGTTATATTTATTATAGGCAAAATCGGTTTTAGGACAGTAATCATTAATTAATGGTAAATCATTGGTTCAGATATTGAAGTTACTGTTGAGGCTTACAGATCTTAGTGATGCAGGAACATTTATTCAACCTATTCTGCCTGCAGTGGCCTTCTTACTATATGCCTCATTAGTTCCCTTATGTGCAGTTAACCAACGGACAAGAAAATAATATGTTCAAAGTGAAGAGGAAGTTGAAAGGGAAAGCTATAGTGTCTTTCTTTGACTTCTCAGTTTTGGGGGTTTTAAACCTAGAAGATGCAGTGTTTTGTTTTCTTGGTTTGGTTTTCTTGGTTTTATTTTTTCAAACTTTACAGAATCACAGAATCAACAAGGTTGGAAAAGAGCTTTGAGATCATCAAGTCCAACCTATGACCTAAAGTAATGTGAATGCCATCAACGTCATGCCACTGATAGACACAGAATTACATCCCAGGGAAAGCTGAGCTACTACTGGATTGCTGTTTTCTTCCTTACTGTTGTTTGGGGCAGGGGTGTGGTATGTAATGGTTCATCAACATTTTTATGAAAATTCATCCTGACTCTAAAATCAACAACAAAATAGAACAAAACATTATAGTGTTGATGGCAAAAGACTATTGACATGTAATTGATACAGTTTTCTGCAGTAGCTTTAGCTGTGCCATCACATTTTGTGATGTGGATGGGAAATGTGAAGGGGAACAGCCATTGCTGGTACCAAATTGCTACACAGACTCCATCTGTGAATCAGTAATTGGGTTTTTTTATGTAAGGCAAGAAAAGATGGACACATTTTAAATCGATTTAAGTGTAGTATAGTTTGGTGAATTTACTTGAACAATTCAGACTGGTCTAACACACAAATAAGCATTGAAAAAACTGTGATTCCCAAATACTGGAACAGAGAGCTTGAGTGTGAGGATTTGTTTGGATGACGTAGCTTATAAATGAGTGAGAAGGTGTTGTGGTTTAGGAATGTATTCTCCAATTTAGTACTCCCACTAAAACCACGCTGCCGCTCCATCCCCCTTCCCCTGCCTCCAACAGAAAGCACGAAAGGCAAAGATCATGGGTTGAGGTAAGAACAATTTACTGGAAACAGCAATGAGATAAGAAAACAAACAGTAACAGCGACAATATTAATAACAAATTTATAAGACAAATAAACTATTTACATGGAAAACCACAACAAATAGTGACTGGCTCTTCCCGACCATGTTTCTCATCTAACCAGAAAAGGACGCCCTTCTCCTTGGAAGCAGAAGAGAGTCCCTTTCCCCAGTCCCTGGAAAGGATGTGAGGTGGTATCAAATAATATTAGGCTGTGGCCATGCCCCGCTCCAGGCTACTGAAACAAATTAACTCTGCCCTGGCCGAAACTAGGACAGAATGTCACAGGTGTAGTAGAGCTCTGTACTACATCATAATTCACTATCAAATTTAAGTATAATTCAGGTTTATATACAAATAAATCTCTGTGAGGTATAAGTAGTTTTCAGTTGGCTGAACATCTTGGGATGAGTGTTCTTGTCACATTGTCATCTTTCCCAAGATATATGAAGTCCCTACTCTTTTTGCCAGGCACATTTAGCATGTTGTTGTACTGAATATGAAAAATATATATCTAAAATGGGTGAATCTATATTACTGGGGGGGAAAAAGCTCTCTTAATGTCTCCAACTGGGAGTTTCGTGTTACTAATGACTGCAAGGCTTGAAGTGAAAATTTTGTTGACTGGGAATTGTAACATATTAAAAAACTGGAAGCGTTCTGCCTCTGAAGAACCTAGCTTCTGTCTGTTTTCACCTAGTAAGCTTGCATCTATTTGAAGAAACAGTAATGGGTCACATATTCAATCTACACCTGAGCTAGGTTGAGTATGAACCACACAGCGAGTTACCAGCACCAGCAATCAAGAGATTTTCAAACTGGAATGAGAGGGTGCTTTGCAGGATTCCTTAGATCATGGATCATATAAATACAGATGGTCACATGGATGCGCCTTTAGATACCTGAGTCCCTAAAGGCCAAACTTGCAAATGAGTTTAAAAAGAACATTCTGTGGTTTCCCAGCAATGTTGTCCTTGGCAAACTGTGGAAAAAGAAACACCCAAGTGTGCAGTTGGAGAGGATGTTCACTCGGGCACAAATGGGTGACTGTGGCTGTGGGACATTAGTCCTTCCTGGATAAGAAAATGAATCTGAATCTCAAATGAGAGCTAGTATCATCTGTTGTCATATCTTCTCCTTCTAACCATCAGCAGTAAATGCTTCAGAAGAAGCTTCAAGAAATTCAATAATTTGCCTAAAGATGAATTTCTTTTAATGATTCTTTCCCTGTCCTTCTGGCTTTATGACAGGCTTATGCACTGAAATATTAAAGTTTTTATCCCTTTACACATGTTTTATACAATCTAGTCCTTTCTCCAAATTTAATCTCATGTAACAGTGAATGCTTTCACTTTAATAGCTGGTATATCCTTTCATCACTTTCAAATTTATATCTTTTTAATTCCACTGGATGAACTCTTGTTCTTAAATTATGAAAAAAAGGTGACTAGAAATGCAGGATTTATCTTCTTTGTGCCATTCATTATTTTCTATAAAGCTCTATCATGTCATTTGTTCATGCCACCCAGATACAAAATTTTCTCTCTCAGCCTCTAATCATTTGCATTGCCTGTCTCCAGATGATCTCTGTGTCTTCTGTATCTATTTTGCAGCTGAGTTTCCAGAACTGAACAAAGTACTCATGATGTATCAAATAACCAACCTTTGGGAATTACAATATTTCCAGACTGATTTTTAGTTTCCCACTAACATTTTGTTTAACAGTGATGTCCACTGAGCTTTCCACAATAATGCCAGGATTTTTTTTCTAAGCAGTTGTACTCAATTAAGGTCCCAGTAGGTTGTGTGACTAACCCAAAATATGCCATCCAGTGTTATGCTAGCCCAGCATTAATCCCTTTGTCTGCTGTGGTGTTTATTCAGCTCCTTAGGCTGGGCTTCCCTTCACTGTCTCTGAGGCTTTTCAGCAGTAAGCGAAGTTAAATAATGGTGTGCAATCTGTATGTTGCCACATCATTTTACTCCTTTCCGGATCAATAATATCCTTAACATGCCCTTTTAACTCAGGTGTTTCCTTGAGACGGCATGTAGTCACAGGAGGCCACTAGGACTTTAGATTTGGGATGTATCTACACTGCCTCACACGGTGGGTACAAGCACAGTTCAGGCATGTCTGTAATGGCTCAACCCACCTGTTGTCTGTTTCTCAGCAGGCTCCTTCACTGCTTTGTTTTCAGTGGCTGTGGTATCTCAGCACAGCAGGACATGGTGAAGGGTGGGCATGAGCCTGGCCATGTTGAAAGTCAACCACACTGTAGTCATATTTGCTTTCTGAGAGTTTTGAACGCTCAACAGTACTTCCTCTCTCACCACAAATTTGGGTAGAAGCCTTTATAAACCCTTGATAATTATTTTGTTAAATGGTCAGCTGCAAGTCTGGACATATGTCTACATACTTGATTTTCCTTACACCAGCATCTTCCCAATGTAGTAAAAAAAACAAAGTATATATAGAAATAGGAAGGTTGTGAATCTGAGCGTCCCCAGATACCATGGTCCTGGTAACTTACAGTGTTCCCACTCAAGCCCTCCTCCCCTCAAAACACTTTTTGTGCCCTTCATCCCTGAAAGCCACTTCGAGCCACTGCCACTGCTGCCGTGGCTCTGCCCATCTGGAGCTGCCTGTGAGAAGCAGCCAGCAGAGCTGGGAAAGGCCCGTGTCCTTTTGGCACTCCAGTCCTTTTGTACTGCTGCAGCTTTGTCTCCTCAGGACATCCAGAAGTCTCAAGCAGTGGTTTAAAATATGCATTTCTTGCCAAGGTAAAGAAAAAAAATGCTCTGGAGAAGCATATTTTCCTTTTACAAAAGACAGAGCCCACGAGTTCATCCCCTATTTTAGCATATTCATGTTTTATTGCTTCCTTCAATTATCACTTCAGCTCATTTTCCATGTTCCAAAGTCTCTAATTTCCAAAAGGACTGCTGGCCTATAGACACAGAAAAATGGTTTTGCACTGTCTCCTGTCAGAATTATTATTACAATTATTACATTATTTAAAATTTATATTACACTTATCTAAAATGCTGCAATTAAATTAGGTCCCGCTGCACTCACCACTACCCAAATGTGTAACTAATGGCATTTCAGGCCCTCAGGAAAAACATTTAATTCTAAGGTAAACTCCTCAGGGCAGAAATTACCCACATTTTTGTTCTGTGGGAAAACAGCACCTAGAGGCTGCACCACAATCCTAATAATAATAGCAGAAATGATAATTAATAGTAGTATTGAATATTATTACTTCAATTTTATCACAGCTTACACCTATCTTTTGTTTTCATATGATGTGATAAGAATGTGTTTCATTCCTTCAGCTGAAGAATTCTTTATTCAAGGTTTTGGTGCTGGTTAAGGATACTTTGCTCTGCTTCCAGGGAACAAATAGGCCAATAGAATAAGTGCTTGGTGGGATGAATGGTGTTTGGAGTGAGGACAAATGGCAAAAGAGAGGGGACACCATCAAAAGCTGTTCCGCTCCACATGAATGTTAACACTTGCTCAGTGTCCCACGATGAATTCCTTCAGTACAACGAGTTACTGGGAAAAGTCCGCGGCACTGAGAAAGACACACGTGTCACTGCTGAGTCAGAAGATGGCCATGGTCATATCAGCACACATTCTTTTTAGTGTTCTTTTTTGGGAGGTTTGTCACCCTACCCCAAAGAAGTAGACGCTCCTTAAAAGTTGTTGCCAGAAGGCATTCCAGATGTAGATTTTAAACGTATTGTCCTTAAGCCAAACTGGGACATATAGGGACAGAATGCCAAAACGCATAGGCAGGATAGCTTAGTGTTAAAATGCTACAAAATGCAATTGCTGATCTAATACTCATTTACTACTGCAATGCAAGGGTTTAATATTCATATGTTTCATTCCCCTCTCTGTAAGTATAGAATTATTGTGACTGCCAACAGTCCAAGCAACAACTTGGCATGTTTGCAGTAAGTGCCCTGCTCTGTAAATGCTATTGCAAAAGTTAGGCTCCAAATGACATTAAGCCCGTTAAAATTTCACGCAGAGTTAAAAAAAAAAAAAAAAAGAACAAAAACCACACAGTAAAACACTTTACAAGCACTAGAGCAGTGAACTGGCTTAAGCTCTGTCCTAAAGATACAGGTGATACGCATCTACAAAAGTGGCTTATCTCTGTGAGTAAAATATCATTGTAACCTTGATAGGGAAAGTAACCTAGAAGGCATAGACATCTGCACAGTGCTAAGATGTGTCCAATTGAGTTTTCCTGCAAGTCCTTTAAGGTATCACCCAATTGTCTCAACTGCCTCTTCTGGAAATGCTATTCTTTATCTTCAGCCTGGAGAGGAAAATGTTTAGAAGCCTGTGTGTAAAACTGCATTGAAGATTAAAAGCCCCAGGAACACACGAAATTATATCAGTACTCAGGTGCTTTGTAGCAGTGAAGACCAGATAGTAAGTGTGCCTTTCCTATCATTTTTCTGTCCCTTCCTGTGTTTCCACCTGGGAAACAGTGCTATGAATTTATTTTCTAAGAAAAATGAATAGGCATTATAGCAACAGCATTGCTTTCTTGCTGTCAAAACAATGACCATTTCTTTGAGCAATGTTTTCATTGCTCAGCTTTCTTTTCTAAAATAATCTTAAGTTAAAAAGCATTCTTACTCTTCCAAAAGATTTTAGAATATTAATTGCTTTCCAGCTCTTGGGGGGGTTTTGAGTTTGGGGTTTTTTTTTACATTATATCTGTTATGAATATTGATACTCCATTTGATTGAAAGGATGTGAGCATTCTTTTATATTGGGAAAAATAGGCAAAATGTCTCCTATGCTATGAGATCCAGGATGTTGCAGATTTTTCACTTCTCTAATGTTACTCTTTCCTCCTCAGAGCAAGCAAATTCACTATAAGGTAGAACAAACAGAAAAATAAGCTCTGTTATGCTCTGACTCGATTTATATTTTTTTTTCTTTTCTTTAACTCTCGAATTGGTATTTAGCATGCAAATTAGGTAGATAAATATGTGGTGACCCCCTGTCTTTCATACCCAGTCTTCTGTCTCCCTCATTTGTGCTGCCATTGTCATTTGGCTGTGTGATGGTCGGCCAGCAGCTCTGCTGTAAGCTGGGCTGCTTTGTGAAGAGCTCCTGTGGGGGTCTTTCTTGTCTTTGGCAAACTCTTCCTAAAGAGTATTTTCTGCAGTGTGCCAGCGGCTCTTGGCACAGATTCATCAGCTCACAGTGACTTGCAGTGCAGATACTTAATAGTCATCCCCTGTAGCTTGGCAGTAGCTGAGATGGATAATGCAGCCTCCAAGTTGCTCCTTGCATGTTAGGTTTCTTCTGTGTGGCAAACTTGGAAAGTCCAATTTAATCAATATAAACCAGGGAAAGAGAAAAGGGGAGATCCATCTTGCACTTCGAAGGATGTTTTATCAACTTTACTACTATTGAGAGAATAAGAATGTTTCAGGCAGAGAAATGAGAAGAGTTATTTCCAACAAGCCGATACCACTGAGCCTTCAGTGCAGTAGGAGGAAAGGAAGAAGAACAGAGGAACTGCCTCAGCTTTTGTCAGTCGTGTCAAGCAGGGAGAAGGATGTGAAGATGGGTGTTCCTGACACACCACAGGCTGTTGCTGTAGGAAAACATACCACTCCACAGATTCAGGATAATCCTAAATCTCAAACACAATGATATCTCCCACGCATCTGGCTGCTTTACCCTAATCCATTCTCAGCCTTTCCCTCCTCTTCCTTCCAATCACCCACGCTACCCTTCCCGTTTACAGCACATAGGACGAGCCCTACACCTCCTCAACCCTTAGGGCCTGCTGCATCATACTAAATGTTCTGCAGAAGTCAAAAACCCCGTGGCACCCTTGGACCATGAGCTGCCGTCCAGAGGGGTCCCAGCAGCAAGTTCCCACACGCAAGCAGTTCATCACCTGAGGATGTGAAGCTAAATCACTTTCACAAAATGAAAAACTGTTGCTAAAAAAGTTTGGTCTCGGCTTTGTGGGGTTTTTGTGGTGATGCTCTGGGACCAAACGGGCTGCAAAGGCAGGAGGGCAGGAGCGAGAGTGCAGGTCAACTCCCATGGTTATTTCATGTCATGGGTGCTCCCTGGGTCCCTGCTGCCCTGGGATCCGTTCTCGAAGAGTGAGTGTATCTCTGTGTGTGTTTTGGGCACAAGTCTCCCTGAGGAGGTGGCAGGGCTGGGACGGGGATGCTCCGAGCCGCGGGACCACATCCTGGCCCGAAGATGCAGTCGAGGTGAGGGCGGCGAGATGCCCTCCCAACCTCCGGCCGGGCTGGGCGGTGCCGGGGGCTGGCTGCAGGCGGAGGAGGAGGAAAAGGCCAGGATATTCCTGAATGAACGACTCGCTCCTCACCCCACACCTCCACCCGGCTCCCGCCTCCCTCCCGCCACTCGCCGGTGTCTCTTCGAGGCGCAGCCAGTTTCTATAGCGACGGCGCTGAGCCGCGGCTCTTCCGAGTAGTAACAAAGCCGGCCGCCCGCTGCCGCGCCGGGGCTGCGGGGGGACGCGGCTCCCTCTCCCGAGGACACCGCGACAGGTACGCAGCCAGGGGATGCGCGGCGGCCGCCGCCCGCCCGCGGCCAGGGGGTGCTGCCGCCGGGGGACGGCTGCGGGAGGGACAGAGGCTCCCCGCGGGCCGGGCGGCGGCCGTGGGGAAAGGGGGAGGCGTCCGTCCGTCCGTCCTTCCGTGCGCTCGCGCCTGTGGCAGCCGATGGGCAGCGGGGAGGGGTGCGAGAGGGGTGCCGCAGGTGCGCCCTGGGCGGCCCCTTCCCGACTTCGCCCCGGCGCCGCGGCCGCGGGCACCGGGACGGGGCGGCTGCCCCCGGGTACCCCCCGCCTGCCGGGGTGGCGGCGGCGGGAGGGGATGGCACGGGCGGGCTCCGCGCCCCGGGTGGCAACCGGTGGGCTTGGCTCGCTCCTCTCCGCCGGGGACAGCGCTGCTCCTCGTCCCTTAAGGTTACCCCTTGATAACAAACCATTTCGTTGTTATAAAAAATATGACCCTCTGGAAATTTTGGGGTTACAAAGTTTCGTTTCTTCAGCTTTATAAAGTACTGATGAATAGGGTAATAGCCTTAAAATGCGCTACTGAGTTTAAAAAAAAAATCTGAAGGATTGGTGTTGTAGAGTAAACAAGACAATTACTGCTTGTTTTTAGGAGTAAGTGTAACGAAAGGTTTTAGGTAAAATGAGTCTGTAGCTTTCAGAGTCAGAAGCCTAAGATGGTAGAGGTGATAAACGTTTGCTTATCTCGGGCAGCCAAGGTTAGGCAAGAATGAGCCGTGTTCACATCCTGAGATACTAATGTCAGAGAGTGGATGGGAAGGTCATTAGCAGGTCATTAGCCTGAGCAATGCTTTGTGGTGACTGTAATCAATAACATCCGAATGGTGGTGGCTGTGTGAAGAGACATGGATTTCTGCAGAAGTTTAAAATTCAGGGGAACTTCCTGATGATAACAGAAGGCTGACCCCGCATGACGAGGTCCTAGGGAGCAGTCATTGTGGTTCATTGCTGGGTGATTTGGGAAATAAACGAGATCCTGGGCCAAAGCAAAATTGTACTATGACATGTATGCAGCCAGCAGCACGTTCAAGATGGGAATCTTCCTGGCTGTGAACAAGGGGAGAAAAGGGAAATAGTACATGAGATGAAGACACTGTGACTGAGGACATAGTTATTGAGTAGGTGGACAAGAACTGACATTTTAAGTAATATGTAATCTAAATATCAGATTATTTGAGATTTAAAACACTATACATAGGGTAATATCAGAGTATCAGAACTCAAAGGCTAAGCATTGACTGGAAGAAGTTTGAGAAGTATATAAATGAAACGTTAAGTGAAAAGTGGAGCTGTCAATACCATTAAGCAAATTATGTGAAAACAGTGGAAAGAGAAGATACAGCTCTTCAGCAGTCATGAATACAAGTAGAAAAGAAAATGGAGACAGGCTTCTCTTGCAAGAGATATATAAATAAAATGAAATTTTAAATGATCAAGTTTAAACTTTCCTCGATATAACATTTAAATTAGTAATATCATAACAATATATGGAGTGGAATTTAGATCTAGTTTTTTTTAAAAACAGCAGTGACGAAAAAAAAGAGAGTGGAATTTCTTAGATATGTTGATTGCAGTGGTTTGCCCAGTGTTTATAAGTGCTTGTCCTTCTCTTCTTTCAAAAGTGTCACAACAGTTGTTTTGTTGAAAGAGTTATAACCTTCTAAATGACCTCTGTTTTTCATGCAACGCTGGAAAGCAAACTCTTGAGTTCATAAAATGTGTAAAAAATGTAGACCTCAGATTAGTTTAGCATTTCAAGACCACACTGGGCTGTCTGAATGCACTAGCAGGAAATAGAAGGTCAGCTGTGCCTAATAAAGGCCTGGACATTTCTACCCCCTTAACTGCACGGCAGAGAATGAGAAGCATCAGAACTCACTATCTTGCCTTAAAAGTGAAAGGGATAAGCAAAATATTTATGATTATGCTGCCTTGTGACATTTCAGTCCTGAAATTGTTCCTTGTGGAACAATTGCAAACTCCACTAGATGAAGTTTATTGGAGGGGAAAATGTAGTAGCTGAGGCAGTACCAGGAAAGAATGCAATAGTTCAACATAGATAATACACCCCATAACATAGCCTGACATGCATAAGAGCTTCTAGTGGTCAACAGTCCTAGCAATTAGATCACAGTCTCTCAGACTGTCATTTCACACCTTTCTGGTGCTCCTCAGTCCGGACTAGGTTTATAAGAAGCCTCTTGTCAAATTTTCTTGAAAGCATCATCTAAAACTGTGCTTTGATATAAGGCCACTGCAGGAGTCTTCTTGCCACAATTCCTCTTGCTGTTTTCAGTCTTAACATTTTTATCTATATCCTAGTTTGATGACTTGCTGTTAAATGTTTTTTTCTGGAGACATACATGTGCTTGCTGTAGCCAGCAACTCTTTCAAGTGTACAGGGACACTTATCACCTGCTGCCTGGAGGTTGTGATTTCAGTCCTTCCAGCAAGGTTGCTAAGGAGTGCTAGGGATCCTTGGAGAGCAAAGCTCAGGAAATTCTCCCGTGGCCTTTGCACACGTTGTGTGCTGAAGCACTGCCTGTCCAATATAAACTACCGTTCTGACAGTAATATAGTATGGCCAGATGTGTACCTTATGTATCACACTGTAACATAAGATAATTTTGACTTTCTAGTAAAAACAAAACATCTGCAAGTGTAAAAGTGCTGTGATATGCTGCAAAGAGCTCAGGACTCTTCAAAATGTACCTTAAGTTTAAAATTCATTTGCAAAGACAAATAAAGAAGTACAAGATGTGCAGCTTTTAACCTCCTACAGCTCTAAAATTTTTAAAACCAAATCCTGCGTGTTTCATTCAGATTATTTTTCCTGCAGAGATGATGCAGCATAGCATTTTAGGCATAATAAATACTGTAATTCAACATACCTTTCCTTTTCCCATGTTGTATTTTTCACCATCAATGAGTGGACACAAACATTCAGTAGAAGTTGAAATAACACAACAGCAATTTGAGTTTAGTCCAGATAGCATGAAAACCTGAGATGTTCCAGCATCTCTAAAGCATTGAGCAGAGACTTCAAATCCATTTAGGTTCTGTCTGATATCTCTTGCCATTTCCAAGAAATTTAACCAAAATGTTACAAAGCTGTAGTTCTCTGAAAGACTCAGGTTCACAAATGTTTGGTAGATCTATATTGCATTTTGAAAGTAGCACCTATAAAGATTAATACAACTGGTGGTAGTTCAGAAATTGGAGAAAGGAATAGGGGCAGACTGTCTTATCTCTCACCTTTCCTACTTCAACTAGGAATTGCCCAAGTTATCTGTGGAAATGTGGCCTTGTAGAAAGAAAGGGTTGTGACAATCTGGATTTGGGAATAACTGTAAGGAAACCTGAAGGTGTATGGGGCTGCAGTGAGGAAGAAGGTGGGGGCTGATGTGCAGCCCATGATGCAGACATAGCCCTGGAGTCTAGGGGCATGGTGGGAGAGTTACCTGGGACTGGTGTGAGGAGTCACACCGGAGATGGGACTCAGACTGGGACAGGCTGGTGGAGACCCAGCCCAGAAAATCTGATCTTACACTGTGCGCATCAGTTCCTCCCAGTGGATGGCCCAGCTTGGGGCTGAAGGCTTCTTTTAGACTCCCTTTTGTAAGACTTCAAGGCTTCATTGGCAATATCCATGGCAGAAGGTGTTGGTTAGGAAACCCAAACCTTTCCATAACAGTTTCAGGGCAGGTGTTGTTCCAGGCAGGGGAACTCATCTTGGCAGGCAGTGCATGGCAAAGAAAGAAAACTCCCATTTCAGATGGATAGCCAGTCTGTACTCAGGCAGGAGATGTTCTCCTGTGAACAGAAAGAAAATATTCCCCCCTTGCTGACTCACAAGCAGTGACCTGATCGGAGTCTGCTTGAAAAAGCATCTGACCTTGAAGCTTCTGCTGTGGAATAGTTTTATGTGAAAGTATGGCTTGACCACTGAGGAGCTACACTGTAGGTGTTTACCAAGAACCTGCAGATGCCATTTGCCTCCCAATACATGATGGGGGACCTGGAGTATTTCCACTGAAGTATTCTCTGTTGAAAACAAACATGCTCAAGACTCAAGCTGATACTGGCTTTCCACTCTAAACAATTCCTACAAGTAACTCTCAAAAAAGCTTGAAAAAGCTTACCTGTACTTCTACCAATATTGAAAATATTTAGTTTATTTAGCTAGAATTTTACAAACACCTTAAGCAGAAATTTTGAGTAGTGTTTGAGTCACCATGTGGAGTGTTGTATAATGTGTGTGTAATGAGGGCTTTTATCTTCCTGTATCTTTTTCAGTTCACTGAATTACACTTCTATGCTGTTAAAGTGACAGCTAAATGAAAGTCAAAAAAATAAACAGTGCCATGTTTGGTGCTAGGTTCAAATGGTACAATGACTGAATTGCAGGGCTACAAACTAAACAATGAGAATAAAACAAAGAATTCACTAAATAAGTGCTGACTATACTACGAACTCAGTGAAGCTTCCTGTGGAAGAAAATGATGAGTTATTATATGTAATATAATTGTAATATATATAATATATATTATATTATAATATTGTAATACATATATTTGGTGGAATGCTGATGTTTTGTAATGCTGTAGTACTTGGGTTAGCTTTCAGTATATTACAGACATTTTACTGTGTCCACTGAATCAAAGAGCACTTTTGTACCTGATGCTTATTCCTGAAATCAAGTTGCCTCTCATTCTCTGACAAACCAAACAGATTGAGCTCTTTAAAACCTTCCTTTGAAGGAGATTTATTCAGGTCCTGAATTTTTTTTTTTGTGAATGTCTCACTGTTCCTGTGAGAAACTGTCCAGTTGTTCAAAATTCTATATAGATTAAGAACATTGTGACTGTGCAATATATCTTAGTTTGACTCTCACCACAGCCTAAAAGGTAATGGTATCTCAGCTGTTTCCCTCCTCACCTATCCCATGTTGCTAAATTCATGTTGCAAAGATCTCACACTCAGATCATTTGTCTTTGTGACTTCTCTATGTCTCTGCTCATTACAGGGGGGTTGGACTAGACGACCTTTAAAGGTACATTCCAACCAAAACTGTTCCTATTCATTATTAGGTATCCAGCTTACCTGAATAGTCATAGCTTTTTCTACAGTAATCTGATACACTAACAATGCAGCTAGAAAGTACTTAAATGTTAAAGAGAAGAACTTTTTTTTTTGTATTAATTCCTCATTTTATTTGTATCACTTGAGCAAAGTTGTTAGGTGGAAGTGCTCTCTGTGCTTTTCAAGATCCTAGTGTATTTCTCCTTTTTTCTCTGCCATCACCATGGCAGACCTAAAGTTGTCTTTTCCTTCTAATAGGCCTCTGAGATAAGTCCTTGATGTTTGTGATATTAAATTCAAGGTCAACACCTTGAATAACACTTGTTAAGTAAATGGAAACGAAATAATGATCTTACTAATCAGATCTACCTAAAAAGACCAAAAGGGAGAGCATCTTCTGGCAGTATTTACACTCAAGATGATAGGCATGGGTACTTGCTCATTTAAAGATCAACTAACAATGAAAAATTTCATTTCTGGCCCTCTCTGTCTTCTAAAAATTAGGAACAAGTATCTATCTAGTAAGATAAAAACTGCCCTCTTTATATTTTAAGTTTTTCTTAGCCTGAAATATCAACCTTAATCCTAAAATGCCATGTCTTCCATAGGACAAAGAGAGAACAGAAAGCATACCAACGATGAATCATCTGTTTTTGTTGTCAGTCATTCAGACCCTTGGTGATGGATGGGTGAATAGATTGAGCCTAGAGCTGTAAGCCAGCTTGGCAGCTGGCAGGTAAGTCCCTGGAAGCTCACCAAAACGTTTTCTCAAGCATCACACTTCTGTTTTGCTTGTTGTATTTAGCCAAATCATATCCTAGAATGTAAAGTATACTCTTAAGGACAACAGGATCACACTTAAGCATGCATCTACTTTCAGTGGAACTTAAACATACAGAGATGTGTTGTCTGCGTGCTGTGGTAGGGATCTGAAGAAGGGTGCTTTCTTGGACGGGGAACTAGAGAAACAGCACTTACAAGACTTGGAAAGAGCAAGTAGAACTGAAAATGAATGGTGTGCAGGTGATGTAGAAGTGAAGTAATAATATTGCATATTGATAAACCCCACAAAAATCCCAGGTGAACTAAGTTTCCAGTGAATTTAGTGTCGTTTGTTTCTTAAGGATTAATGAAACTTTCTTACATGACGACTTTGCCCAGCTGTCATTTGACAGACCAGTTAAAAGCATTTTATAACCCTGGAATGGAGAAGCACTGAGTGCAGTGGTATCTCCCTTCCTTCCCCTGGTATACCTCCGAAGACAGCTTGTTCCAAAGTAGCGTGCTGGGCTAATGGCAGCATTTGCATTAAGAAGATTCTTTTTATTAATTTATGGTAACATGGCCAAAACATCTGCTTCATGCTGAAGTGTGGGTTTTAGGGTCTAAGGATAGTTCTCTGTGTGTTCATCAGTGTAAATGTAAGGCTTCAGTAATGCATATTGACACAGATTTATTAAAATATGAATTCTCATTTACTTTGGGACAGGGAGGAGGAAAGAATGGCACAAAAACACATAGGAACTTTCCAGGGTGGCTCTTTTAAATGCAGTTTTGATATTCAGTTTTAATGGCTATGAATAGATTCAGCAGCCTTCTGAACTTTATTCCCTGTTAAAAATTAAGTGGCCTGCCTATTTTCTGTTTCAGTAAAGTAAAATTATTCATGAAGAGAAATGTAAATTGTGCCAGTCTTACAATTAATTTTCAGTTTTAATAACATTAACAAGATGCTTCACTCACTGTTTGTCATTTATACAGATAGCTCACATAGTGCATGTGCGTGTATTTGAAATTCTGTAGGTATCTTGGGAGGGTAACAGCTTTTTCTCTAGTTCTAGAACACACACACCTGTGCGCACACACATTTATACATGCTACCTTCTCAAGAGAGCTAGAGTATTTTAAATTATGCAAATACATGGACATGTATATTTATATTTGCCAGACAGACCAAGGGTATAAATTGACATCACAGATACATGTGTGGAAATTTTCTGCATTCAGTGATGCAGATTACTTTACAAACAAGTTCATCCCTGTAACCTTTTGTTCACCTTTTGCTCAAGAAAGAGAAACAATTTCACACAGTATGATCAGTAAAGTGCAGCTGTGGACATACTTCTATGCAGGTGTCTAAAACAGAAATATCTATCCACTGACTGTAAAATAGTAACTTGTAGTAAACAATCCTGCTGCATATTTGATGTCTCCTCCTTTTTACTGTATCAGTCTGCACTTCTTTCATTACCAGTGTTACGTCTTTATGCTTAGGTTTTTTCCCCTTTTTATTTCACTTACAGTCTTGTCTGTCTGCTTGCAAGAAAGCCAACTTCACTGGAACAGAGATTTTTTTTTTAAAGTTGTTTCAAAGAGTTGCCCTATATGTTTTATTTTGCTGCTCACACATTAGCAATGTCAACTGAAGCACAGATAAAGAGCAAAAAGAGGCATGAAATAATGCTATGAGAAATCATAAACCATGGGAAATAAAAAATATACAGTGATCAGCACGTGGCTGTCTGTATTGAAAAGTAAGATTCATATGACTTCATTACTGCTGGCCCAGCACTCCTTTGATCATGTTTGAAGAGTCGTATTTGTCTGGGAATGTTTAGAGGGTTGATAAGGGTCGACTTCAATCAACACTTGCTTTTATGTTTGTATATTCATAAAGTTTAAAATTCAAATGTGTATGTGTGTGTTATAGTAATGCGCATAGCTTAGATTCATTACTTGCTGTTAAAACATTAACAATCACTTTCATAGACAAGAGACAATAACACAGATTTTGCTGTGCAAAATACAGTGTCTAAACAGGCAGAAGTGCAACAAGTAGGGTATGTCAGAAAATTCCAAAGGAGGACATAATATTATTTGGCATCAGTTTTAAGTCACAATGGATTGGAGTGGTTTGCTGTGTTTTGCGTGGGGTTTTGTTTGTTTTGGCTTGTGCTTTTTCATGGCGGGGAATATGAACGATAAGGGTCTTTCAGGAAGAAATATTAATTACAAGTGGGATTTCTGCACTGGCATGTGGATGAGAACAAATTTCTGCCTTGGCAGTGTGCCTGCTAAAATACCTAATTTTGCACTACCAGGCACACTGCAATGCTTATATCAAATTTTGTAGAGAATACACTGAAGGAGTGTGGAATGCTCAGACAATGGGCAAAGCCTGAAAGACTTGTAGACAAAAAAATCAAACCGAACCCGTATATTGCAAGATCATATTGTTCTGAGAGAAGAAACAAATCTTGGGAAAGCTATTTCATCAGCATTCATAGCACTAAGCAGTGGTCCAGTTCCTGTGCTGCCTGCTCCAGAACTGACGTCATCTGTCCACCATGACATACTGGACCACTCAGACTGGCACACAAATACTGAGCAGCTGCCTCACACAAATCCAGTTGCATATCTCTAGCAAAAGAAAGACTCTAGTCAGAGATATGAATGGTTATTCACCCATCTGCAAAAAGAAATGCAGTGTGCTAGGCAGCAAACAGCAAGCATCATACATTCACTGATGAGCAAAGTGATAATGGGGAAACCACAGGGAATTGTGTTGATAGGAAATGGGTAAATATTGGGGGTCTGTTCAGCTCAACCCCCTGGTTCCAGGGAGGGCACTTGACAAAGCTCACGTCTTGCATACAGCTCCAAATATCCATGAAACTTGGGGGCTTTTTCCCCTGGTTTTTCTGTCTGCTGGAGGTCTGAGAGAAAGGGAACTGAAGTCCTAGATCTCTGCTCTGCCTCTCCAGAGTGCCAACTGCCCTGGAAAGACTGAAGTTAAGAATTGTGGCTGTTGTGTTCCTGCAACTGGCATTTAGGCTCTGGGATATGACAGGCAAGATATGCACAGGTCACACCAATTTTAGGGTTTCTTTCAGTTACATTGGGAACCAAAAAGGGCCGTTGTTAAGAAATAGACAGTATAGAAACATCTTTGATCCCCTGCCTAGACTGAGTGAATTAGCTAAATGGTGAATATCTCACATTGTGCAATCATGATTGTTCATCATTGTGACAGGCCGGAAAGAGCAAACATAATAATTAATACTCGGCATTGTGATAATGCCATTGTGTCCCAGCTTTAAATTGTTTAAAGAAGCTTCTCTTTTATTTAACTAACTCCCTGATAATTCTGTTAAATCTTTCTTTTCTTCAGTCTTGAATCAGCTTTTCAATAGAGACATCTTGTATCCTCTGGTAAAGTGGGCTTAGAGGCGGGGAATGTCTGTGTTTGTATGTGTGTGTGACTCCCTTTCAAGTACTCATTGTAGAGCACAGCTATGACTGAATAATTTTCTTCAAATGTCAGATAAAATTATCCAGCTAAGCATTATTGTACACATACATATTGTATATATGCTACCTGTAGATTAAAACATTAATCTATTAATGTAATGTTTAAAGTAATATATTGAGCTACTTTTCATGGAATCATAGAATGGTTTGGGTTGGAGGGGACTTTAGAGATCATCTAATCATCTAGTTCCAACCCTCCTCACAAGGTCAGGGACATTGTCCACTAGACCAGGTTGTTCAAAGCCCCATCCAACCTGGCTTTAAATTTCTACTTCTTTTTTTCTACATATTCAGAAATGCAGTATTTTATTCCAGTTGAACAACAGTCACTAGCAACAATATTCTATCTGATGTGGTTTCTTTTATGAAGAGATACAAGTGCTCATTTTCAATGTGAAAATTGCCATTTAGGCTTTTATCTATGCATTTTCCCAAATATATAGTAATGGATTTATAAGTATGGAAGCATAGTGTGCGAGATAACACACTCCCTCATTTGTAACACTTGCTGGAAAATGCACTGTGTGTTAGACCTGCTGTTGAAAATCAGAATAATCAAAGAAGTCATATATTGTAAAGAAAAACACCTGAAAATGTGTATGTTCCTGTTAAAATATATACATATAAATTTTATCTTTATTAGATAGTGCAGTTCATGGGTGGTTGAAATAAAAGTAATCAACTGTCAATTTTGTATGTTTCTTTTATTGTTAATTTACAATGCCAAGAACGTGTGATGACTAGAAATCCACAGATGAAGATAGGCATATGGAAATGGTATTAAGTGCCCCTGCTAAAACTGAGGACTCCCCTGTAAAGGCCTGCCTCATGTCAGAGGTCGAGAGGAGGCTGCTGCCCTCAGGGATGACTAGACCCCAAGCTATGGCAGTTCCATATAGGTAGGGAGTAAAACGTCATCTGCCAAACAGACTCTGGGAGGATTTAACAAATCTTATAGCAGTAGCCAACATTTCCAAGTAGGTATTTTTTTAGTTAGGGGTATTCAGCTGGCTTTGTTTCTCCAGAGCAGCCTTGTGATCTGTACTGACCATAGAGGAGGTAGATGTCAATGCCTGTCAAACCTCTCAAATATTCTACGCAATTTACTGTCCCTTGTGTGGCTTTGAAAACCTTTCTACTGGTCATGTGTTTGCTTTGTACATGGGTAGCAATGTGCTTGGTATGAGAGGTTGTCCTGGGTCTGCACCCCGAATCAGTGAAAGAGCCAAGGGGCACAAGAGTGCATTCCTCGCTGTGAGTCACTGCCTGGGGGATTTGGGAGCCCTCCAGCATCGAGGAGGGTTCATAATACTCAAATGGACAAAGCCCTTCAGACCGGTCTCTGCTTTTGTTGAGGATTGTAGTGGGCACCTTGACTGGTGAGAATGGGATTGAATGGGTGTAGAAGCACCGAAGTGACCATGCGAGAAGGACCGTGAGAATGGCACCCAGATGAGGTCATCAAGATAACAGCACACATCTTCGTGACCTTCCAAGGACACCCACTTCAGGAGACAGGTCAGTGAGTAAATCCTGGTGACTCACAGAAGTGGGTGGGAAGAATAGATTGTTTGTTGTTGCCTAAAGGACAACAGAAAGGAACATCCAGCAGCAGAACTTTTGCCAACCTGAAAAGAAATGAGAATTTAGGATGAGGAATTTCCTGTTCACCATTGCAAGGATTGTATCTCCATTATGAATGCTGAACAGACTTTTGGTTACCTGTGTCTCGGTGCTCGTGAGTGCAGGAACTGGAGTGAGATCAGCACCCTCCCATTCTGTAAGATCTCCCATTGACCCATCTAAATTCTTGCTACACAAGTGCTGCAATACCGTCTTCTAGGCTTTTCAGGACATGAGGTTTGAACCAGATGATTCCCTGAGGTTTCTTGCAGTGTAAATTGTTCTGTAATTCTGTCACTTGAATGCAGGAGTATGTTCCATGAACTTCACTGCGCAGGTGATAGGATTAGTACAGTATAGGTGTATGGTCATTTCTTAAATCTCACACTTATCTTCATTTGTTCAATCTACCCATGTTTTCTTTTTAAAGATGGATTTGAGTCACCTAGGTACAAAAAAAAAAGTAAATAAAAAGAAGAAAAGGCCTTTCTGAGCATAAAAATTAGTTTTAAATAATCTTGCACTTGAAAAAAAATGGAAAATTCAGTGTATCTTTCTGACCAAAGGCTGTAAACCTCTGAACTTTGGGGACCTGGGATTGAAATGTCATCTCAGTTGTTGGCTGAGACAGGATCAGTCACAAACAATGAGGATTACGTATCCACTTAAAAAAAAATACAGTGCCCAGACTGAACTGTCCAATTTGCAGACCTCATCTTGTCACATTCTTTATGGTGCTAAGCTGATTGTATGAGGCTGGAGCCACAAGTAATCTCTCTCATTCAGCTCTGCTGCAATGTTGCTGGACATACAGAATGAAGGCATGTTACTCAAAATCATGCACATCTGTCAGCTCTAGCGCAGGCCAAGAGTTGGGCTTTTGGTTTGCTACTTGTCTAGCAAAATACAGTTTCGTTAAAAACACTGAAGGATCTGCTGTGAACCCCACCAGGCTTTACCCTTAGTGGAATTCTCTGTTAAATGAACCGAGCCATTTGGCATGTTGGTGGTCTGACAACTCAAGGAGTAAATGTACAACTAAATAAAACAGCTTTCTCCCGAACTTTGCTATTTCACTGTAGCTATTTTACTGGTATTTTCAGTATCAAAATGAGTGCTACATTTTGATCCCAAATACTTTTGTGTTCTATCATTCTATTACTATTTATCGCATTCATTCTCATCAGTGTGGTGGGCAACAGAAGGTATATTTCATTTCTCCATTTCTTTTCATATTCAGATTACTACCAAATTTTCGTATCATCTATTCTTGTACAACACACAACATTTTCCTCACCTCCCACCTCTGTCTGTGCCTTAATACTTTCTTAATTTGATTCCTGTCACTTGTAACATATGCCTTGTAACCTACACTTTCCTAGCTGACTTGACACTTCCATTGCTTCCCTTCCCCTTACCTAACCCCCTTGTAATTTTTTTGGCCATCTTCCTAAAGTGTGTAATTCTGCATCTTTGAAATCCCCCACAAATTCACCTTGTGTATCAAACTTGGTTTTATTCCACTCAGTCCTTCTCCCCCTGTACATGCTTTCTGTAGTGTTTCCTTAGCATGGCATTTTAGAAAGCTTTTTCCTAAATTTTGTTCACTTGCACTGAGCCCTCTCTGTCCACTCCCTAGTCTTCTGGATTCATTGTACTGCTTCTCTCTTTTCTCTGATTCACTCTCCTCTGTAAGGATCCCAAGACTCTCAGGTAACAATCTTATAAATTGTGTTCTGTGATCTGTTGCACTCAGGCAACATCAGTAACACAGTGGAATTGAGCTCAGTGGCTTTGCACAAGTATCAGCAAGAGTAAGACTTACTTTGGAGTGCTTAGAAACATAGTCAGCATTTACTTTGAAGGTCCTTTTTGCTCCATTTAGATCTTGTGCTTAGTGATGTGGTTATTAAGGTGTTGCTATAAGATGCCTTATAGTCTTTAAAGACTATTACAATGTGTAGTGCTTTAGTTTGTTTCTCTTGAGTAGCTGGGTTAAAATCTTGCCATGTGAAATGGTTAAGGATTGCTACGGATGGTGAGTGGGATCTCAAGTTCTTTCATAACCACTGGTGTGATAAGCCAGTGGTTCCACCTGGTATGTTCACAGAATATGAGACACATCTGAGGCTGCGGTGTCTCATTTGGATGTGATACTGAGTCTGTGTGAGTGTATCAAATACTTCATTCACATAATGTTCGATCAGTAAGTCCTTCAGACTTGATATCCTGCCAATGGGGCTGCCACAATTCATGTATTCATAAACAGTGTCCTTGAGATCTTGTCTGCTCCCTTCTGCACAACCCGTGTATTAAAAGAACTTTATCTTTTTGGGGAAGGGAACAGTATCCTGTGGTTTTTATGAATGACTAGATGCCATCATATCTGCTTACTGATGATGTTCCCTGGTTGGAGTTATATATTATGAAGCACAGTTGTTTCCAAGATTTAATAATGTGACAAATTTATTTTCTTTTTCAGTAGCAGAGCCAAGGAGAAGTCAATGGTTGTTTGTGTCAGTTTTCTAGTCAATTCAGTATGACTTTTGCCTTAGCAGGGATTACAGATTTAGGAACTGAATAAATGAGGAAGTAACAAATGTTAGAAACGTCAAAAAAGTATCTATTCTGGGAAACAGCAATCAAGAAAAGCATACAGTAGTAGCTTGATTCTACCAGCTTTCTCCCTGTTACCTAAATAAATAAGAATTTTGCCTGAGAGAGGCCTGCATGTGCATCCTAAGAAAATGTTTGCATCCAGGATTTAATTCCTGCTGTCATTTTACAAGCTAAACTCAGTGACAAGTTTTGACAAACAAATCCCTCAACTAAAGTTTTTCTTAACACATCTTTAGAGCTACAGGCTACCATAAGGAAAGCAACAGGAAGACGACTTTTTTTCTCAAACAAAGGGATTTTTAAGACAAGCCAATGTGATTTGTTGACATATTTGTAAGCATTGCATCTTGTTAGGTTGAATCACTCTTGATTTACACAAGGGGATCTTTGTCTAATGAATTATCAATACTCCGTGTTGCCATTTTTCCTTATCAAAAGGCTTGTGACCACTCTGACCAAAAAGGAGAGAATGCTTTGTTGCTGTACTATACCAAAAATGCATCTCTGAAAATGCTGTGCAGAGCTTTTGATTTTATGTGATTCAGTGGGATCATTGAAAGCTAGAGATTTGGGCACAGACAGCATGATATACTATCACCTTTTGCTGTGGACAAGGAGTGCTTCATTAATAAGGCAAAATGGGCACTAGGGCTGTCTAGTGAATCTACTTAACATAAAATTCACTATTGAAGCAGCTGCTTTTCCCTCAATCCACCTCTGTCTTGTTATCTGTCCATATAGCAGTGTTCTGTGAAGCCCGCTCAGAAACAGGAGTGTCTCAGGACAAAAATCATGAAAATTCAAGCTTCTCAAGCCTTCTACTACAAGTCTTGTCACTTCAAACACACAAGGTGTTTATGGGCATGAAAAATCTTTGGAAGGCATCTGTATGGAGGAACACTGACAGACATTGTGTGAACAGCAACATTTGCATAAAGTTTTTAGTAAGAAGAGTTTAAAGTCTCCATTTTCTATGGTTACTGATCCTCAGATATCCAATTCAAACAGACATATCTGAGAATGAAAGGTACAACTTTTTCTGTCTTTTAGGGTATCTCCTATCACGTTTCGAAATGCAGTCTTCTGTAGCTTAACACTCTACAGTGATGGCTTACAGATAGGCAAGATATATTGGCACAGGTTGTAGACAAAGCTCAGCATATTAGCACAGGATGATAGAGTGGGAAATGGTACATAAGGCTGGCTGATTGTCCTACAAGCCAGATTGATTTAGCTCATCCAGAACTACATGTTATTACAGCTAGGTTGGTTCCAGTACAAATCCGGCTAAGTTATATCAACACTGCACTGCAGTTTAAAGTGTAGATGTACTCACTCTTGCAAAATATATCCACCACAATTACTGAGAAATGCCCCTCAGGGTGCACTTTCTTTGGATGCACTTTCTGAAAGAGTCCTTCAGAAGCAGAGAAGGACAAACATGAGCTCAGAAGCTCTCAAGTAATATTGCAATCATTTGACTTTGGAGCAGAACTGGATTTTAATCAATTTCACGGAGAATTCTTTCTGTCAAGAAACCAAGCCCAAGGAAAAAGGTATATTTTAACTTGCTGCAAATTATGTGGTTGGTGTTTGCAGAGATGTGAAAAAGTCAGATTCACAGTGGATGCTGCCTTTGGCATCAATTATTAGTGCAGTAGTTGTTAACTTCCATAAACTTTGGTTTAGTAGGCTAACAAACAAGCAGTATGCTATCCTGGTGCTTCAAACATGGAGCTTTCAATGAAATAGTAATAGCATAAATAAAGGCTAATGCTTCTTAGCTTTTGAATAAAGAGTACATCTATATAGGGGTTTTTTCCTAGATCTTTAGTCTTTGCAGATTATATGCATTCAGCACACTGGAAATGAGGAATAGTGAAATATGTGTTATCCCGTAATGTCTAATTAATTAGTTCACTTCCTAGCACGTCTTTCTAGTATCACCTTTTGGAAAAGAAACTTACGCAGTGGAACATTCAGAAGCCTTATATTCACTTGCTTAAGTGAAAGCAGAGCAGAGGAGACTCATTATTCAAAATAGTTTGAAGAAAGCTGTCATTTAAAACATCTGGTATTTCAAAATGTTCCTGGTATGTTTCTGTTCTATCAAAAAATATTTTCTTACTTAGTGGAAGGCAAGAAATATTTTTAATTTCCTACTTTAGTCCATAAGCCTTAGCCAAGCTGCTCATTTGTGATATTGTATAGAAAACCTGATATCCTTGGGTATACTCACTGAAGAGCTGCTGTGCTGATGTTGAGATTTTTATTACACTAAGTGAAATTCATAACCTGTTAGTTTTCTATTTTCTAGTTTTTCTAGTCTTGTAGTAAATGTTGCAAAACACTTAAAACTAAAATCTCCATTGTTTATTACCAGTTAAGAAAATACTAATACCTAGTATTAGTTATTAATTTACACTAAACTAAATTTACAGGTTAGTAGAGAAGTGTAATGGCTCTCTATGGACTGTGTTGCTTTTTAAACCTTTAGAATTCCATTTTATGTATTTTCTCTCTGTTTTGTGTGTTGGTTGGGTTTTTTCCTTTCTAATTAATTTAATATACAAGCTGTGTTTCTGAATATGCCTTGATGACTTCCAAAATTTCTGAAGCAATGCTTTCCTCTCATGCATTTTGTATTTTGAATATGCTCGAGTGGCAGACTTTGAACATGTTCATTTTGTTTAACCTTTCAATCGCTGTAGTTGCAAATGACATCAAAACGCTGCAGCTCTGCTCGAAGAAAAGGCAGTTTCATACCCTTCATTGAGTTTGCAAGACTTACCAGTGTAACTCGTCTGAATGATACAAAATTTATAAAGTCCAGGTTGCTCTTGTCAGAGAATAGAATTATGCAGATCTTGCTGAAACACATTTCCTAAACACAGATTTTCTGATTTTTTGCAGGTTCATATTGATCTGATTTAGACCTGATTGGATTATCTGCCACTGTGGCGGTATATTTCTATCAGAAACACATGGGAGGGAGATACACTGCATTCTTAATTGGATTCTGATACATCATATGAATAAATTGCAGCTTCATCTGCTCCTCTTATCCAGTCCAAAGGGCACTGTATATAGAGTCTCAGCCCATAAGGATTCTGCCCTTTGCTTGAAATATTACATCTAGTAGCACTTCATCTCTTTCACTGACAGTTCAGAATGGGTAAAAAAAATACCACATTTCACTGCTAAATAACATGTTAAAGCTGAGCAATTCATATCAGTTCCCCCAAAGTTTAAGTGCTTTATAAGCATTAATCTGAGCTAAGCAAGTCTCACCAGCAGAACATTCCAGCGATTCTGACATTGGTGGTGTAGCAATTTGTGGAGTTCTGACAGTCCCAGATCAGCCCCAGTAGCTACAAAGATACGTCCAGACTAATACTTAATGCTGCTCTTGTTTCACAATTCCTGTATTCCTTAAAGGCATAAGAAAAAAGCTCTGTGCATCATTTGACACAAATTAATTTCACTCCTTCCATCCACTTTTTCAATGCCTGCAATTTTATTTCGTGTACTTGCGTCTAGAATGATGGGTGTGCGTGCAGTAACTGTTCTTTGCATATTGTGTATAAATCAGGCCAAATGGAATTTTTCTACAAACCTTTTGTAGGAGGGCAGTACATGTTGCTGTCGAAGTTAATGTCTCTTCGTTGGCACTTGTCTGTTAGGATTGTTCATTTCCCGTGAATGCAGTTGAAGACATACAACTTTATTGCATGTCGACCAGATCTACTTCTATTGTATTTTTTATAGCATCTGAGGGGTTTGTGTTTGCTCTTTTTTAAGTACATCAATAAGAGTTTTAAAAGATATATTTCTTAGTTACATTGAAATTCTAGTGATGATAATGATGTTACAATAATAGATATAATAATGTCAACTGAGGAGGGATTATATGCCAATTTTGCTGTATTGCTAAAATAAAAATAGTCTTTATCCTAGAAATAATTATTTCTAGATGCATGCTTTAGGAACTAAATGAAATATTAAAATTACATTTTATTGAATCCAGGTTTGAGTGTTGTTTCCTCAGACCCCTCACTTTTTCAAGCTATTGGGACTACTTGCAGCATCAGCTATATCACACTTTAGTTGCCAGTGTTTCAAAAAGCACATGATGATGGAAGACCAGGTCTGAAAAAGTTGTTTGTGGGTGGAAATCTGTATTGGATTTGGATTATTTTGATACAGAGTTTTTAAATATTCTGTGACTGAAGTAACTGCAGTTGCTTTTTACCATTTCCTTTTGTGCAGGATAAGATGCAAATTCTGAGCAGTAATTAAAGCAGAAAACGTTGTTACCAAATTTATGTAAAGAATACATAAAATCCAGTATCAGTACTGCCCTGTGTAATGCCCATCCCTTCTGTTTGCACTATCAACATAAAATAGGCAATATAGTAAAAT
This sequence comes from Gymnorhina tibicen, assembly GCA_013399875.1. Lineage (NCBI taxonomy): Eukaryota > Metazoa > Chordata > Aves > Passeriformes > Artamidae > Gymnorhina > Gymnorhina tibicen. The sequence continues at coordinate 2,261,370 of VXAZ01004978.1, forward strand.
CTTTATATATAGTCATATCCTCAGAAATGTCTGAAACAGAATGTACTAAGTTAAACATACTTGTATTGGGTGGATTTTTCTTAATGACAATAGAAAAAGCAAGAAGTACAGCTTCATTTCTAGCCAAGTCTGGGATTGTTTTCAGCTCCATTAGGACAAAGTTAATGCCACCTTACTTTCTATTAAATCTTATTTTGAAGGTTAATTGGAAATCATTATAATGCATTAAAATATTTCCCCTGTGTGAAAAGGAATTTCTCTCTGAATGATGTAATCAAGATAAATTTTCTGTAATTTTGTCTCACCTGGCCCCTCCCAGATTATATAATATAGAAAATATGTCCAAAGAGAGAGAATTCTGTGATATTTTGGGGATGTTACATTTTGAGTATGTCACTTAGTATCTTCTATTACGAGTAATTTTTGTTTTAGAAGCAGAAGTTATTTTCTTGTATTTCTGGACTTATTTAAATTACTTACATTCATGCATACAGTAGCAAGCAGAGCAAGGATGTAAAATTCTATGGTGCTCTCCTGATGTGTTCTGAAACCTAATACAAAATCTTATTGGCTTTTAATAGTGTCTAATATAAAGATAAATGCTAGACATATCTGTAGGCCGTATGATTAAATATTTATGCCTATATTAAGAAATACTGGGAAGCTTTTTATTTATTTATAATTTTGTATCTTTTCAAGTCATATTCTAGAATCAGTGTCCTACAGTCTGTTCAACTCTCAGAAGAGCTCCTAAAGGGCACAAGTACTAAAGCAGAGAAGCAGAACTCTATCTTATTTGACAAAGCGGCCAAAAACCACCCCTACTACCAAAGAGGAGAATATCTAACCTTTCCCTGAAATAGTAGTAAGGTCATGAGTTCTGTTGTGAAATATATATTAACTGGAGTAGATTGCTTACTGGTTTCAGAGTCATAAAGGAAAAGACATTGGCAGTGAGAAAACTGTGCAAGGGAAAATGCCCGAACAGCCCAAGTAAGCAGGTTGTGAAAAAATTAAAAATAATTTTAAAGGAATTAATTCTGTTTAACTAGCATATTTCCAAAATTAAATGTTACCATTTTAGAGACAAATTTCAAGCCATCTCTTTTTACTTATCTATTTAATCTAATTAAGCCAGTTTAAATCAAGACAGCTAATAAAAGCTCAGATCCTTTGTCCTTTACTAGTTTTATTCTTAAACAGCTACAAAGCAAGCCACAACTGTATGTCACATTGAGTAGTCACTTGGCATATTGCTATATAAATAGTTCATGAATTCTATATGAGGGAAAAATTCTTCTTAAGAAATACTGGAAGAAGTTTTGGTTTTGCCTACAAGCCTAAATAATAAAACATTTTTTTCTACACCACAGTTGCAGGATTCATATCAATACATTCGTAGCCTGTAGCCAGAAAGTAAGTAATTGAGAATTGAGAATAATAGGGTTTCAATAAGGGATTCACTGTTTATTCCTACCATTTTCCACTACTACCTGACACATAATGTGAGTTATTGGAATAACAAAAAAATATTGCAAATTATATTGTTAATAGGAAATGGAGTCTGATGTTATTGAATATGCACATGCAAAAGATGTAGAAAGTACCCTAAGAGCCAGTGCCACAACACTTAACAGGATGGGGAGGAGGAATAACAAAAAACAAAACAAAACAAAACAAAAAAAAGAAAAAAACACTTGATTTTTTTTTTTTGCATGAGATGGCACATAAATATTACATGACTTCCCATTCTAAATAATTACAGATGCATGAATCCCACTTCAAATACGAAAAACTGTAATTTTCTGTATTTTGCATTTTTGTGATATTATTGTAGAGGATTGAGAGAGATCAAGTAATAACTCTAAATATTATAACAATAACTTCTGATAAAATGCTCTTTTATATTAGTCTCAGCAGTCAATAATACACAACTGTTTGCCATATATGCTGTGGGGTTTCTCTTTCATGCATAGTTATTGGAGGAATAACCTCTTTACCTATGCTATTGAAAACTAGGTTTTTGTGAAAAGAGTGGAGGCATTTTTCATAGCAGTTTACACAGCTGACCATAAACCAAGCAAGGATCAGTACATCACATTTTATAACTCCTGGGCAAAGTCTCGCATTGATTGGAGTTGACAGGGAAATGCCCATTGTTAAAACCCACTCACTGTTAGCAGAAACGTGGCATGAAACAGGTTGAACATGTGATAGCTGCGGGCACTTTGAACGTAGTCTATTCAAATGTCAGATTAGTAAAGCAGTTTGGGGTGGGTTTTTTTTGCATTGTGCTTAGCGCAAGCTGGAAAAATCTAGTGCGCTGGTCATTTCCTGCTGAGTCAGAATGCAGCAAGCTGCTCCAGCATGAATGCAGTGGCCCACAGGAGATGGTTGCTTTCTGGTCTGTGCTGGAGAAGAGACTGCAGTGTGTTTGGAAAAGTAGAACTGATCAAAGAGCTTCTATGGCATTTGTGAAGGAAAGTATTTCAATGTGTTTTTACAACTCTTCTTTCAGAGCACGGTTTATCTCTTCGGATGCTCTGCCTCTAGGTTGGGTTTTTTTAGTGAATTGCTAACATTCGTGAATATGTGGTTGCTAGAAGAGATAGCACTTCAGAGTGTTTAGCACATAATATTGAAAGAGGCTTAAAATCAACAACAGATCTGTAAAGATAACTGGATTATGTTACAGAAATAATTTTAGTAAATGAGATTTACCCAATATATTTCTCTAAACAGAAATCTCAACATATGGCTATTTCTATCCAAACTAGAGAAGTTGGACTCCTTCCTCTCTTTCAGAGAAAATAGACTGAAAAGCCTCCCAGCTGTATTCCTGCTCTACTAATTTTGTTTCCCTCCTTTCCACCAGTTTTTGCCCATGTGGAGAAGAATAGGCATTTCTTGCGTTCCCTGCAAGTGAACCTTTGCAAGAAGTTCTTTTTTGTGGAAAGTAAGTTTCTCTATATTTATTTGTCTATCTATATTTTTTTTCCTTCTCTTATTTCCTAAATATGCTCAGCTTGTATTTAAAGGAAACTTTTAAAACCTTTGAAAATATCACACGTTGGGTAGGTCCATGGATGATATCTTATGGAAATTGCTGAGCTCATATATTCATTTTAGGTTATATGTGAAATATGGGTAAATTCCCTTCATAGAAAAAAAAAAAGTGCAAGAGATGAATGATAAAAGGTTGGTTAGATGAACTGGGGAAAGATGATCTTTCTCTAGGGAAGAGAGGCACAAATTTCCCATCTACTTTGCCCTGTCAGCATGACTGAGCTCCAATACTGAGAGTTTCATCTACAAGTAGTTGCTTCTGGCCTCTCATAAGAATGCTTTGTCTACACAGTGTTTGATAGATGAGTGCAAAGAAGGGCCATAATATGTTGCACAGCCCATTCACGTTTCTTTCCATGTCTGGGAAGAAAGCCTGCAGTTGCAGAGCAGTGATTAGTACAAAACTGATCAATGGCCAGTGGCCTTTTTGGGCTGATGAGCCACTGCACTCTGTCTGGCCATATGTGGGGTCATACATAAGAGCTTGCTATTATTTATTCAATCTGGTCCTGTGGGTCACCTCCTCTTGCCCTCAAGGGAGGATATTCCCCCTGATTCTGGGACTGCCCTCCAGCAGTCACATGGAGCATTGTAGTGACTGCTTGTGGTCTTCTGCCATCCTGAAGATGCCTCTCTGTCTTCAGCTTTTCTCCCTTTTCAGTAAAAGTTTCAAGTAGAGGAGTTCGTGAGGTACAGGAGAGGTGGCACTGGGACAGAAAGAAAGGGAGTCAGAGCTCAAGCAGCAACAGGAATGATGGATTCACTCCTGCAGCACTTAGTCGGGACTCTTAGAAAAGCCGAGTGCTTGTCGCAGCGTAACGGATGCGCTTGTTCTTGATTAAGCTGCAGTGGATACTGTCATCATCGGATGTGTCTAGCAGTTTGTATTTTGTTCAGAAAGCTGCTGTGTGCTACATAATAGTCATGGGAATGAAACGTTCTGCAATTGCATTGTGTTGGTCCCATCAGATAGATTCGGTGGAAGACAGGATAGCAGAAGGACTCTAGGTTTTGTAAAAATTGATTCATATGTTAAATGAAAGAATTGTTATCTAGGAGAGTTGTAGCTACGTGAACAATTGTCAGCCTGATTCTTTATTCAGTAAGAGATAAAGCTTTTCAAACAGATCACATAGAGTGAGTTCAGGATACCAAAACATTGAATCATAGAATAATTTGTTTTAGAAATAATCTCCAGGAAAATCCAGTTCCATTTGCTCAAAGCAGGGCTCAAGTCCAAGGTAGAGCGGCCTGACCAGGGTTGTATCCAGTCAAGGATATCTGTATGGTTGCAGATTTCATTTACATCTGTCTTGACACGCATTCAATGTTTGAATACCTTGTGTACTATTTTTTTTCTAATCTATAATTGAAGTTTCCCTAGTTACAACTTGTGTCTCTTGGTATCAAACAAGCAGGTGAGACAAGTCTAAGTTCAGGTGAAAAACTGGACACAAGAAGCAACTTAGAGTAATGAAAAATACCAGAATTAATAAAAATAAACATAGTGCTTTAAAAATAGACATGGGACTTCATTTTGATCTCCAGTCACTACAAATTTTGTACTTGAAGTGAAAGAGGTTAGACTCATTATGACTGCCCCTGAATTTCAAGGTCAGAAAGAACATGCAGGTTGCAGCTCAATATTTAAAATAGCCCAAATATTAATGGAGTATTGGAGCACATAATAGGGACATACCTTCTTGTGACATCATAAAAAAAGGTGTCTCGAAGAGGAGCATACAACAGGAACATATAGACACAATCTCTTTTTTTTCCTGCATAATATTGTTCTTAACACTCAACAGGAAGAAGTATGTGAATTGTCACCTTTTTGGTGAGGGAGCAGGATTCAGATGGGCAGTAGTTAACCTCTTCCTTTCTTTAATTCCTTATCCTGCCTGCTTCCAGTAAATACTCACCTGAGAAGCATGCAAAAGACCAGCTAGAAAGTCTTTGATATAGAGCAGAATTGGCTTGAAGGAGTAGCTGGCCATATTTCTCAAGAAATGCTTCATTTTCTCAAGAAATAGGAATAATTTGAAGCCAAATTTCTTTAAAAGCCTCAGTTTCCATATATTTTTAATAAGTCTCTGATCAGAGGACTTTTTAGTGTATGTGATGTATGTAATAGCAGGGCAGCATTAATTAAACCCAAAAAGGTGGCAGTTCCCAGGAGAGGAAAAAAAAGAGCAGGAAAGTGGATATTGAGAAGGAAAAATTTCCATAAGAAATCAGGAAAGCAAAAAAGACAGAGGAAGCATCTAAAACCACCACAGAGCTGAGAGGGTAAAAAATGCATGAAAAGCCTTAATAGGAACTAGTGATTAAATTTTAATTTTCAAAGGAAAAGGTGTATAAATAACGAATAGGAATAAGCAGCATTCACACTAAAACGTGTAAGGAGAAATCCAACATCTAAAGTTAGCCAAAGAAAAAACAATCAATGATGTTTTATTACAGATGGATATTTTTTTAGAGACTCTGTGAAGTGAGAAAGAAGATGAAAGTCGCTTTTTCTTGTACAGTACATTATATTAAAAAAAAAAGTTTGAAAAAATACTGTAGAATAGCTCATGACACAAACTACAGTAGGAGGATCACTGTGCTCTGGAAATGGAGCTAATAGTCCCATTTTAGCAACTGGAACATTGCTAGTCCCTTTGCTAGAGACTTGTTATTCCTTGTATCAATGTCAAATTTTGGCACTTAAAGGCCAAAATCAGGAAACTTTACTTAAAGGTAAAATCAGGAAAACACATGCAGTTTGAAAACTGATTCAGGGAGAGATTATCCGTGTCTGAATAGAATTGGTTAGAAAGTGGGTTGGGTTTTGTGAAAACCTGGAAATATTAATTAGAAAAATAAACACTAAAATATCAAGGTTTTTCTAGTTGGAAGTTTTCAGAGAAAGGTCATAATTTTCTATGACAAGCAGGCACATTGGGAGATTTTTTGGGGGAGATTTTTGGTTAATCAGGAATCTAGTTTTATGTGGTAGGAAAATGTTTAGTTATTACCTTATTAGTAATCCTAATGAACCTCAGGTACAGAAGATAAATGATACTCAAGATGTAAAAGTCCAAAACCATCACTTTTTTGTTTGGCATCATAATTTTTTGGCAGTTCTTTGCCTTCCTGTAGGCTGGCATTTCACTTTTTTTGGTTCATTTTATTGTTTATTTCTCCTTTGGAAAGTTAGCATCTCATGACATTTATATCTACCTAAAAGTCATCTAGAAGATGATATTTGGAAGAAATTAATAAGGAACCACACAGTGTAACAAAGGATAAAGGATAAATTATAAGTTCTGTAAAAGATGTCCTTTTTGTGTCTTAGAAGATGTCTGTCTTGTACACTTCGAAAATTGTGAATGGTCTTATGTTTGCCTTGCCTGATGCAACATGCCACAAATATATCCACAATACAAATAATAAAAACAACAGTAAGGCAGAGAGGAGAACTTTTAGAGCACTAAAGACGTAAATTTTTGGAAGAGGCAGGGAAGGAGTTATTGAAGTAATGGAATGGGAAGGGGGCCACGTCTGTAACAATTCTTAGAGAAATATGTGGGGTTTTTTTCCCTATGTTGTCATGTTATTTTCATTACTGCATTGTCTGATGGTTACATTTTTGTTTTAAAATCCAGGAGGTGAGTTTTACAAATTATGTTGCTTATAGAAGTTATATATCCACCTCTCTCATATCTCTCCATCTTCTGATGGATATGCAGAAATGAAAAATACTTAAAGCACAGTAAGAACAAGAGGCCCATGAAAGTGACTTTCCTGTATCTGATGGCTGGCAGATAAAATGTATTGACAGAAGGAGCACATTGCTTAAAAGAGTTGCTTCCTGCCTTGGCCTCAAAAAAAAAGAACAAAAATCTGAATGCTAGGAGTGAGTAAAAAGTTCCTAATGGAAAAGGAAAGAAATCAAATATTTACGAAAACAAATAGTCAAAAAATAAGTTTCTTGAAATAGGCCACTTTTTCATATTCAGTGTGCCTGATACTTACTGATAATACAAGAGGCAGCTGGACACAAGTGCTGACTTTGCCCATCATTTGACTGTAGCAAATTCCTTGCTACTCTAGCAGTAAAGGGATGAGTTTGAAAGCCTGCAAAATGCAGTGCTGCCCTTATTTCTGTGAGCAAGCATGTGCCTGAATCTGGAAAAAGTTTTTATCTTCTGGCAGATAAGAGCTGGTTTTGTAAATGCTGATGGTTATTGATCCCCAGAGCACATACTCCTGGTTAATATTTTGTTTATAATATATGGACTGTTTCCTGAAGTCCTGTTACAAAATATAACAAGACATTTGTTTAAGTGAGGCAGATAGGTTTTGTGGCAAAACCGCTGCGCAGAGTGGGAGTGCAGCAGTGCAAGCGTGCCACAGACCTCTCCTTAGCTGAGGTGTGAAATAGCTGTCACAGCCGTGACACCCTTGAAAACCAGAGCATCTGGTGAATGCCCTGGAGAGAGACATTAGCCTTCACCCCAGCAGCCATGTATCGAAGGAGGCATTTGTTGCAAGCTAAAGAACACTCATTTTTGTAATCGTGTGTCCAGCAGCTGGGTGGAGAAAAAGAAGTGAGCTGCTCCACAAACAGAAAAATTAACAAAGCCTGATCTAGATTTGACCTAGGTCCCCACATAACTCTTTGCAATAACCCTGGATCTCTTTCATACCCACTCCGCTCCCCCAAATTCTTTATTTGAGTACCAGAGTATCACCAGGTTCCCCTGGGTTGCCCTCCTCTCTGGCTGAGCTACAGGCAGCATGCTGCCCATTCAGAGCAGAGGTTGGGGTGTGCCTGACCAGCCACTGCCCTCCAGGATAAATGGCACTTATTACAAATATCTCTCCTCTACCCAACTGCCAGTGTTTATTTCATTTTAGAAACTTAATTATCGTCAGTACTGCGACCCTTCTGCTGATTTGTTCAAAATTGGACAGCAGGTCCACAAGTTATCAGGAAAGACCAAAAGCTCCAAGTGTCAGGTCTCATTTCCTTGGGAAACCAGAGTTTAAACAAATGGTCACAGATCAGTGATTAGATTGCAGCTTCTGCAGAGAACTTCATGGGCAGAGCCAGTCAGAGTTTCAACTCTAAAATAGATCTGTGCAGCATGATGCTAAGTTTTATCAGCATGACTGCCATATAGGCCTCGTATGCCACAGGAAAAAGCTACCTTAGAGGTAGTTTCAGCAAAGGAAGCTGAGCTTATAAAAAGTAGAATTTGTGTATTTCATTCTCTCCCTTCCCCTTTTCTTTTCTCCTTCCCCTCTCCTTTCCTGTTTTCGCCTTTGCCTTCAACAAAAATTCCACTTTGGCTTTTTCAGATGGATGCCTGGCTCAGAGTAAAGGACATGCAGTGCACAATCCCTAGCAGAAGCTGAAAATGGGTGATGTCTACTGATGCTTTTCGATGATGTCATCCTCTTTTCCTGTTTGAGATGGGTGATAGGAAAATGTTCTAAAATAAGCCTGAGTGACCTCTTCATCCCTTGACTTCTCTTTCCACAAGCCTAAAAAACATCTGAAGAAATGACCACTCAACTGCCAGAGGAGTCTGTGGAGACCCAGAGCTCAGATGAGCTTGAGTGCAAGATCTGTTACAACCGCTATAACCTGCGACAGAGAAAACCAAAAGTGCTGGAGTGTTGTCACAGAGTGTGTGCCAAATGCCTTTGCAAGATCATAGACTTCGGTGATTCCCCGCAAGGAGTCATAGTGTGCCCGTTTTGCAGGTTTGAAACGTGCCTGCCAGACGATGAGGTTAGTAGTCTTCCTGATGACAACAACATCCTTCTGAATTTAGCTTGTGGGGGAAAGGGAAAGAAGTGCCTACCAGACAACCCAACAGAACTGCTGCTGACTCCCAAAAGGCTGGCGTCTCTGGTTAGCCCTTCTCACACCTCTTCTAATTGCCTGGTTATAACAATCATGGAAGTACAAAGAGAAAGTCCCCAGACTCTGAACTCAACCCCCGTGGTGGAATTTTACAGGCCTACAAGTTTTGACTCTGTTGCAACTGTGTCCCACAACTGGACAGTGTGGAACTGCACATCTTTGCTCTTCCAGACCTCGATTCGGGTGCTAGTGTGGTTGCTAGGGCTGCTGTACTTTAGCTCCTTGCCTTTAGGGATTTATTTACTGGTATCCAAGAAAGTCACCCTTGGGGTTGTCTTTGTAAGCCTTGTTCCTTCGAGCCTTGTTATTCTCATGATTTATGGCTTTTGCCAGTGTGTTTGCCATGAAGTTCTAGACTGCATGTCATCTTGATAGCAAATACAGTAAAATAAGATGTATTACCAGATGTGTAGCATAGTTGATTTATCCTGGTTTTGTATTCTTTGTATTCTTATTTATTCTTATTGTCGATCCCTCTAAATGGAAGCAGTGGCCCTAGTTACATGGTCCCTTTTGTTCCAGCTGAATTTGACCCCCCTCACCCCAAGCTGTTTTTGACCTAATAATTGGAAATAAAAATTATCTGTTGATTTTGAAGGGCTGAGTTTTAGAAAGGGATAAAGCAAAATCTCCAAACTTGGTGCCTGCTGCTGCTGCTACTGCCGCCACTGTTCAAATGAGTAGCACTTTGCTTTTTATTGACTTGGTCAAGTCAGTTCGGGCTGTAGGATTCACCCAAGAAGAAATTACTGTAGCAGACACCTTCCAGGTCCAAGTACTGCATCTCATGCTCTGGAATATCTGTTATTTATCATCCATCATCATTTATAGCAAATTAAATCACTCTATTAGTTAATATTATAAGAAGAATAAAACAAATTACCAAGTTTTTTAGTTCTTGTTATAGCAAAATACTTGTAGTAGGCCAACTTTTTTTTTTTTTGAATGTTAAAAACTTGTCTGCAGAACACTTTCTCCAATGAGAAGCCCATTTTTTCTTGCCATACACTTGCAGCTCGCTGTGAAATATTCCTCCTAATGAGTACTTCTGGGGACCCAGCCATGTGTTTGCTGTTCTCCAGATGCACTTATTTCAGTGTACACACCTTAGGCATCCCTCAGAGGGTTCAGAGCTCTGCAGATTTCTCTAGCTATGTTCTGTTATGCTTACCCTCCCTCACAGCATTTCCACCACCACTAGTGACATTTCCACGCCACCAGTCCTCCTAACAGATGACCAACATCATGCACGTGTTCTCTGTGGTAGCTGTGCTGGAGAATTTGGCTTATGTGACTTTAGCTCTTGAGATAGACTTTTATTCCCAGCCATTAGGAAACAGATCTTCAATCACTAATACATATTTGAGAAAAAAATCTGAAATGGTTAACTGGGGTTTTGTTCGGTTGGTTTTTTGGATTTAGGATTTTGTTTGTTTGTTTGTTTGTTTGTTTGCATTCTGAGTTCACAGAGTGAGCATTGTAAGGAGATACTATGACTTTGGGAAGGTTTCTGTTTAAGGCATAGTCCTTCAAAATGTTTAATACTCTGAACTCCCCCTGTCACCACTGCGAGTTGATGGCAATTTAGATGTGGCAATTAGCATGTCTCAATTAGTGGAGCTCAGAGGAATTACTGATACTTCACCATTCCACAAATAGAACCAGGCCCTGTAAGGCTTGCTTGTTTGTTGCATGGTTTAGGCTGCTTTTTGAACTACTGGAAGAGCACAAAAATGAGTAATATTTAATGTTTATGTGTATAACTAGGTCTAGCAACACCGCAGCTGCAAACTGGTTTTCTTGTGCACTGCAGGGTGCACTTGAGCAGTGAAAGCCTGGTTTTTGGGTCTGGCACAAGATTTAGTCATTTCAGGACAGCGTAAAAGGGAGAGGGGTTTGTTGCATGAAAATTGAATGTACAGCCTAACAATATAGTCTTAGAGCAAACAGACTTTGGTAAGAATGAAAAATGACAGTGGGAAAAGCAGGGCCTGTCAAGAGGATTTGCAGTTAAGGTGGTTCAATTTTTGTAGATGGCACAGGTGGTATCTGCAGTTTTATTCCTACTGCAAACAGAGAAAATGTGGAAATGTAAAGGTCCTGCTTTTCTCGACACTCATTTTATAATAGTGCATATATGTGTGTGTGTGTACGTGCATATAGACACATATGTAAGGAGAAAACTTACAGCAAAATTACAGTTTTCAAGTGTATGGAGTTATGGAGCTATGTATTGAATGATTAAAGGAAATGTTTCAGAGTTTTCTGTAATGACAATAATTATATCTAAAATATTTTCAGAATTCCTAGAAATTACTATTCCTAAGTAATTGTTTTTAGTGTTTGTGGTAAAGCACATGTAGTTAGAAGAGGAATCATCTCCAGTCAAGGTTTGACTCATCTATGAACTCATAAATTTTAAGTAGCCAACAACAATCATGTCAAAAAGAAAGAAAAATAGAAACCTATGTGGTTTTGTAGAACTTCATAACTTTGGGAAAGGATGTATTTGTAGTGTTAGGGGTTTATATGTTCTAGGATTTGTTCAATTTGTCTGAATATAGTGTCTCTAATAAAGGGCTGACTAACAGAGGAAATAGGTTTTGCAAATGTGTGATATATATGAATTACCTCTGCACAACATGGTCTACAGTGCTACCTGTTGTCTGTTCCTTTTGATTTTCAGCTGATTATCTTAGCCCCAGCACCAGGTACTTTTTGTACTGTTTTAAAACCGAGCCTAATTGTAGCAAAATTACAGTGCTATCAGTTACACATCACAGCACAAATTAATACACCTGTTGTTATACTTCTCTGCTTTTCAGACTGCCAGCCCATTAAATTTATGCTGTTATTTCAGACTGTGCTGCAATACAAACCCACTCAAAGATGAAAGTGTGCAAAAGCATATTGATTGTACAGATATCCTGCCACTCAGCCAGCACATGCTATTGCAGCTTTGGTGTCATAAAATACCTATGGGACTTAGAATATGGCCATTGAGAATTGCTGGGAGATAAATCTCAATTATTTGTGGAGAAGAATTTTTGCTGTGTGACTGAGACTAGAAGAACTTCAGATATGACTCTTTCCTTATTTTTATTCTCTACCATCCTTTAGACTTTGAACTGAAAACTCTTGTGTCCTCTGCAGTGGAATAACTCTGCTGAAATCAATGTAAGTGGGGCTAAAATCAAGACTTGCATACTTCTCTGCCTGCTTTTCCTTACTTTGACTGTTTTTCTCTCCTTGGAAAGTAATGGCTCCTGGGGTTGTAAAACACTGCCTGCACACCAAGGCAATTCCCTTTCAGTGGGATTTATTCCTGCTATGCCCAGACATGACTCAACCAAGTACAAAGTACTAGAAATTCATTTCTACAGGATTAATTTAGTCCAAATGAGATTTTTTTGTTTTGTTTTTAATTCCTGCTTATCCTATGGATGCAGACTGTATCCTCACCAGCTGCTCATTTACAGTATGATATCATGGTATTCCCTGAGGGCTGGGGCAGGATGATGCAGAAGCAGCTGCTGGGCACAGCATAGGAAGGATGTGCTGAGCTGGACCATCCTGTGAGCAGGACTCAGTGAGGGATGAAGGTCTGCAGGTGTGGCCTGAGCCCAGAGCCCAAAGGGCAATTAACAAAGAGTGGGTTAACAGAGTCTGTGGGTTCTTACATAGGACTTGGGGCTGGGGTTGGGCTGGCTGAGAAGCTGAGCAAAGCAGAGAGGGGTTTTTGTCTATGCCTGGGACAAAGGGGCTGTGTTTTGAATAAATATTTTGGGTTAGAGCTGCTGCAAACGGTTTAATGTTTTTCATACTGACCCTTCTGGGGTTTAAAATTAATTTGATAATTAAATTAATTCGCTACTGTTATTACAGTTGAGTACATTTACTTTCCAAATGGCAAAGGATTGAATGTCATTCTAATTTAAACAGATCCTTAGATTTGGGCATACTCCCACTGTTATGTTAACTATTTAAAGCTACAGGACTGGCCAAAGTAAGGGCTGATGTCTTTGATTTAACTGCATTGTGAGCTTTGGTAGGTCCTACTGCATCGATTATAGGCCCACAATATATGCTAGTATAAAACACTTAAAATAGGCAAACTCTTGTCCTGATAACATTATTGGCAAACTTCAGGGTTGCCAGCATTTTACAATGTATCCAAGAACAGACTTTTGCAAACATTACCTGATTACCTGAAGATACAGATAAGTTGGTCAGGGCATGATGCTGGTAGTGCAAAGGTCACGGGTTTGATCCCTGTATGGACCATTCACTTAAAAGTTGGACTCGATGATCCTTGTGGGTCCCTTCCAACTCAGACAATTCTCTGATTCTGTGCACAAGCACAGAACAGGAAAACACAGCTTTCTGCCTAAGTGGTTGCACTTCAGCCTGAGGAAGAGGAACTGAGGAGGTTCACAGGATGGTGGATGATGTTTCTGAGTTCCTTGTTATTGAGGTACAGGACCGTTGTTTTTCTTAATTTTAGCCAGTTCTAGTGGTAGATTCAACTCACTATTCCCTTACTTTTCTGCCACCTCTCCTGAGATAAGGCTACAGGGAACTGTGGATAAAGCGTATATCGAAATGAAGCAATCTTTTCTACTACACTGAGTTTTCAGCGCAGTCCAGCACAGCAAGACTAATACTGGAAATATGGCAAATCATAGCCAGGAAGCGAGAGTGAACAGGGTGCAGAGGGGAAAGGGCAGCATGTTGTTAAAACAGGGGGTTTTTATGTCAAAGCAAGGACAACATGTGTCTATATCCTGCCTTGTCTTGGCTGGTTCAAAATTACCAAGAGGCTGTCCCAAGCCTGAGGGTCACCATGGCTCAACACCTACCTCTGCATTACCTCTGGGACGGTTCACTTCAGCTCAGCATCCTGACTCCTTGTACAGGAGTTCTACATCATGATTTCATCTTCCTGCGTGGAAGATGGGTGGAGTGAAAGGTCCACAGTGTTACACTCTTAAACATTTTGACTATCCTAAGATTTCCCAGGGTTGGGGTTTTTTTGATTTCTTCATACTTCTACAAAGCAAGACAGTGCACTTTATTTTAAATAGAGCAGTGCCTTCAAGGATTAAAAAAAAAATTTAAAAATGTGGGGAAGAAGAAAAACTGAGAATTTTGAAATAATTTTAAAAAATTCAAAGTGATAGAGACTGTTCTGAGAGTCTATTTTTGCTTTCATACTAGCAGACTAGATGTTATCCTTTGAGTGACACCAGTAAATATTTAGTGCTGGAAATTCCCAAGGGAGTTGACAAGTCTGCCGGACCTTGGCGCAAACCCCGTACTCCACTGCTTTTCTGTACAGCACCATTCTTCCTTTTGCATCAGCCACCTTTGTCAAGAGTTGAACCATCACAGTTCACAAAGAGTTCTGGCACAAAGAATAAATCCCCAGTCTGGGGACAGTAAATCATCTTTTTAGAGACACATGTGACAGTAGCAAAGCTTTCAGTGCTAGACCTTAAACAAAGAGAAGTCATCTTGCAGTCTGAATTGCTAGCATAAATTTAATTTTAAATCAAGTTTCATTGTGCTGGGCAACACTACAACTAGAAAACCTTTTTTTGTTTTTCTGCCTTTTGCTTGTGCTATACAAATGTGGTTTGCATTTTAAAAAATGTATTAAATCATAGAAATCAGAGATGGGTAGAAAGAAGCCTAATAAGTAATTTTATCCATTTCCTCTGCCCCTGTAGAGATGAATGCTTTGTCTAGTCTGGTTTTAAATATCAAAAGTGATGAGGCCTCCACCTCTTCCCACAAGGGACTTTTCAGCCATTTAATAGGCTTCTTTGTTAGGAAATACTTGCCTCATACTGATCTCATTTTTTTCTTCTCCATAATGTAATCTCTTTCTTCCGTGCCCACTATTTTAACTTTTATGAAATCTGGGAAACGTATATTTATCCATTTCATACTGTAGCTGAATAATTTATAATCCTTGTTGTTCAAGCAACAAAAGAGATAAGTAACCAGTAGCTGAACAGCTAATACTTCAGTGAGATGGTGTACCATGTACCAGTAGATGTATTTCCTGGCAAGTCCTGCCTGACACTGCTTTCTACACTAGGGAGTGAAAAATGTCCAGTGAAACTGAAGAAATGCATCTTCCCAAGTGCATGCATGGCAATATTACTGAAATTTCAAGAGGTGCTGAGGCAAAGAGCCTACTTCTTTGGATAGAGCTTTTCTTTCTAAAAGTGGATGATTTTTTTAAAAATACGCTTTCAAAAAGCATTTGAATTTTCTTTTCATAAGCAAACCTCTAGATGAGAACCACACTATGTCAAAACTCTTTAACTTGTTGAGAGACAAGGCTGGATTGATTGCCACTCACTGCTAAGCAGTTTTTGCTGACAGCTTAGCTCAGAAGAAAAAATTAATCCAGCCTTATAGAGTTTGAAAAGATGCCTTTGCAACTGTGTCACTGGAATCAGATCTGTGCATGAAATATGACTCATGTCTTGACAACAGTAACTGCATTTCTGATTTAATTACGACATATTAGATAATCCTCTGCCTCACTCAAAGGACAAGAAGGAGCAGTGTGACTAAGGAAATCCTAGGTGGACAGCTAGATTTTATGTGGTTTTGCATTAAAACACTTACTTTTAAAAAGCAGTGCTATGCTTTATGACGACCCTGGGCCAGGTGGGATGTCTGCTGGGTCTCTCTGACCTCAGAGCAGTAGTGGGTGCATGTAAAAAAGGTATATGAGCAGCCCACATGGATGGTGAGCTCCTCATACACCTCCTAATTTATGGCAATCTGCAATTTGGAGATCTCTTGAGATGGAGGTTGTATCTCTATCTGTGGGCTTGATCCTTGCCTATGGATTTCTGTGGATTCCTTTAAATGTCGTGTTTAACCCACTTACAGTCTTGGCATCTATAAATTCCCACAGCATAGAGTCCCACAATTTAATTCCATACTTTGTCCAAAGGTCTGCTTTGTCTTAAAAACTCCTGGGATACCTGTTACATCTGTCCTACTTGTTCCAATAAGGAAAGCAGTTCTGAGGTGTGATGGCACATTATTTCCTCTACACCCCTCAGAACTTTATCTGTCCTTAGAAATGTTGGCGTCATGATTTTATCCCTCATACTTCTCCTCGGCTGCCTCTTGTCCAAGCTGAACATCCTAGTCTATTTGATCTCTCCTTAGGCAGCAGGCTTTCCATGCTCACCCCCAGCCACTGCACTTGCCTGAACCTTTTCTACTGCTTCTTCTTTTTTACTTTGAGGTGGGTGGAGGAATCAGAAAGAAGTTCTAATTAGTGCTATTTGTTAATAAGCCATGTGACCACATAAGACACCTGTACTCCTATGGCCGTGGAAATCACTTTGTCATTGATATTGGTCCTGACAGCACATCTGAGGTGTTACACTTGATTATTGTTAGTTTATATATCATGCATTATATGGATGTGCATGTATAAACTTGCTAATATGTATTTATCCTGTGTGTTCTAATATCCCTGTTTGAATTGTCCGGTTCACATGGGTGCAGGAGACAGCAGAATCCAGAGAATATTTAATTTATTCTGGGCATAGACTGTACGGATTTTAGCTCTATTAAGCACATGGCCTGACATTGCTGGGCTGAGCAGGCACTCATCATCTCTCTTTGCCACAGTGGTGCACCTACCTCACCCATTGCTGCAGCCATCCCCAACTGCAGCCTAGAGCTTTTTATTGCAAGAATACATTCTTTTTTAAAACGCCTTTTACTGAATCTTTTATTTCCTCAAGACCTGTGGCCTTTTTCATGTTCTTCTTCCTTCATTCTAAGAAGAGGATGTGGTCTCAGATAAAATTAATAATAATCATGCTGTTTAGACAGTAAGCCCATTACATTGGGTCCTTCATATTGCCAAGTAGGGAAAAAGTTTGTGATCTCTGCCTTCAGATGTCCTACCAGATATAAGCAGGGACCTCAGCATCTTGCTGTCCTGGGTCTCACAGAGGGTTCCTTGCAGCCCCTGGAGGTCTTCATGCTGATGCCTTTTACATCAGTGTCCCATCTTTTAGTTAGGAAAACTGAGTGACTCTAAGGAAACATTATTATTGCATTAAAACTAGATAGGGCTTCTTTTCTCTCAGCAAAGAATGAAATTCTGAGGCTGACACTTCTTGTGGCACTTCCAGGGTCAGCTGCAAATCTCTAATTACTTTTTGTTTGTTTTAGTAATTAAACACAATAATAAAACCACATCAGTGAGGCTGCATGAATCATGAAATTTCACAAGGAAGTGCTGAATTTGGGGGGGGGTTGAAGAAAATGGAGAAGAAGACTTGATCACAATAGGGCTTGGGCGGAGAGGGCAAACAGCTGTAGATCTTCTACAACAGATTGTAGAAATAATGCACAAGGACAGGTAGAATGTGAAGAAGGTACGTGTATGCTCCAGTGAATTATGGACACATTGTAGAGTGAAAGTCTCAATCCAACAAACTCAAAATACATGGAGGTTTTAATCATATATTGCTTTACTTTTTACTTTGTCACCAAAAATCCACGGGTTTTAAATTCCAGATCAAGTTGAGGCTTACCAAATGTAACATGAGTTTTATGAGAGGAGTTTGGCTGCTGTAACTTTGCCTTCTCTAGCTGTCTTTTTTAGATTTTTGAGGAAAAGTCACAGTGTGGGAACTTCTTTTTGTTTGTGTTTATTGCATGAGTGGAACGATGAAATGTACCATAATCTTGCAGGCAAGAAAACCATGACATGGTAGCAAGTGGCAAAAATATAACCATTCCTATCTGAAATAATGAAGTACTAATGTAAAAGCAATTGTTTCACTCAATAAAAATTTAATTTTTCAGTAAAGATTTGTCATGATAAGCATATTTCTTAATGCCTGGGTTTGAAGGTCTTTCAGAACTCATTCCTGTTATTCATTGGAACAGTTTAAAAAATAGACTGAAGGTGAGTATGTGACAGTATTTCACAGTGTTTTAAACAAATAAGACAAAATATTTCTGTTTACTGCACAAGTATGTAAAGTATTCTGTGCAAAGGAAGATTGCAAAAAAAACTAAATGAAAGCTAGACAAATTTCTAGATGATCATTCAACCATGTATTTTTAAAATAAAGTGACAGCATGTATGAGGAGCATTCCAGGTAGCAGCCAGAATGTAGTTTGCAGCATGTATTTTGCATTGGAGTCCTATGTTTTCTGGCCTTGCCAGCTGACTGTTATTAAAAACACGGGGCTGATTCCTGATTTAGAGAAGGATGTTCTTGCCTGGAAACCCTCAGTTCAGGCATCTCTAAAGCCTGAGTCCGCCAGTGTTTGCTGCTTTTGGAGGCTGCGAGCTGCAGGTTGTCCCTCATGTTGTCAGAGAGGTGTCGGTGCAGCCCAGTCACAGGGGACATGGATGTGACTTGCACACACACGTTCACAGGGAAATGGAGTTGCTCGGCAAACACACACTCCCCTGGCATGAATTATTCCCTGTTTTAGCAGGACTGCAAGGAGTAGGTGTGTTGTGTAACTCTGCTGGCTTCAGGTGCAGCTGGACCATAAAGCAGTGCAACTCACAGAGGTGTGGTATGTGATCTTGTAGAATTGGGTAGAATAGGAAGATTTATTCACATTAGCAGTATGTGGCCACTGGTGTAATTTGCATTTTGAATGGTTGAGACTTTGGTTTAGTGATGGCTAGATATAAAACTCATGCAGTGCTTCTTTATTTTTTAAATTGCAAAACCTAACCTGCCACACCTTGCTTCCTTTTTCTCTGTTAAGCTGAGGGATGTCCAAGAACTGATAAACTTTCTGATATCCAGATCTCATGAGCCTCTAGAATTGCAGATATTTGAACCCTGGATTGTGGGCTAAACCTACTCTTAGCTGAAAGAAACCCATCCTTGGAAAAAGGTGGAGGTGTACTATCTATCCCTCTTTCTAGTGTAGAAATAAAAGCTCAAATTAAAATGTAGGCATTTGTTTTGTTCCATGGTAAATTAAAACATGAAGTTTCTTTCCAACTTCATTTTTACCACCTCAGAATTTCATATATTTCCCCTGGTTTTTCCTGACAAAACTTGATGCATAGGTTTAGGAAATCAAGTGCAGTACATAAACAAATGAGAGAGAATGTGATCTTCACTAGCAAGTTCTCTGTTTCTTTATTGAACAGTACTCATAAAAGCACCATAAAAAATAAATTGGGAAAGTAGGCAGCATTGTTAGATATCCAAACTGCTGCATTTTTATCACTTAGCCAGCACTGCTGGAACCTCCAAAGAGGAAAATAAATTAAGCTTAGACCAATATTCTTGATATGTTAAGGCTAAAAGTCAGCTCTCTCCCTCCTCAAACACAGAAAATACCATTAGCTGCTTACGCATGGCAAAGGGATGCAAACCTGCTCCTCTTGCCATTGACACATTGTTCGAAAGGTGAATTATTTGATGGTTAGTTTTGCTGGAGGCATTGGTGTTTTGACCTGGGACTACGCCTCTGGCCGGAGCAGGGGAGCGCACCTCAACATCACCTGGTTGTATGTCCCTATGGCAACAAGGGGTGGGGAGGACTAGGAAGACTGTGACTCCCAGACCTTGAACGATGATGACATTTAGAGATGCTTCTTGAAGGATGTTACCTGCCAGCTGCGCCTGCTTGTGTGAGACGTGAATCACGGCCGTCTCCTTGACCAAGGAGATACAGCTGAACATGTGGTGTCAGACACCTCTGGGAAATCCTACAGAGCAAACTGAGTTGGCTTCAAAGGGAGAACTGGGAGGAAGAGCCTTGTGGGGGTATCACAGCACTTTTTACACAGCAGCAAGGGAAGCAGCCCTGCGTTCCTGTTAACAGGAGGAATGCTGCCTTGCATTCCCAGCACTGCGAGTGATTACCTGGTACATGTGGCTCATGTTGCATGAAGCATTCTGTCCCTCTGCGGCACTCTGCACCGGTGCTGTAGCACTGACTCGCATTGCCTGCACAGCTTTATCCTCTGCCATGCTGCACCACCATTAAAGCTGTAGGACAGTTGCACTTGGGCACTGGCAAAGCCAGCACCTCCTCCCATCCTGTCCCCGTGGCCTGCACACACCTGGCACCGAGCACACACAGCTCCTCCTCTTCCAGACACCAGCACCATAACTCTCCTTGCCTGTCCTCTCCCAGCTCCCTCTGCCCCCGCTGCCTGCCTTGCTGATGGGTGTCTTTAAGGTAGTATGGGATTGGAGCAAATTTATCTGAAATGAGAATGGTTATTCTCAGAGGAAAAAAAAATCTTTGCAGTTTTGACACATATGGAGGCTTCAGGTTTCTGGATATCATAAAGTGAGAAGAGTAAGGTACATGTCCCATGTCACCTCTGCAGGTGGCTGCCCCAGCAGTCCATGCCACATGTGCTGCTCTTCCTTGTCAGTGCACCCCCAGACTACAAGAAAAACTCCCTCAAACCTCCTTGCACCCTGGTCAGTGGTGGTTTCCAAACCCACGCGGAATAAACAGGGTAACATGAATACTGTTGCTCCAGCACTTTGCTACTTGGAAAGCATAGGGCAGCATCCATGGGGAAGCACAGGAAAGTGGGGGAGCAGGAGTGGGGTCCCCCAGAGGGGACAGTGATAAGTAATGAGTAGGGAAGACTGAGTGGTGGGGAGGTGAAACCGGGAGGTGGAGGCTAATGAAAACTCAAGCCCCATCCTGAACTGAAAAGTATTCTGGAAAGACTCTTTATGCATCAGTCTTCCTTAAGGAAAATTTCTCTGTGAGCAAATGGCTCATAAAATTAATACCAGTGACAGGTAAAACTGGGCAGGAAAAAGTGAGACTGTCACTGGTTAGCTTGGAGGCTTTCCAGTAAGGCATGTCAGATGAGTTTTTCCTAGGCTAGAGATCCTGCTAAAGCTGTCTCAGACCTATCAGTGGTCCTCTTCAAAAATTCAGGAAGGAGAGAAGAAGTATCAGGAAGAAGGGAAAAGACAGGTATGTATGCTTATGTTTTTCAAAGACGAGTGTGTAGGAGCAGAGAATTAGTGACTGGTCAGTTCTCTGTGGTTCCCCTGATCAAGCCACTCTTATACTTGAAGGTCGGTGCAGGGCTACTCAGTGCTCCCACCATGATTGTGTCTCTGAATGACTGAAAAATTCCATATTTGTTATGGTAAAGGAAAAATCCAAGATGAAGGTAAAAGCACAAATGGAAAAAATCTACTATAAAAAATACACTGTAGGAGTTCCATGCCTCTGAATCACCTAGGATTCATTTAATAACCAATTGTTTCAGTAAAACTGTAGTAAAAGAAATTTCCTATTGACATGGGTTTTCTTCAACACCTGCCAAGCACAAATCAAGGAGTGTTTACTTTGGTGCCTTTGTCTGACAGAGAAGGATTGTTTCTGGCAAGCACTTTATATTGTATTAAGATATCAGCCAAAACAAACAAGAATGTGAAAATTGCATTTCAAAAGTAATCTAAAGCCACCATGCAGAGTCTCAAACATTAAAGGACACAGTGAGGGTAGATGTGTTGGTATATAAACAAGAATGGCAATGTATTTGCCTCTTTTAAGTTCCTGATGTGAGTGAACTCTTCTTGATCCATGGATCTATTCTTTTTGCACAGAGAATACTGCTCAGACTTTACAATGGCAATGAGTGTTTCTCCCTGCACCCAGATATCCCAACCACCAATGTGTTTGTGCAAAAAGTTTTGATAGGTAATTTAATTGCAGGCAAGGCACAAGTAATTCCTGTATTTCCACCATCAAATACCAGACAGAAGGGTTAAAGAAAAGGAAAAACAGCAGATCAAAGCAGTGTCATTAATATATTTAAAACCCTTTTCAGTTAACAATTTGTCTACTGCATATAGCAAACAGTAAGTTAAAAATATTCAGGTACGTAATTTCTTCTTTCAGCTCTACATAGTTTTCTTAACACATGACTGTTGAAAGAGATTTTCATGAGTGGATTTTTCCAGTTGCTTTGCTGTACAACTTCACCTTTGAATTCTTCAAGCTGACAAAAGCTTTGGTAGCTCAGTGTACCAGAAGCCCCTGCTGTTAGCCCCACTACAGCATTTTAAATGCAAACCAGAGATGATAGCTCATGCTCAAAGAGCACAGACAGAGGTAGGACCAGTGATCTACCTGAGCTCTGTTACAGTGTGAAGTCTTTCTGGGAATGCTGCAGGCTAACATAGAGAGAACAAAAATTAAAAATGGTGTATCAAGAGTGCTCCCCAAACCAAGGGATGGCTGTGTAGCTTCCTCGGGTGTGAAGAGCTGTACAGTCCATCTGTCCTCAGGCACAGCACCACACCAAGATGTGCCCGTATGTGAAATGCTTGATGTTTCTGAAGTCACTGATGGGGTTTTCTCCTTTCTTTTCTGTGGGTGGGGGAATGAGTGTATAGGATGCCTCCGATATCTAGTGGATGACAATGAAAACCTACCATCATGTTTTAAAAACATAAACATATAAGATTATCATCACGTTAAAGGTGATGCAGTCAAAGAAATGCACCTTGCAGCTGCAGCAGCAAGGGGTGAAGAATGAAGGTGGCGGATGGGCAAGTGCATTCCCAGAGCAGCTTGTTAGATCCCAGAAGGAGGTGCAAGGGAAGCTCTGCCTGCCACACAGGTGAGTCCTGCTGCTACCTGAAACTTCCATGGTGCTGGAAAAGGAACCTCAACAAACTGGTCTTGGGTAAACTTCCAATTACCATAAACCAAGGGGTGCATGAATGGTAAACCTAGCAATCCAGCACTCAGAACAGTATCTTAGAGAAGGCAGCAGAGAGGTAATTTAGATTTGCTGAGGGGACCTCCTGTTCTTGCACGATGACCTAAGGAGGTTTCCCAAGCGTGGAAATCTCTGATGTCTGCCTCCCCACCTGTATCAGGCAGCTACAACTCAATGGACCTAGGTGTGACTGGCTGAAGCCACGTCATTGCCCACCAGAATGGGGCAATCTCTGAGCCGGAAGTGGTGGAAAACAGCAAGCACAAAAGCTGCAGCATGATGCAGCAACACACACGTACAAATGCTGCAATGCAAAGTAATGAAATTTAGGATCAGAGACTTGTACTGTACAAGCTGAGGCAGTAAATCAGTGAGGGCAGCACTGTAGCACCATGATCCTCTCTGAAAGCTTCCCACTGCAGTCTCATGGGATCCATCTGACACAGGTATGCCTCTTTCCTGACCCAATCCCACATAAGAACTGGACCTTACTGACACTGGTGATCCTTGAGCCTATGCTGTCCAACCAGCTCACCTTGAAACTGCAAAGAGAAATGATGAAGGAGAAAGGAGGTGGAGACAGATTTGGGTCTTCATGGAGACAGATTTGAGTCCTGTGAGTCTTCACGGGTGAGTCCTCCTGCAGCAAGGATGGTCTCTGTAAAGCACTGATTTTTTTTATCTTTCTAAGTTACTTTCCTAAATAGGTCCACATGGCCTG
Source organism: Gymnorhina tibicen (assembly GCA_013399875.1). Taxonomy (NCBI): domain Eukaryota; kingdom Metazoa; phylum Chordata; class Aves; order Passeriformes; family Artamidae; genus Gymnorhina; species Gymnorhina tibicen. Next base: position 2,284,824 of record VXAZ01004978.1, read on the forward strand.
CCGCTTCTCTCAGGCAAATGGTGCCATGCACTGGTCAGCAGTATTGAAGGCCCATAGCAGAATCTAGAAGGGTGTCAGGGTTAGCATTTCCCTGTGGAGTATTTGTTTGAATTTGGGGTTTACACAGTCTACTACATTAGGTAATCCTGCCATTGGCCTCCAGCTGTCTTTACTTTGATGAGCTCCTCTTATGCTTCTAATTTGTTGTTCAGCTTATATAATCAGTAACTTCCTGTTAAGACTGGTATCCATTGTCATCTTTCTAAAATACAATTAGAAGGTCCATAAAAGGCAGGGAATTCACAATTTTATAGAACCAGATCAGCCCTGAATCTTCACCGTAGACTCTCCATAGGTCCTGACTACACATGAACAAAACTGTCCTCCTTTCATTGGATCTGTTTTGGAGAGAAGTATGGTTCACATTATAAGATTCCTGTTAGTGAAGGGACTCTGAATTCTTATTTGCCTTGCTCGGAAGGGGTTTAAAATGAGGATGGTATCCTTGTGGCTCTAAGTCAGGAAAATATTCATGTGTGTACTGCTGTAAGAAATGGGGTAGTAGCACATGCTACTGTCAAGCATATGTTTAGCAAATTTATTTTTAGACAGAGGTGAATTTAAACAGCATGTTAAAACCTGTCTTGAACTGGGACACAGTAAATAGCATTAACCTGGCTAGATTTCCCTACTGGCATTCAGTTTACCTAAGCCATTTGAACCACTAGCAGAAGGGAAAAAAACATATGGTATCAAAACTTTGCTAGCAATGGTGTTTGTGTACACTGTAAATGTGTCATCAGTTGCCTTTTGATAGTGTTTGTAACACTGAACTGTTAATTACAGTCTTGTGTAATCTTGAATTAGTAATTACAGTTTGGTGTAAACTAACTCTTTAAAATGATTTTTTTATTTGTATTTTTATTTTACTAAATTCACTGGTGTTGCATAAGCTTTTCATTAGTACTGGTCGCTGTTGACATCAAAATAAGTAAATTTAGCACAATACACTGATGTGCAAATAGAATCCTTCTTAATGAGTCTTTGGGGGATTTTTTAGATCATCCCTTTTTTCCCCCATTAAGACTACAGCAGCAGTACAAAGCATCTTTACCTTCCACAGGTGCTGACTGCCTTCGTGCATTCTTGCAGCCTTCTGCTGTGTTTCCACAGCAGCAGCAATCTTCACAGTTCACACAATAAAATGATTAAGTAAACTGTCATAATATTATGATAAGATAAATCTATCTACCTGGCCACTGTTCATTTGCATTTTACAAATTATCAACAAACTTTATATGGAACATATGAAAACAAAATGCTTTTGACAAGAGATGGAGATGATCTTGGAGTTCTTTATCAGTGTGGATGATGGCAACAGAAGAGGTGTAAATCACTAATATACTCCTGCTCATTATGGAGATCTTTGAAGATAGTAATAGACACATTTGCAGCACTTAGCATTGTCTAAATCAGCTCAAATAGAAATCAACCCATAGATTTTTGTGACATTCTGTCTTAGGTGCTTAGAATGAAAATGATAGAGAATGAGGAGCTGAACAAAAGGTGGTTATCTAACCTTTCTGAATCCTGAAAGCCTGTAGATTGCAGGTTATTACAGTGCCTAAATGATAGGAAAATTTTTGATAAAAACTTTCTTCTACCTCACTGAAAAGCCACAGGTCAAAAAGCAATGCTGGAGCATAGGGGATCAAAGCCAATTTAGGCTGGCTGCTTTGTTTATTTTTATGTCTTTGCATTTTCAAAATGGGTTCTAATTGTTTCTTGAAATGCTCCCGCCTTTAGCATTTCAATATGCCTCTGAATTCAGTTTATTTTACGAATTTGGTCTGGTTCATTTACCAGCAAACTCCCAGATAAAAACAGTGCAGAGTGCTACAGTAGCTCTTTATATCTAGAACATATAATCAATACAATTCTTAGAGAAAGGAGAAGAATGCATTTTTCTAACAAAGATGAGAGAATTCTAAACAGGGAAATCACACCAAGCTAAAAGTGAATAAGTTCGGGCTGAGTGTTATTTTGTGTTTGCAGCTCCCTCAGGAGTGAAGAGGAGGAGATTCGTGTTACCAAACAGCAGATTCTGGTCCCATTTTAACACAAACTGCTATTTATAGCAGTTATCACAAATGTCTACAAGGACTGGTCTTGTGTATGGATTCAGTGATAAAATACAGGATTCAAAGGTACGGGATCTACTGAAATAAATCACAGCTTCTTTGAACTATATTTCACATATCATTTTAAATTACTGACTGCAAGATGCCAGTCACTGGCAAGTTTCTGTGCTCTGTGGCATCTTTGGAGTTCCAGTAGTGTAACTGAGGTGAGTTTCTTTTCAGCACTAGGCAGAAAGCCATCGCTGTTGCTAACTTCTTGTTATTCCATCAGCTTCCATTTTTTTGCGTCACCAATATTCCTGACCCCCTGACCAACTTCTCAGAAGCTGGACTGATCCTGCCTGCTACCAGAACATACACATGGGCCTTTCGGAACTGTCAATTATTCAGTGTGAACTGCCTGATGAAAAAACTTGTATCGATTCATCCTCTAAGAAGTCAGTTCATCGAAGTGGTTTGAACCATACTCAGACATTCTTCCAAGATAGTTTGGAGGTAACTTCATCTTGTATTTCAGATTCCCAGCTCTACCTTTATTTTTTGTTTAAATTACTGTTTTTTAAAAATCTTACTTTAAAAATTGTATCACAGAGAACCCAAAGTCAACAGAAACTTCTGCAGAAACAGAGATGGGACTTGCAGGAGCACCTACACTGCAGGGAGAGGCAGTATGTGATGAAAGAGCTGGAAGAGAAACCAGGGTTGTTATCTTGCATTCCTGTGAAAGAAGATGGAATCAAACTCACATAAACACCTGATGGAAAAACAACAACAAACTGAAAGATGCTAATGACAGGCATGAATTCGAACCATGGTTATCTGCAGAGCTAACAAAAGCCTCATTTCTTAAATGGAAAAGAGGAAATACTTCATATAAAGACCACTGAAAAATCTGTGCAATTAGCTTCTCAGCACAGATGTTACTCAATTGAATTCAAATTAGGGAGTAATGACTCCTAAGCTTGCTAAGATTCATCTGAATTTGAAGTATAAGATTCAAATGTAGATGATCAAACAACAGCATGATTTATCTGTTAGTTGTATCAAAAGAACTGAGCCTGGGGTTTGAATGCACACATGGCTTTAAGCCACTTCGTGCAACATGGTATTTCTGCTCGCTCTGATCATTTCTTCATCTTTCTTTTTCGTTTTTTTAAGATTTCTTTTTGTGTCATGAGCAAAGTACACTGCTCATTCATAAGGGGATTGCTCAAATCCCAAGTTCTTCTTTCTTTCTGATTTCATTGTGTGAATGTTTTACTCAACTCCTTCCCATTCTGGACAAAGAGGAGCCATGTGGAGACTCCTGCTGTCTACTCCAGCTGGTCCTGGATCAGCCATGATCCAAGCCTTAAACTCTCCCCTCCTGCTCTGCTCTCAACTTGCCAGTCTCAGAAATGGCCAAGCATCTTCCACAAGGATGTGAACCACTTCGATTCCTACCAAACTGACAGCACAGCTTCTTCTCCCAAGATTTTGCCTTGACATAATTCTGTGTACAGAGGGCTCTAGGAATGTATTAGTGCTGCAAGGTGTTCTCCCCGAGACATCTGTGGAAAGTACTTTTTAAACATATAAGGCTATATTTCTGAATTGTAGAAAAGAAGTGTGTTTTCCCCTAAGTATTTGATTATCTGTGTAAAAAATGCTGTTTCTCTTTCTTAGTATCTTAAGGGACAAATGCCTTTCCTCGTGATAATTATTTACTATAAACCAAACTTCCCAGAGCATTAGAGAAGATGAGAAAACAAACTTGGACCAGATATTAGTCACACTATCTAATGCATTATTGGAAGGTACTCAGATCTTGTGGTGATGGCTGTCATATAACAAGCTATGCAGAATAGAAACTAGCAAGCGAGAAGCTTTCGAGCCAAAATGAAAATAGAATTAAATTGTCCAACTGTGCAGCTCTGGTATTCTGTTTTCTTGTGTGTAGTCTGATAGGCTTCGCTCTATTCTCCAGAATACTTCATTGGGCCAAATTCATTTGTGTGTAACTCCATTGAGTTTAACACACTCATAGAAGAGTTTAGTTTGGTCTGTTGGATGTTGGATGTTTTATGCATGCAGAATCATTCTTAGGAGAAGACTACTTAAAGATAAAAATATTACCTTCATTTCAAGACATGGTCCATCTTCCACTTGAGACCCAAAAGAGCAAAATAAAAATATCAACAAATTAAGAGCTGGCAATTGTCCAGGAAAATAAGTTAAAATGCTTTTTGAATTTTTTTTCCATTGTTCCTTGAGAAATGTTTCTATGATGTTGGAGAGAAAGCTGTTTTGTGAGAGGGTTTTGTTTATCCTATATTTAAGTAATTTCTATCTTCATGATTTAAAACCTTAAGTCAGCTACAGAGACTAATTAGGCAATGCTATAACAAGGATTAGTGAGCTGTAATTATTATTTATTCAAATCAGTGGAAGAATTACCAGGGCTTATGTTAAAGACAATAGAAGCTAACGGAGGAAGAAGCAAAGGAGGCCAGTAGTGATTTTAACTGCATATTGTTATAATTTAACTGCATATTGTGAACCACCCAGCAGGGCAAAAGTAGCCATCTAATTGACACCCTGAAATAGGGGCCCGCTGATATTGGCTTGTGAGTTATTCATTTCAACCCTAGTTTTTAAACATGACCTCTTTTGAAAGAAAAATCATTGGGAAAAAATTATATATAGGGTATGATCACTACTATTACTAGCTTGTTGATGAAATAAAGTGCCAGGAAAAAGCTGCAGAGATATATTTGCCTGATATTTTCACTGTATTTAAAATGTGTGGTTTTTTGCTCATTCTGTGAAAGACTCCAGACTGCTTAATTGCTGCAAGTGCCCATGGCTTTTCATCTGCAGTTTTAACCCACCAGTTACTTCCCAGCTGCACTTCTAGCACTCAAAAAGCCAATTCCAGCTGCATTTTAATTTCACTGAAAAGTTTCAACGCTCTCCCAAACAGAACAGTGCGCAGCTGAATTGCCCAAGGGCCCCTTTCCCTTCACCCCCTTGCCTCTGAATATGCTCCAGCTAATGAACTTGTCAGGGTTGGTGCAGTCTACAGGCACATCACGGTACAGTACCAGGGTTTAATCTAGGCAAAGATCCTGATCTAGAGATAAACTGGCTGATGCAGAACACCAGTATTAGCAGCTCAGACATGTTCTCTGACCTAGCATGAAATGCTTTGATTCAGTTGAACAAAAACATTCTCATTCTGGTCAATCCAAAAATATTTCTATTTTACCCAGTCAGGTAAAAATGGAGATTTTGTGTAAACTGTCTCGCACTTTCTGGAAATAGGGCCCAATTCGACTTTGGACTCTAGGTGCTGGTAATGAAAAGAGAAGAGGTAGCCATTTAAAGCTGCAATTCCCTTTCTAGTTCTTCCCTACTCTCAAGTTTCCCAGACGCCAGATTCATTTCTTTGCCTCTCTGTTAATGTTACTCCTCCAAAGTCATAGGAGATGAAGAAGGCAGGACGAGTGTGTGTGTAATTTCAAAAATGTGTGCTTCTTGCCAAGGGAAAATAAATATGTAAAATCACCTTATAGAGATTATTTTTCTGTTTGATAAAGAAGAGATGTGCTTGCTTTCCTCCCATGCAGCCTCAGGTCACACATTTCTCTAACTTCATATGCGTACACAAGGAAGGGCACGTGGCAGGGCACAATCACAGCCTGGAAGGGTATCACGAAAGACTTGAGATGCAAACATGGCCAGGGCATGACTGCATGAAGAAAAGTTCAGCATTTAGGACCCTGAAGTCTCCTGTACTCCTGCAAATTTGGGAACTATCACTTGCCACAGGGATCCAAGAGCTAAAATCCTTTTCTCTCAATGAAAACACAGCTGTCACTTTTAGGCTAGTGAGACCTTGAGGCTCCAGCAATGTATCACCATAACTATGAGATGTGAGAGATGAGTCCGTTTGCCTTTACCTCCACAAATACATGTCCTCACTGTCCATTTATTGGAACTATGCAGTGTCTTCAGTACTAGCCTAATAATTCATAATGATTTCCTTGCTCCTAGTAGTGTGATGCCTTCAGTTCAAACCTGAAGATACAGGTGATAAAAGTTAATGTCCAGATGGATTATATGTATTGGAAACTCAATTTTGTATTGTTAGTTTCATATAATGTGTCTGATTTTTTGTGTCTGAGCTCCAAAATGCTGCAACAAAGATGTGGTTTTGCTACATAATCTTCTTATTTGTTTTTTAAATCTTTCATTCAGATTTATGCAGATGTTCAGTCTGCAGCTATGCAAAATTTCAGATGGTTGTAGACATAGAAAACAAGATCACAAGTGTGTACATAAGCAAAATCCCTCAGCAATACTGACTTGAAAACCTGAGCTGACTGTCCCCACTTCATCTCTGCATAGCTGGCTGATTAGCATTTGGTTTTTTAACTTACCTCTTCAAAGTACAGCAAGTATACAGCTTGGTTCTTCTGAAGCATTTATGAGTTTGCACACAGCATCTGAAATGGAACTTCAGATATCATCACACCTACCCCATCTGTCCTTGAGCTGGCGTAAAAAGAAACTGCTGATACACACTTCCACACTCAGAAAAATGTTCCTGGGTCTTACTGACAGACATTGCTCTGTTTCAACCACTGCTCTTATAAAAGCCCCTTGGAACAAAGACATCCTTTTTATTTTTGTGTAGCACTTAGCATCGTAATGTCCCAGTCTGTGACTAGGGCCCTGAGATGCAATGGGAATAGAAATAATGTTGTCATACAGGCACTTGGAAAATTCTGCTCAGCTGGCTTTCTCTTGCTAGAATTTGGCTTTGCTCTTGACGAGGTCATGTGAAAGGAGCATTTATTTATTTATTCATTATTTTTGCATATGTACAAAAGGGTTCTGGAAGTGCACCCTCAGCACCTTTTACACAGCTACAAATTATCTTTATAAAAATAACACTAAAGCAAAGTGCAGAGCAGCCACTCAAAAATAAATAGTTAAAAATACACTTGGCAAATGAAAAGCTGGAATCACATTTCTGTATCAGTGAGATCCTTCCCCCATGACAGTGCTGTTCAGGGAAAAATGAGGGTCTTTATACTGAATCCATAGAGCCAACAGACAGAAGTCTTCAGAGTTTGAGAACTCATCAAGTTCCAGAGCCTGAAGGCCAGATGTAAACTCCATGGAATGCCTTCAGATTTCAAGTGACTTTATTGACACAGCAAAGATGGGTGCTATCAGTGTGTGTGTGAGATTCCCCTGATTTTCTGTGTTCCTATGAATCCATAAATTACATCTATTCTTCCAGCTATTAATGTCTTCAATATTATATCAAAATAAGAAGAACAAGACTCACAGTGGATATAAAATATTGAGATAATTTTCCCATCAACAGCTGTAGGAAAGTAAAGATACAACAAAAAATGCTGGGTCCTTACTAGGTTAGGGTCTCTCCTAAGACAGCAAGGACAGCTATCAGCTTCTGTTGCATTTCAAAGTGTTTATTTGGATTACAGTTATATAAAAAAACTAAATACTTCATGGAACTAGTTCTGCTGAAAGTTTTAAATCACCTTCTGGGTGATGTTCTTTGTGAACACAGCACTGTAGTCCGGAAAGATGTAATGATTTAGTCATTTGAGCCGACTAGTTTTGCCAGGCACTGCCAACTGAGTCATCTTCCTTAGGAGGAGTATTTAGAATATCTTTGTTTTAAATAGAAATTCTTTTGTTTTAAATATAAAGTAACTTTTTACCTTGTTTTGTTTAAAAAATGCACATACATCATTTTCCATTCCTTCAGAAGAAAAGCATACAAAGCAAAAAATTTCAAACTTCTTCGGACAGTCAGAGTAACCTTAACAAAAGTGGGTTAACTTAAATGTATAATGAGTTTCTGCTTGTCCTACTGAATTGTAGGGGCTTTTCCCTGTTGATGGAAATATATGCAAAGAAGTCACCAACTATAATTTAGGGGCTTTACGTCTGCAATACAGGAATGATAATAATATTGCCATTTCTCACAGTGGTGCCAAAAAGGGTATTCATTAATGTTTTGCAGGCAGAGTACATATCTACATAATATTCTCAATTAAAAGACGTAAAATGAAAGTCTTCAGTGTGTATAAACTCATACAAAGCTCTTCCAAAAGCCAGAGTACCTTGCTTCATCAAATGGCCAAGTCATAACTGAAGTAATTTCACCTTTTTAAAATCTGTTTTTTCATTTTGGCACGCCAGCAGCATTTCACATCAATTAGGTACTCATTTCAGCAGCTGTACCTTACCTAAATGTATTTTGATGAATGCAAAGACTACTTTTGTCAGATTTTTACAAAATCAACCAGCTTGAGCCTTACAGCAACAACATGGATATTCTGTAGGGTTTCTGCCAGTTCTGGAAAAGGTATTTTCTGCTGACAAGCAATTAGCTTTCTGCTATTATTAAAAATTATTCAATGGCATTTTTGCCATCTGCTACGGTGTGTATTCTTTTTTAATGCAATGAAATTTGACACTTAAGTGCAGGGGAAAAAATTTCTACACCTATCTCAAGGTGTACCAAAGCAGGACCTATCTCAAAAAACTAGGCACCCAGAACTGTAATCTCTTTTCACATATTGCCAAAAATGCAACGTTTCACTCACAGTTATGTCCCCAAATGACCTTACTGATGCAAAATCTTTTACTGGACTGCTTTCTTCCGTCTGGAAATGTTATGAAATGTTATAACCTAGACTATTGGTCAGTAACAAAAGGAAACATGTTACTTCTTCCTGCCACAGTATTAATTCATAATAACTTGAAGTTAGGGGGTGAAGTTGTGTTTTCTGAGTGATTTGCATTTTATTTGAAAAGGAATTGTGGTCTAGCGGAATCCTAAAGAAATGGGGGTTAACTCTTAGTTGTTAATTTCCTTTCTCTTTCTAAATAGTTAAGCAGTTATCTATCACAATTTAAAGATGTTTTCTTCCAGGTCTTTTAGCCCCACAATATTTATTTTTGGAAAGCTCTAGGTGATGTTGACATTTTAATGTATTTCCAAATATACAAGCATTTATTTAATGTAATTTTTATGGTTATAAAGGAAATTGTATCTCAGTCCTCTTGTGAGTCACTCCAAGTGCACCCCAGCAGAGATCACTCTTTACGACAGCTGTAGAGGGGACCACTCCCTATTTGTAGATGAGTCTACAGTACTCTGTAGAGCAACCAGTCTTAGCCCACACACACAGTCACTTTCTGGCATTTATGTCACCTCCCCAGGGAGTCTATGACCAGGTCTCATCTTTAAGTGATGATTAGGTTTAGGTTATTTTTTCTTAGAAAGAAAAAATTATACAGCATATTGTGTCCCCTGTATAAATCAGCATATTTCATTGATACCACAGGAATGAAGACTTGAAAATTTGGTTTCCACCACCTTGGGGTCTGTCTTGCATTTTTGTCTGTTTAAAGTAAGACAGCGCTCTCTTGAAGCAGAATCCTTACATTTGATAATATCAGAGACTGTAGTATCCAAAAGGTCGGTTGTTTTTCATCTAGCTGTAACAGTAGAGACAGCTGACAAAATGGAAACATTTCTCTGCTGAGGGTTGACACCTATTTTTTAGAGGTGGAAACCAGTTCAAGGCAGAGGAGAATCCAGCTTTCAGTCTCTTTGGTAGAAAGTACACAAAGTTCGACCCTGAGTAATCTGGGGGCCATGAAGAACCCTGAGACTCTCTACGGTGCTTAGATGACTCCAGAGACCATGGGCTCCTTCTACATCCCACCTGTCAGAGGCACAAAGTCACCTCTGAACTTCCTGTATCTCACGTCCATGTTCCCAGTGAAGGAAGGCTTGGTGGAGAAACAGGCTTCCTCTGCTCTGCTTCTGCAATGGCTTCAGCATCTGTTGCAACACAGGTTAGTCTAGCCCAAAGAGACGGATGAGAGGATGTGTCTTGGGGTGACTGTGCTGTTGTATCCCCTATCATCGCTCTATGCCCAGACATGATTCCTGAGCCTTTCTATGCCTTTAAAACTGGGTGCAAGAAAGAGAGAGAAAAAAATGCGCAAATTTTTCAAAACAGTTTGTGCTTCAAGGACACAGAGATTAGCTACTGCTGCTGCTGAGGAGCAGAGGAAGCACTTTTGCTTGCTTTTTAGCCAGCTTGTCGGCTCTGTTTCTTTGGAGAGAGACAGAGAGTTAAGTTTTTTTCCTCTGGGACTTCAGCTCTTCCCTTCTTCTCTTCTGGGCTTGTTCAAAACACCAGAACATCAGAACCCCACCGGGGGACCTTCCACCGGCCTGGAGGGGGGCCCCCCACGCCGCCCCAGCTCCGAGGAGGAGGAGAGAGACCACACCCACAGGAGGACTCTAAAATCTTCCTAGGTTTCTCTCCATAGCAAGAGGTTTTGTTATTTAGCATTATTATTATTATTCTTTTCCTGTGTGTTTGTTAAATAAATAGTTTTTATTTTCTCTTTCACATTCTTCAGGGGAAAATCTTTTTTTTTTCCCAAACCTGGTGGGGAAGGGGCGGCTGTAACCTGCCTTCCTTTGAGGAGACGTTCCTTTTGGACGTTTCCCTGAATTTGGCCCAAACTGGCACAGGATGTCACAAAGGGTCTGCCAACTGGTGCAGGACTTGTGTCTTCATTAGTTTTGCACCTGTTTTTATGGTTTTGTTTTGGATTTTTTTTCTGTGCATGAAGCTGCCTCAGACATGCCCCTTATCACAAAGGAAGATTCTGCATAATTAATTCTCAGCATCATGGTCCCACTTGATAACTAATTTATTCATTCTCTTGCTGTATAACTGTTTCTCTACTTAACCGACTGACTTTGGTAATAGTTGTCTGCATAATTGATTCGTATTGCTGTTGATTCTCCCCATTTTTATTTAATATCAGAAATGATTTGGTATATAACTGCTTCATTGCTTAACTCATTATCTACACAATTGCTTGGTCTCATAATTGATTCACTGCTTAACTGTCTCACAGGACAATGAACAGCAAGTAATCGTCGTCCACTTTTCACCTCCATTTCCCTTCCCTACATCTGCCTCTTCCTTTCTTTACATAACAACCCAAATCTTGCCTGACATCCATTTTACCCCCTCAGCCCAATACAAAATGTCACTGCTACCACCATCCCCTGGCCCATATTCAGATTCCTCCAGCCCCCTTTAGTGTCTTTCCCCATTGCCCTCCCAGCTGCATCACACAGAGTTGGCACAGCTTCAGCTCTGGGTCTGCCATATATTCACAACATATTCTCAGCCTGTTTTGAAACCTTTAGGCTCTATCTCTTCTGTCCTCCTTTCACCACTTTAAGTTCATGTCTGTCCCCTCTATGGACATTTTTACCTACTACTAATTCTTGTAATCTTTCTCTTGCACATTTACACCTGGAAGACAACTCTGGACTACTCCACAAAGCCTCTACTCTACCTCCTCCTTAAAATCTTCCCTCAAACCCACACTTTCTGCACTGCACACAATGCCTGCTACACCAGAGGCCACTATAGTATTGCTGTCCTCATATGACAGTGGTAAAACTTTAAAACTGCTGGCAACATACCCGGATTGCTCATGCATCCTTGCACACACCATCACGCTGCTCCTGATCCTAATTCTCTTCACAGCATATCATGTCCTTCTTAAAAAGCACACATAGGCTGCTGACTTTGTCTTGTATATTTGCACTGCCCTGCCTGAGATACCTGGGAAAAACTGTAAATAATAGATGCATTTCCAGAAAGTTAAAAAGCCAACGCACAATAATCCTTAAGAAGGAAAGGTTCCACCAGTAGAGATGAGCCCCACATTCCAATCTACTCCTTCCCTTTTCACTTGCCTGGAAATTACATTTTTCCCCAAATCTTCTGCCAGTATGAACCAGATCTCTGAGGAGCAATTAAAATGCAGCACAGAAAGTCCTGCCTGGCAACCCCACTGCAGGACTCCTTTATGGAAGAAATAAGACCAGGGTTGTGGGGATATGAAATTCTTATTTGCAACTTATATGATTCCCTGCATGTAAAGATAAAAAATAAGTAACTCCTATGGATGATCTCCTCCCTTCTGTCTTCCTGCATACCGCAGTCAGAAGCAGCTGCTGCTGCCTCTCCATGTCATGACAACAATTCCTCTTGCCTTTATTCAGTCAAAGGTGGTGAATATATAAATATTTTGTATACAAGGTAATTCTTGGGTTAGCAGGAAGGGATATTGGTCCAAATTGTCCTCCACCGTAAAGGCACTCAGTTTTGATAGCTTTAAACACAGATGGTATTTATCTGTTCATTCTACAGGAAAAACACATCTGATGAGAACATAGCAGGATTTAATATTCTAATATAAATGCCATTTCTTACTGCTGTCAACCACAGCACTTGAATAAATATGATACCTCCTTCCTTCAAGAAATCACAGCAGGGTTATTTCTGGCAATTGAACCAGCTTACAGGGAGATGCACTCTGCTGGTGGTTTCTGCAAGGAGTTCGGTGCATGACCCCATTTTAAGATCTCTGGAATGGCTGTTTAGCGACTCAGAGGGTCAGGTCAATTGGTTTAAACCCTGTCTGTGTCCCAAGGCTGAATTGGAGCGGCACTGACAGGCAGCACCAGCAGCAGTTACTGCTGCCACCTATGGGTAGGATCATTTTGGCTTTATTCCTCAGCGATCCTTCCTTCCTTACAAGCCATAGCCATACCTGTTAGCGTGCGTAAACAAATAAAATGGAAGAACTCACATACTCATCACTGATTTGTCCCCTAAAAAGAAAACAAAATAACGAGGAAGGACTTTGCCTATGCATCCCCCTGAAAAGAATCGGAGAAGATTTTGAGCACTTAAAATTATTATCTGCTATAGATAAGGAAAACAATGACAGCTTTTTATTTTCTGCCTTCGGTGTTTTGGGTGCTGCCTTCACTTTAAAACCACTGGGGCACGTTCATCCCTGACATAACAGCACTGAAATTACTCCAAATGCACCTTATCATTTGCATATTTATTTGAAAGGTGTTACAGCCCTTTTCTTAAATTCAACGTGGGAAAGCATTCATACACTGGTGACTCTCATTCTTTTCCATCCTGGGAGGTTTTTAGCTTTTCCCATTTAGGATTAAGAACAGTTTGGGGCATTCATCACCCCTGATAGCTGTTAATCCCCCCGAACTCTATACAATTACCATGTTAAAATATTTGCAGTAAGTACCAGTACTAGTCAATGCTATTTTGTATTGCACTTGTGGTACTTTTAGCTCATTAGTCTTTCTCTGACAGTGACTAGTCCCAGACGCTTGAGGTGCAAAGTGAAGAACCTCAATAGCAGAGAATTAATGCAAGGGCACAAGAACCAGTCCCTTGCTATTATAGGGAACTGCACTGTAAAAACCCTTTCACAAGTGAACCACACTCATCTAAGGACTGATTTCAGTTTTTGATCCCTCCTGATTCCTGTGGAGAAGCTTTTCACAAGCTGTACTGTTGAGCAAAAACCTTTTCATTTCCAATCTACATTTATTTACAGCCACTTTACACCAAATGTTCTTTTACCAGTAATGTTCTTTCACATAAACAGTAGTTCTTTTTTCTATTTTTTTTCTGTTTTTACTCTTCCATTTTGCTTACAGATGGAAACAAGAACCCCCCTCAGGCTTTGTTTTGCTTAGTTAAACAAGCCACTTTCTTTTTAATCACCTGGGATTGAAAGGATGTTTTGCTCCCCTTAATTATCCTGTTTACACAAGGGTCTCAGTTTGAATATGGATTCATCTTTACTGTACTGAAGTGACCAGAATGGTATTTCATACTTGAAATTACATTACACTCAAGGGTGAATGAAACTTGCCAGGTGAACCACTGAAAATATCCTACTTGATACACCTTGGGGTCACATTTGCTTTCCTTGCAGCTATAGAACATTGGTGGGTCAACTAATACGTCCCAGAGCTCACTTTACCCTCCTTCAGTTTTCACTTAAAAGTACAGAAGATGTTGTAATTAGTCCTTATTTTGCACTTTGCATTACTTCGCCATTTCTGTTACCCTAGTTTTTAAGGTCATTCACCACTTCTTCTTTCTCTGCAGATCTCACTTTTACAACCAAGGGGGTTGTAACTCCATAGATCAGTGAATGCTGTGTGCCTGCAGGGATTAAGTTTTCAGGACACGAAGCATTTGCTTCATTTATAGTCTTTAAGCAGGGTCTTTCAGCTTTCCAGGGGTAATGGATAGATTAAAACCAAGCATTAAGCAACTTCGAATCATGAAAAAGCAGAAAGTTTTTTGTCCTGTCCTCTCCTAGCTTGTAACTGCACTGTTTATGCCTTTGCATGCAGAAATTAGTCCCCACTGCCCAGCTATTGAAGCAGATAACTCTGAAGCTACTGTAGCCTACTGAAGGTGCCTCCAGAACTCAGTGAATCTACCTGCTGGTTAGGACACAACAATCTTCAACATAGAGAAAACAGTCAAAAATGGGATATGGAAGATCATAGAATCGTGGAATGGCTTAGGTTGGAAGGGACCTTAAAGAGCATCTAGTTACAGCCCCCCCTGCCATGGGCAGGAACATCTTCCATTAGACCAGGTTGCTCAAAGCTCCATCCAACATGGCCTTGAGCATTTCCAGGGATGGGGCATAAACAGCCTCTCTGGGCAACCTGACCCAGTGCTTCACCACCCTCTCAGTAAGGAATTTCTTACTAGTATCTAATCTAAACCAACTCTCTTTCAAGTTTAAAGCCAGTCCCCCCTGTCCTGCCACTACATGCCCTTGTAATTAGAGTCTCCTCATCTTTCTTGTAGACCCCCTTTAGGTACTGGAAGCTACTACAAGCTCTCCCTGGAGCCCTCTCTTCTTCAGGGTGAACAATCCCAATTCTTTCAGCCTGTTCTCCTGTAGAAGTGGTGCTCCAGCCCTCTGACCATGTTCATGACTCTCCTCTGGACTCACTCTGGCAGGTCCATGTCCTTCATTTGTTGGGGACCCCTGAGCTGGACATACTACTCCAGGTGGGGTCCCACAACAGCTGAATAGACAGAATCACCTGCCTCAACCTGGAGACATGAGACTGGAAAGGGAAAAAAAATGAAAATGTTGATATCTGACACAAAGATAGAAAGTCATTTGCCCTAGGAGATCTCTGTAGCTCATGGTAGTGGCTTTGCTTTCATTAGAGAAGATGAAAAGGGGCACTGTGTGATAGTCAGCATGTGTGGGTGCATTTGACCCTGAATGGGCAGGCTCTGGCTGCAGTTGCAGCCTCCATCTGTACAGCACTTCTTGCACACATTATCTGCCATCATGTCCAGGCACAAAAAAACAACTGCAAAATGCAAACTGGCAGATAATATAAAAGAAGATACTTCAGTAGTCATAGTTTTTGCCTTTCAATTGCCATAGCAAGTGCAGGGCTTTGAAAGGAATCATTGAAGAAAGCATCAAAGAAAATACACTGCACCAGTTTCTGAATCATCCACAGAATGAAAAGACAACTGCCTGCAGACTCACAAATGTCAGCAATTAGTGCCATGCTACTGCCAGGCAGTGTGCATGGAACAGCCAAGCAGATGCAGTGAACATTAGGCATATTTCTGCTTTTACTTACAATGAAAACAAACACGGCTGTGCGAGTCAGCCTGCTGATGTCCCTGACCATCAGCATTGCAAGTGGTTTGAGAAATGGCTGTTCATGCAGTCTGCAAGTATAATAATATCTCTCTGATACACTGAAGTAATATTTATAGTTTATTTTGTAAAAACACCAAGGGCTTTCACTGTTCTGCTTTATCACCACAGATGCTGGAGGGAGGTGCTGCTAAAGACCTGCTGGCCTTGTGTACATGCAGTCTCAGCTGCAGTGACAGTGCTGTGCTGCTGTGACAGTGCCATGTGCCACGGTAGGCCACTTACCTTGCGTTTATACACCTGAATGATGCCATATTCACACTGATTTGCTGTAATTAGTGATTCTAGTAGGAAGAAGAAAAGGTGCTGCATGCTTTTTTCTGTGAATTTGTATCTAACAGAAAAAATATCAATTTGCTCTGAAATAAGGGCTGCCTGGAGAAAATGGCAGTGGGATGGACCAACAACTTCTCCTATTAATTTCCTACAAATATTGTGTCTTAACAACAGCACATAAGGAAAAAAACTTGTTTTCCTGTATTTCCCGGAACCAAACACACAGCACAGTTGACCCACTCTGGTGCTTAGGGCAGCTGCTCAATGGTTAAGGCTCCAGACCCACCCGGTTGCCCAATCCCGCGCACTACTTAGTTAATAACGTCAAGCCCCGAAATCTCAGTCCCATTGCAGAGCGACAAGTTTTGTCTGAAATTGTTTGTCTGGTTTAGTGGTTTAGGGGTTACAGAGGCAGTGCTGCACTGACGGTAGGACTAGATGACCTCAGAGGTTTCTTGCAGCCTTGACGATCCTATGACCCCACGATTTTATGATTCCATGACCGGGGGAATGTCCGTCTCCACCGCATCGAACCCGCAACGCCCTCGCAAGCACCGCCCCGCAGAAACCCGGCCCGCCCGCGCCGCTCTTCTCGTCGCGGCCGCCGCGTGTGCCGTAGAATCAATCGCCGTCGCTGGCGGCGTCACCTGCCGCGTTTGCCTGCGTCCCGGAGGCGGAAGCGGGACGGCGCCTGTGGCGGAAGTGAGACGCCGGGGCGGCGTGTGCTCAGCGATGGCATCCCTGTAGTGGCGACGGCAGCAGCGGCAGCGGTTTCCCTCCTTCCCCTCCTCCTTTCCGCCGTCGGGACCGAGTGGCGCGGCCATGGCCGGGGCCCAGGCGGCCGCGGCCGCGAGCGGCGGGGGACGGGCGCTGCNAAGCGCAGGTCCCATGCGGAGCAGCTGAGGGAGCTGGGGATGTTTAGCCTGGAGGAAAGGAGGCTCAGGAGGACCTTACCGCTCTCTACAACTACTCGAAAGGAGGGGGTAGCAAAGGGCGGGTCGGCCTCTTCGAGACAACCAGCGACGTGGTAAGAGGACGTAGCCTCATGCTGCGCCAAGGGAGATTTAGGTTGGACATTAGGAGTAGTTTCTTCACAGAAAAGGTGACTGAACTTTGGGATGGCCTGCCGAGGGAGATGGTGGAGTCACCGTCCCCAGAGATGCTTAAGGAAAGACTGGACGTGGCACTGAGTGCCATGGTCTGGTTTACAAGGTGGTGTTCGGTCATAGGTTGGACTCGATGATCGCAAAGGTCTTTTCCAAGCTAATTGGTGCGCAGATTCTGCCTCTTGGCGATTCACCTCATGCCCCACCTCACGTTCAGTCTGTCAGGGTGCTTTATACACTACATAACCCGGTGGAAACAACGCACTGTCTTAGATTGGCATTCAGTGTTGAAAGTATTTTCTACAAAAACAGTAAATGGCAAACTGTGATTACTTTTTTTCTAAATGGCAAGTGATGAAGGTTCACTTCTTTAACAAAGAAGAGACAGAGTGTGTGGATTCAGCCCTCACAGCTTTGAAGTGCTCACAAGTCCCACCTGCTGAGGTGATTCTGGCAACGGAACAGATGCAGGACCCTGTCACTTGGTGGGATTTTTCCCAGAACATTCTATTCTTGGAGAGCATCTCTTAAGGGCAGCAGTAGCGTAGTGTCCTGTTTTCCAGCTCTTGCACATAGAACTTACTGGTCAAATGTCTTTTCACTTCCAAGCCAGCTGTGGTAATTTCAACACAAAGTATTTTGTCATAAGTGAAAAACATTCCAGGTAGTAAGGAAACGCCTGGAAAGCAAACACGTTGATAAAATAGTCTTTCTTAAGAAATAACTCTGGTTTTGTTTTTTTTTTTCAGATGTAAGCATCTCCGTGTCATCATCTTTACAAAGCAAAGAGAATGTTTCCTTACCGGGAAATAGGAGGCTTTATTTTGACACTCATGCGCTGGTATGCCTCTTGGAAGCAAATGGTAATTTGTTTGAAACAAGTAGCTACTTTTAATGTCTTTCGTGAGTGGTTTTTTAGTTTACGAAGTTTGTTACTTTTGCTTGACATGCAGAGTTACACCTTGATTTTGATGGCTTTTTTGAGGCTTATGTATATACTAGGTAAGGACATACAGGATTTTCTTCAAAAAGGAAACATTGAGCTTATATAACTTTGTTTGGAATACTTTATTACCCTATTGGTAGTTAAAAATGCTAAGAAAAAGAATGACATTTTAAGAACTGACAGCAAAAAACTCCAGAGTTTCAAGACAGTGGTTTAAAATGTATCAACTGGATACCTTCATATTTAGTATATTGCACCTTGAATATTCACCAGTGTGTTACAGTTGGATTGAACACAGACTACTTTGTACAGTGCAGCTTTTAGGATAGAGCCTAGGATACTCTATAAAATAGTATTGTGCTAAAATATAGATAGGGGAATAGATTATTTTGGATTCAATGCTGAGGTGGGAGAGGTGCCCTAAGGTGAAGCTCAGTACAGCTGAAGTGACTTTTAACAGCTCTCCATTCCTAAAACAGAGACGTCCTAGTTCCTTCCCCCTGCCAGGTGGTTTCTTCTTTTTCCATGTGCCAGGAACTTCTTAGGAAACTCTCCAACTCTTCTGCTTGATTGATATTCTGAGACACTAGTTTAATTATCTGTTGGATCAGTTGACTGAGCACAGGTCAGAGTGTCAGGAGGAGGGATAAGTGGAGAGGGAGCATTTTGGTGGTAGTAAACTTTTATATCAACTCGGCTGTTGAAAGTGACTTGCCCTCAGCTGTGCTTGCTGATGCTGAACTGCTGGTTAGCTTGAAATAATCGTGTATTTGCAACTGTTACTTTTCAAAATGATTAACTCTTGTTCGTGACATTTTTACTCCTACATTTTGAGGGTGGAAAAGATGAAGGTATTTTTAGGGACAGTGTTTTACTGTAGTTTCCAATATATTCAGGTTAAAAAGTTTCTGGTAGGCACTCAGAAGCTGGCAGACCTAAAATCAGGGCAGTTGGCTTTGTTTTCAGTTGTTGAGTTTTGTACATCTTCAGTAGCACTGAAGTTTTATAGTATAATGAAGTAAGTATCTGCTTTTCAGAGTCAGACTTCTTGCTTGCTCATGAAGGTAACCACATGTGAGAGGTGACATTCCACAGTAACTCTAGAAAACTCCCTGTTTATCCTGCTGATAGCATGATAGTGCTGTACTACAGAAGCAGTCATCCTATGTCACAGACGTAGTTTTGGGGTGGGGAAACTTGCAGGTACTGACTGTTCTTTTGTTAGTGCTGGATCAAGAGGTCTATGTTTTATTGTCTTTTGTAACTGACATTTGTTGTCATTTGGTGCTGAGTATCAGCAAGTGGCATTTCTATAAACTGTCCAGTTTGGGATCTGTCTCTGAATGTCGCATTTTGTTTTGCTTAGGGTTCACTACTCAGCAGTCGGAGGTCATTGTATCTGCATTAGTGAAAATCATGAGCACCAACCTGGATATGATTTACAAGGACATGGTCACCAAAGTACAGCAGGTTAGATCAGAGGCAATGGTGGGGTTAAAGTAAATTAAAGCCTTGTATGCCTGCTAATCAAATATCCGTTGCTATTTATTACTGTTAGGCACTGCATTTTGAAAGTTTGAAGGTGAAGAGCAAACATTCCTCTGTATCTATTGACTGGTTCATTTTGTCTTGAGTTTATCGGATAGTTTGACCAAAGTGTTGTGATGGACCTTGAGATTTTAGTGCTGTGGGTTGGTATGCAAACCACAAGTAGTTTTTTAGTTTCAACCTTATAGTAACGTGACAGAGAGTTACTGAGAAACGGTACGCCTGCTTAGACAGGCATAAGAGGTATTCCTTGCATGGATTTGAATTTCTGCATGTATTCTTTTGTAGACTTGTAACAAGGAAGTACAGATCCCCTCAGTTATTTACCACCCTGTCATGTGGTACTTTTTTTATTTATTTCTATGTCTCACAGTGACATTTATGTTGTATTAAGAATTGAGCTGAAGTACAACCTTTGGGGCTGCTCTGTGAGCCTGGGGTTCATAGCCCCAGGTCGCCTTCTGAACACAAATTGTAACTTGTTTCATAGTAACCAGGCTGCTGTCTTGAGACATGAGAAAACAGCAGCTGCTGTCTTTGTAGTGTAACAGTCTTGGCAGAAGGGTATTGCACTAAAAAGTGGGATACTGCAAAAGTGGATTTTGTGTCACTTTCCATCTAGGGAGGTTTCAGGCCGTCCTTACTAGCTTTTAGATTGTAGGCAAACCAGACGTGGGTTTGTGCTGAATTTGTTCCACGGTCACTCAGGGAATGCCATGTTAAAGGGTCCTTTTCTCCCATGGTTAGTTGTATTTTACAATAAGCAGTGTCAGCCTCCTTCTGTGCCTAGCTTTTTTGAATGAAAGTTGTTTTGTGTTGAATTTAATGTTGCTACTCATGGTAGATGTTTTCTGAGACTGTTGGATTTGACCCTCAAGTGACTTTCTGCCATTAAGATGTGATGTGTAGGTTTGCATGGCAGCTCAGGAAGTGTGTGTGCCATCAACACTGGGCCACATGATAAATTTGTACCTCCTTATAGTCTTTGATACTTTGATTGTACTTCCTTATAGGCTTCTGCAGAAAGAGAACAAAGAATTGGAAGAAAGATTTGGAATGTTGTGGATGAGCTATTATCAAAGTATTACCTTGGTTAGATAAAACCTTAGGGAAAAAGAGATTTACATGTGTGTGTGAGTATAGGCATGAAGAAGAGAAAGAGTATGGAAGACTCTGGTTTCTGTTTGCTGAGTCTACTGAGGAGAAGAGAGAACAAGAGCAATCTGGAGACACTGAGGAGTAAGAAAAGAGGTGTCCATGCAGTACTCTTTCTGTAGACTTTTTGTAATGTGTCCAGAACACTGACCCATTTTTTTCAGTCTTGTGGTCAGGTGGCCTCGAGAGGCATCTTTAGATGCTACTTAGAAATAAAATGCTGCAAGGTAGAATAGCATTTTGTGACAAAACTGAAGTTAAGAGTGCTGTGTCAGGTTTGTAGGGGTGTTAGTCCAGAACCAAAAGCAAGGGACTACTTATTAGAGGAAGATCTTTAGTAGAGAAGGCAGTTCCTATTTGCATGTGTGGGTAGTGTAGGATCTAGAACAATGTCTACAGACTTTTCTATCCTTGAAAGTTGCAGAGAATTCTTGTTTGTCTTCTGTCAGTTCAGTGTAATGGACTTAGAAGAGCAATTCAAGGTATCAGTGCATGATTCTGAGTAATGAGGCAGAGTGACTTCCTTGCCAGGAGAGGCAAAAAAGGAGGTAATTACAGAAGAGTATGGTTATGCTGAGGAATTTTGGATTGAAGGCCAGCTTTCCTCATTTGGCTCAAAGACAGCTCTCCCTAATGCCTGCTAGCTCAAGAATTTGATGACTTGGAAGCAAATGTTTCCTAGGCTAATAATTGAATTATTCTGATCTGTGTTAGCACTGCCAGTTTTGTCAGACATTACCAATGTTTGAGCCTAACTTGCTTATTTTGTTACTGTCTTGCTTTCTGAAACTTGGATAATCAATCTGAAATTGCTGAATTAAAAATTTCAGGGTACCAAAATAGTCTTTCATATTTGTAGGCACAGATGAGAAAAAGCATTATAGTTGTGATATGTTCTGAGATTCTTCTTCCATCTTTTAAAGGAAATTGCACTTCAGCAAGTAATGTCCCATATTGGTGGTGTGAAAAAGGACATGATTATTTTGGAAAAAAGTGAATTTTCAGCACTTCGTTCAGAAAACGAGGTAAAAATCACTGGCTTGGAGAGTGCTACTCTAGAACTTGCTTTTTTGGTTTTTTTCTAATGATGTGGAAAAACATCTTGTACCCAAGAAGATGACTGGGGCTGGGATGGTTTGGCACCTTCATTAATGGCCTTGTTGATGGAGCAGAGCAGAGGGCACCTTCAGCAAGTCTGCAGATGATCCAAAGCTGGGAGCAGCAGCTGATACACCAGGCAGTTGTGGTGCCATTCATGGGGACATCAGTAAGCTGGGAAAATGAGATGACAGCAATCACATGAAGTTGAACAAACGGAAGTGCCCAACCTGCCCCTGGGAATACCCTCAGGCACTAGGACAGGTTGGGGGTGACCAAATGGAAAGCAGCTTGGCAGGAAGAGCCTGGTGGGAAAAAAGTTGACCATGAGCCAGTGATGAGCCCTTGTGGCAAAAGCAGCGAGTGGCCTCCTGGGCTATGTTAGGAGGGCTGCCAGTGGGACACTGCTAATTTCTGCCTTGTGCTGTTGTTTGGAAGGGCACAGTACTGAGTAAACATGCATGTGTATTCATCTATACACATACTGAGGACATAGAATAGTGCCTGGTTTGCCTGCCTTTTCATATGATGATTATAGTCACTGTTACTGATCATGCAAATTCAGTAGATTGTGTGGTTCTATATACAGTAATAAAGTCTACATTTTTTTTCGTACTCTCACAGAAAATAAAACTTGAACTCCAACAGATAAAGAAGCAAGTCATGGTAAGATACCATACCAATATAATTAAGAATTAACACCTGTCTAATTAGCTGGAAAAAATAAGTGTTACTTTCAGAATTTTATTTTCTAAGCTGTGCCTAATTGTATGATACATGTGATACTGAAATTGCTGTTGGCAGTACACTGTGGGCTACAGCAAAGGCACTTTCATGCGTACTTCATTTATGGGGACAGGAAACTGTGACTACTACAAGAGGTGAAACAAAATATAACTGAAGATATTTTTACTTATATGTCCTTAATTCAGATACAGAAAGTAGCTGCCATGTCATGGTTAAGGCTGAGTGAAGTTCTGCATTTAGGCTGCTTGTACATTAAAGATGCAGCGTACATTTAAAAATACAGTACTTACTAATTGTGGGGGTTTGATTGTTTGGTTTGGTGATTTTTTGTTTCTTTTTTCTCTGAAGACTTACCTGTTACCTGTCCAGAATTTAAAACAGTCAACAAATCTAACAATTTAAAATGGGTTTTTAAGACCACCAACTTTGGGACCATTATGTTTGGTCCTATTTGTTTGGGAGCAAATGACCATTGCAAGAAAACAGGCTCTGTGTAGAAAGCTTACTCTGTTTTAAAATACATTTGGCATCTAATTTTTTAATTGTAACTTATTTTATGGCTTTAGTTGCATGTAAATGAGTTAGTGTAATCCACTGGTAGAGCATCAAGGATCTGAGTCATCTTTTCTTAAAAGCAAGATGTCTTTATATTTTACTTTTAACTGTAAATTTAATTCTCACAAGGGCAAGTTGTTCTGTGCTTGCTCATACAAAAAGACACATTGTAAAACTTCAAGGAAAAATATTTCTATTTTTTGATTTATTAAACTGTAATGTATTCTGTTGCAATGACAACTAATGATAAACCAATTAGAGTTCAAAATTCAAACACAGAAATTGAGTCTAATTTTTGTTGATGCTAACCTAGTGCGTTGACATTGGCCTGCTTGGGAAATGCTTACTTGGTTCCAGCAGTAGAATCTCCCAGAACATCAGCAATCTTTTGCTTCTCCCACATATTCATCTGATCAGCAGTTTGCCACATGACAAACTGTCAGCTGGCTGGAATTCCTGCCAGGAGGTTGCATTAAAATGGTAGCTGTCACCAGGAAAAGCAGGACTCACTTACAGCTATTGATAAAGTCAAATGCAAGTGTATAATTTAATGGTAGTTTTAAAAAGTTAGGTGTTTAAAAATGTAATAAAAGTTTCCTGACTTTTAAAGTGTCTGTAGCTTTTTGTGAAAACTCGAGATGTAGTATTTAGAAACAGATTTTCTTCTATATTGGAAGGTGAGAAACTGCTTTGAAAGTTATTTTGAGCTCAATATCAAGATTGCTTCATGGAAGAAATCCAACTTACAGGTGTAGCCAGGCATGTGTTTCTAGATATCAGAGAGAATTACAGGCTATATGAAACATTCTCTGCATTTATAGAAGGATGTGTGCTCAGTTGAGTGCTGTTCTCAGGGTTAAAAATAATTTTTAGTTTTTGATTTTGAGATCCAATTCATACTATAGAACATCCTATTTCCCAGGTGAAGAACGGAAATACTTAATACTTCTGAAAATAATATACATTAATTGGAGAGAAGCTCGATTCATGAGATATATAAATAAAGATACAACATATTTGTCTAATTCTTTCTGCTTATGATTAAACAGAAAATCTTGCTTGCTGCTTTTTTAATTTTTTCATTAGGATGAGATTACCAAAGTTCGTGCAGATAACAAGTTAAACCTAAACCTAGAGAAGAGCAGAGTAAAAGAACTGGTAAGTTTTGGTTACTTTCTTCTAGAAACATCTCTACACTGAGTAATCTCTAAATTTGGATAAGAGCATCTTACCCAAAGAGCATTTTCATACTAACCTATTGTATCACTCAGCTTCAAGATGGTATTAATCCAAGTTACTCATCCGTATGCTGGTTTATGCAAGGTGCCATGTTCGGGTCTGTATGTCTTCCCTATTTTGATCTTGTTCTAATATCAGGATTAACACGTTACACTTAAATATATTAGATATTTAATCTAATATGCTGCCTAGAGGGTTTTCTATTGTATTAGTATATCTCTTTCTCTATTTTTACACTTAATAAAGTTTACACATTTTGTTGAATCATCTTTGAAAATGTTTCATTTCCCTGTATCTAGTTTGTCAGGAAATACCTATTGTGGAACCACTTGTAATTTTAATTGTAAGTTATCCTGGTTCATATTGGTTTTGAGCTTTGAAATGCCTGGCAGATCTGAATTGATGTAATCTTAAATTAGGGTAATATAGATGTAAAATTAGAAGACTAACAAGTTTTTGCATTATACATAGCACTCTAAATAGAGTTCTATTCTCATAGATATTTTTTTTCAGTAGCTTTTAGGATCTCAGTGAAATGGCATCTTCTAAACTGAAGGATCTTTTAATGACTTTTTCTTAATTATTATTATTTCTTACTCAGTCCTTTTTCCCAGGTGTGTCATAAAGACATAATATTTATCTTCAATCCAGGCAATAAGAACAGTTCATGTAAATATCATTTCTCTTCTCTGTGTGCCCCTAGAAGATTTTCACAGTGATCAGTTTAGGTAACAACTGTGTTGGTGATTCAGTATAATGACGAACAGTCTGTTAGTCCGTGATAGATGCTTGAATAAAGTACAATTTGGGCAGGTAGACTTCTTGTTTAAAGGTTAATACTTCATGCTAATGTTTAAAAAAAACATCACGTGAAATGTAGTCATTGTGTATATCATAAGCTTTGCAGTACTTCGAGCTTACAAAACCTATATGAAACCACTGCAGCAGTGATAAATTAGGCAGCAGTGTTTTCTTGTATATTCATGTAGGATTGTGGAATCTGGACTTCTGTCTATTGTGCAGAACACAACTTTATTTTGCCTCCCAGGAAAGGCAAACTGTGCACGTCAACTTCCTCTTTAAAAAGTTGACCAACTTTGTAGTATGTTGTGCAACTATAATTTCATAGTTTCTATGGAAACTGCTCTTCTTTTTTTTCCTCCCCCCACCCCACCATTTAAATGCCAGCTCTGCAATGCGTGAACAGAAAAGGAAAAAGGCAGCTGAATGTGGAGCAGGTTGTAGCAGATATGCTGAGTTGGGGGAAAGACATAATCCAGTATTTTCTATAGTAGGCACAGCATCATTGTTATATTTACTTCAATTGTAATGTGACTAAGGACTTAATATCCAGCTTTCTGAGAATAAAACTGAGGATAATTGAAGGTTACTGTGCATTCTTACTGAGTTACTTTTCAGAAGAGATATGTCCAAAGTTGTAATTGTTTTAACTTGAAGCAGTAAGTAAAATGTTCTTATCCTTCATTTTTACATGGAATAAGTGCTGAAAGAGAATTTCTTTGTTTGTCTACACTGATGTTGGCAGTCTCATGTTTCAAACTCCAAATGCTTTATCTTTTTATTTTTTATAGTTTATTATTTTATAGTTTCTTCTACTTTATTTCTCAGAGAATCCTACATTGCTTAGTGCACATCTCTTTATGCTGATTTATATCTTCAGTATACAGATGTGATTTAAAAACTTGAAGTACAGTACAAAAATTTGTTTATATTCATGTGTTCATGCATCACAGTGTCTCTAAGTTTGCTGTTAAAAAACTCAGGATGTATCTGACAAAACTGAATTTTTTCTGCACTGTGAAAAAGTGGACATAAGGGGAAATCTCCCTGTTGAATTTCAGAGGGGGAGGTTTAGCCTTGTCCTTCCTTCTTTTTCTTTTTATGCACTGTTTACGTTGTCACAGACGTGGTGATGGCTTGCAGTAAAAGGCCAATTTCACTGTCTTAAACCTAAGTTTAAAATCCTTGGGCCTGACCTAGAGAGTTCTAGACATGAAACAAAACTTTTAAGAAACATCCAAGAAGAAGCTTGTAGAATATAAATCATTCAGAAGAGGTGTATTTGGCTAACTGCGTCTATTTAAAGTAAAACAAACTATTTCAATCCATAAAATTATTTTAATTCTTCATGTTTCTTCTGATACTGTTTAGTTCATCAATGTGAGGTCCAATTCTTGCATTTCTATCCAAACATAATTTTGATTAGATTATTTTATAAATATTCTGCCATTGTGACACTTTCAAAAAGGGAGATTTATGTAAGATGTCTGAATTTCTTTTTTTATGCCTCTCTTCATTTTGCAGCATCTAGTGACTTTTTGATTAATTGTAGACATGCTGTTACTTGTTTTTATGTAGTTTTCTACATTTGTAGCAGCCTGCTGTCTTTTAACTTCAACTTGAGATCAGTCAAAAGTCTAAACAGAGCTCTAGATCTTTAAGGAGTGTTTTTCAGTACTGAGGCATTTATGTAGATTAATCTGATTTTAATGTTAAAGTGAAATAAGCTTCCAGAATGAAGGAAAAATAAGGTGACTTTCCATGTGGGAATGTCAGTAGATAAGGTTATTGCTGTTTAACTCAGGATTCTGAGATGGGTGCCTGATGACCTTGGTACTCTTCACTGGAGGCTGGTGCTTTATCAGTTGTCTATGAATAATTCAATTGCTCCAGTAGTGGGGCAGGAACCATTATAGGTGTCAAGGTGAATCAAGCCTGTTCATGAGTCAGAAAGGTAACCTGCTTTAAAGGCATGCTTCTTTATTTTGGATTTAACTTTTCCTTGAACCCAAATAGCCATAACTTAAAAATAAACCACAACTTCTGATGATCCACAAACAAAAGGCTTCATGTGTGATACAAATGTTCTGTTTTTAACAAAAATACCATGAAATGACAAAGTCAGAACAACTGAAATTGTGAGTGCATACAGTGCTGGCTAAACATTTCGTTGATACCTGAGTTTGATGTGATTTAAAAGTGTTCTCCCCTTCCTGAAGGCAGCAGATTATTCAGTCTTGGTTGTGCTTGTATGCTCAATGGATTAGTCAGCTGTTCCAGAGTTACTGTTTAGAGTCATAGGTCCTTGTTTTTCAGAAATGCAAATCTGCCAGCCTTTCTTCCAGCTGCTTACTAATATATACAGTTTCTGTGGAAGATGAGTGTCTGAAGAACTTGTTGCACTTCACATTTCTGAAGTGTGCTTTTCAAAAGGACAGCAGGTACCCTACAATGGTGTCTCCCAAGTGCTGCCAGACAATAATCTTGTCCAGATTTTGTGTTCTATGTAATTTGGAAATGAAGAAACATACTTTTAAGTGGAAAAAAAAAGGAAAAAATGTTTAAGGACAGTATCATGTTTAATTTCTTTTTTCCCCTTCTAGTATTCACTTAATGAAAGAAAACTACTTGAAATGAGGACAGAAATAGTGGAATTGGTAAGAACTTAGTAGCTGATTATTACACAGCAGATCTTTTTGTACTTGTATTATAGACCTGGTATCCTTTTTGGACTTGGTGATGTCCTTATGCACTTTAACATAAGTGTCTACAGAATGAAAAGGCATTCATTATATATATTATTAGACCCTCTGCATGTGTATATAAGCTGTTCAGTAGTCACTTTATTTTGAAACCTCATGCATGTAGTATTTTCTGTAGATGAAATTCCACTCATAATGTGAAATTCTTTCCACCACATTCAGAGAGAAACTCATTGCTAGACTCATTTGCCTTCATTTTAGAAGAGGTTTTTACCAAGCACTACTACTTATCTTTGTTTTCTTTCTGTAGTTTAGGGAATTATTCCTAGGAAGTCATCTAGCAGTAAATGATTAAGTGATTCACAATGTTTCAGTAGTGCTGATTTGAACCTATCAGCAACTCAGCAGCTGTTGTTCTCAGCTTACAAATTGGATTTTTCAGTCTCTTCTGAGTACTAATTCTATCCCTCATTTTTTAGCAGAAGTTCTGTCTTCTGTCATAATCAAATTCCGAATTTGTAGCTGGTTTTGTGGTAAAACTGATTGCAAGACAAAGACATGCTTTTCTACAGCAGAGGACCAATTCTCAGTTTTCCTAATGATTCATAAATCTCTGCTCCAGTATGATTTTGTCACGAGAGGCTCTTAGGCTTCTCAATAGCTCTTACAGTTGAGCAGTGACTTTAGTCAGTGGGCTGAATGACAGATTGAAGTTAATGTTTATGCTGTTAGATTGAGATAAGAAGGCATCCAGTTCTGCCAGTTTCTAGATTACTTGTTAAGGAATGTGTAATCACATACATTTCCTGAGTTCACCAAATTATTCAATTCCTTGAATATAATCAGCTAAGAAGGAACTTGTTCTCTTTGAATAAGGTCTGTATTAGCTCAGTTGATTAGAGCATGATGCTAGTAACACCAAGGTTGTGGACTCCATCCCTGTACAGGCCATTCACTTCAGAGTTGGACTTATCCATGTGGATCCCTTCCAACTCAGAATATTCTGTAACTTCTGTAAGAATGCAAATTAACATACATTTAAAGAGGAAGCAAAAATACAACTTGAAGGGATGGGTTAAATTTCTGAATAAACTAGGGAGTGTTCAAATTGCATCATTTTTTTGCTTTGCTTTTTAGCATGCACAACAAGACCGAGCTCTGACCCAAACAGACAGAAAAATAGATACAGAAGTTGCGGATCTGAAAACAATGCTCGAATCGCACAAACTTGATAATATTAAATACTTAGCAGGTAAGGAATCTGGTGGTTGTCTCTGATGGTGAAACTGCCAAACATTGTTAAATGTTTGGCAAACTCTCAATTGACTGTATTCGTAAAGGCCCTGATTAAAAAACAAACAAAGTTGAAATAGTCTTAGGCAAGATTAGGAGCCTTATTTCTGTACTTAACCCAGAAGAAGTTTCCTATGATTCACAACTTTATTTTGCATGGGCTTATTTCAGGTTTTTGCCCTTCTTTATACTGTTAATAATAACATGTGCGAGAAATCTAAAAGACTGCCTGTTAACAAGGACCAAAAAGTTGTTCTGTGCCTGACTTAATTTATGTAAGCAGCCTGCTGCGTGCCTTACTAGGATTTCTTCATCCATCTGATGAGATCAATGCGCAAAAAGGAACATTTCAGCTTTTCTGACTGTTCAAGGCCACGTATTCTTTAAACTTCCATATTTACACAAGTACTTGGAGAAAATATTATGTATGTGTTGCCCTAGGTAACTTTAATATTTTGACATTTTACTACTGAGTGCGCAGTACTATTAAATGAGGTTTGCACTAGAAAATTATTCTTCTGATTTAGATTTTCTGATTATTTTTTCACAGTGGCTTTTTCAAAAGTACAATCACATAAGCCTATTCATAGTACTGTATTTCAGATATATCCTTTAGAGAGAACCAGAAAAATGGAAAATAAAAGGTGCTTTATTAAAATGAGAGGAAATTCTTTTCCCTACCATTCCTACTCAAAAACAAGTTGAACTCTACATGGAAGAAAAAAAAATTAAAAATCATTTGCATTGTGTTTGAAGTGCTCCTGTTGCAAACAAAGGCAAAAATATTTTGTGTGTATATCTTGAAATAAAAATTTGATTTCATTTAAGTAGACATTTTAAAATTGGAAAACTGATAAGCCTGGTTAAAAATGGCTTCCATTTATTTGTTTGCTAAATATTTGACTGTGGTTTATTAATCCTGTTATTTATTTCCTCATTTTACATCTGTAACTTGCTATATTGATCTTTTTGGAACGGTAAGCAAGTAAGGGTTTCTTTCAGCCTTTTGACATTTTTCCAGCATTCTCTTTTTTTTTTTCTCTCCTTCTTATTTGTCATTTTTATACTCTTCCTACCTCGAAATGGTTTGCTGTAAATGAAAAAACTTAATTTCTCACATGGGAGTGGGGTGGTCGTTGAAGTTTTAGTGTTGTAGTAAGAGACATACCTATCTTTCTGAAAAGATGTTTTGAGAGCTATTGATTTAATGTTATTTAATGTCAATATTAATGCCATTTTCTTCCCCATCTTTGTTTTCTTTCAGGTTCAGTATTTACATGCCTTACTGTAGCACTGGGATTTTATCGTTTATGGATATAATGAAACACAAATTTAACGGGACTTCTTCGTCTGAGTTTCTGAAAAAAAGAAGTTTTTAATCATTGCCTGGATTTTAGCTAAATCTTGGCTGATTTATTTATTATTTTATAAAGCAGACTGTGTTGAGAATGTAACCAAAGACGTGCCTAGAAACAAACTGTGCACATACCTTGCATAGGTTGAACCTTACCTCTGACAGAAGCACTTCTGCCATTTCCCTCTGTTCAGAGCTGCAGGGCACCTGCTGCTGCCAAGTGTCCTGTATAGGCGAAGACTGGCATTCATGCCAATCGAGTGAGCCTGTGTGCTGTAGAGAAGAGCAATGGAATTATGTTCATCGCCTGCTCAGACACGCTGGCCAGACTCAGTTGCACGTATTGGACTGAAGTATTGATGATTAGTGTAAAACTGAAGCTACACATTCTGTGGCTTGGAGGCACTCTTGTATAAGTGCAGTTTGTGCTAACTGAATCATGCTTACTTCCCTCCCTCTAACACTTGTTCATACAGTTACTATGATCAAATATTTGTTTGGCTATTTTTGTAACATAGCTATCAGCTTGTTTTCCAGATGGCTGCCCAATCAGTTGTGTTCATGAACGAGTTCTGTGTAAAGATAGCAGCGTTCGCTGCTAGTTTTGTTTGTAAGGTATTTGTAGAGATTTTTGTGACTAACTTGCCTTTGGTACACGTAAGTATCTGATACTCATTCCATATGCTAATTGCTAGCCTTACCACTGTAACTGGAAGTTTGAAACGCAGTAACATACACTAGTTGTGTTAATTTGTAGTTAGGTGATACAAACTGTCTCAGGTGCTGCCTTCTTGATGAAAGGGAATTGATGCTTCTAGAAAGGAAAGAGATTTTAAATGGTGGTTATGAAGCAGGCTCTCAGGCAAGAGAACTGCAGTACCAACAGTCTTCTGGGGGTTTTATTGTTTCATTTTTTAAAAAAATCATATTGATTCTTCAAATGTGGAACTCTGATAGTGATTATAATATCTGAAGCAGTAGTGGATACCTGTAAAGATGTTTAATCCAGTTCTGAACAAACTCACATGAATCAGTAAGTGCCACTGAAAGCAGTGAAGAAAGATGTCCAGTGTATCCAGGTATCTGTCATTCTTCCACTGATTAAATGATTGCTTTAGCAGCAGAGCTGCCATCTATGTTCCTTCAGTTAAGGGAAATTTCCCTTTCCTGCTTGCTCTTAGGAGGGGAGATCAGTTTATGCACTGGTGATAAATGCTGTTAGAGCACAATAATGGCTTTGCTTAATGAAAGTAAAGCTTTTTGGCTACTTTGTGCCTGTACTGTAATAACCATTTAACATTTTTGTGGTTGGAAGTGCCAACTTTGATCATGTGCAAGTGCAGAGGAATAGATGGATTCGTGTAACAGTACTATACTGGTCTGAAATAAAGAATTTTGACTATTTCATAGAATATGATGAGTTTTCATTTTAAAAACAACTTTTTGATTTGAAAATGGTGTCTTTGGTTGAAGGTAAGTCACTGCTCATAGCAAGTCTTTTAAGCTAAGAATTCACAAAGTCAACAGCCCTTCCAAGACACTGAAGATGAATAACATAAGGAAAATTATTATTGTAGACTAACTTAACAGCCCCTCTAAATTAATGAATTTATACTCAAGAATTCCACTCCTTTGTTAAAAAATTATTTTCTCTACTAAGTTACAGGATTTGACACCTTCTCAAATTAGACAAGCAATAATTCAGTTTTTAGAATGACTTTGCTATTGGTCTTATCTTCCCAAGGCAGATGGTTCTATATATGTCCATGCAATCAGTACATGTTGGCCTGCAGGCCTTGTGCATCTGACAAATAGTTGCTAAAATAACTATTTAAGACTGATTTTAAATATAGGGTCTATCCTGCTAAAAACAGATACTGTGCAAATAAATTTCTATTTAGGGCAGGTGGAAGGAGGAAGTGAAAGATTATAGAGCACCAGCATCTTGGAATTACCAAATTGTCAGCAAACCAGTACTTCTTGGTGAATGTTTAAGCAAGGAATAAAGTTAATGTGTCATTCAGGAAAAATACACTATAAATAGAACATAATTATTATCTCCTAGCCCATAAAGTCTCCAAGTGTTGTGTAAAAGCTTTTTACTCTCAGTCTGTGTGCATGGACATAAAATCTTCTCTCATTTCCTGTCTTTCTAACACTGTCTCATCATATATACCGTGTGTATTTATTGGCATTCCAAAATTAAGAAAATCAGTCCATATATTTCCAAACACAAATTTGACAGAAATGTAAACTCAAGGAATGAGCATTTTGGTACAGGTGAGAATATGTTATAGAATCACAGAATGGTTTGGGTTGGAAGGGACCATAAAGATCATCCAGTTCCAGCCCACCTGCCATGGACAGGGACACCTTTCATAGACCAGATTGCTCCATGCCCCATCCAGCCTGGCCTTGAACACTGCCAGGGATGGGGCATCCACAGTTTCTCTGGGTAACCTGTTCTGGTGCCTCACCACCCTCACAGTAAAGAACTTCTTACTTACATCAAATCTAAACTGACCCTTTTTGAGTTTAAAGCCATCAGCCTTTGTTCTGTCACTACATGCCTTTTTACAAAATCCCTCTCCAGCTTTCATGTAGGCCCCCTTCTGGTACTGGGAGGTGCCATAAAGTCTCCCCAGAGCCTTCTCTTCTCCAGGCTGAGCAGCCCCATCTCTCAGCCTGTCTTCATAGGAGAGGTGCTCCAGCACTCTGAGCATCTTCATGGCCTCTGGGCTTGCTTGAGCAGGCCTATGTCCATCTTATTTTGGGACCCCAGAGCTGGATGCAGCCCTGCAGGTGGGGTCTCACCAGAGCAGAGCAGAGGGGCAGAATCCCCTCCCTCACCCTGCTGGTCACACTGTTTTTGATACAGCCCAGGATACAATTGGCTTTCTGGTCTGCAAATGCACATCTCTTGAATGTTGAGTGTCAAATGATCACTAAAATCATAAATAAGAGCTCTAAGTTGGCAATTCTCCAAATTTGGAGATTTGTTTTTGTAAGACTCTGTATCATGCTGTATATTGTTTCTAATTGGAATCAGGAGCAATTCTAAATGTACAGAGCTACTTTTCTGACTTTGATTGCTAATTTGCAGAGCTCTTGTTGAAAGACATAAGTGAAAAATAAACAAGATTGTTTTACCATAAAACCACTTCAGCTGTGAAAATCTGCAGTAGCTCCCCAGTGATTCAGAAATCACAGAATAATTGCAGTTGCAAGGGACCCACGAGGATCATCAAGTCCAACTCTTAGGTGAATGGTCGGGATGGGGATCAAACCCAAAACCTTGACATTATTAGCACCATGCTCTGATCAACTGACCCAATCTCATGTATCTGCTCATTTCCTGCCTGGCATAAAAAGGAATAAAAGAAAAAATAATCCAGAAATGTTGGATCTCTCAGGCTCTCTCTATAAGTCAATTTGCAAGCTGAAGCTGAGCTCCAGCCCTAATCTGCTTTCAAGAAAAGTCCATTTCTATTGTGAGCATATAAGAGTCTGTCTATACTAACACGAGTTGTGAGTTGTTCCTGTGAATTTCCCCATTTCCATAGGGATGTTTTTTAAGAATTTTTTTCCAGAGAAGGAAATTGAGAATCATCCCATTTGCTGGAAAACCTAGTTGCACCAAAACTTCTTTGTGTTTTGCAAAACAAATTGCGATCCAGAGTTCTTACAAAACTGTATTTACTTGTGATATGTTAGTGGGAGTATCCTGAGTTTGTCTATTTTGCTTTCCTTCTTGTTTTCAGTAAAAATCCGTAAGGGAGCAGTCTCCCTTTCACTGGTATGTATTAGACAAATTGTTTGCTTCAAGTATTTTATTACTATTAAATCCCATTCAGTCTAGCCCCTTCTCGATTGGAAGTGTTGCTTGCATCGTTCATTTCCCAGAATGTTGTAGAGTTGTACTTAAAACCACAAGTTGACAAATGGAAACATATTTTTAGTGTAGATACAAAATCTGCTTCAATTTTACTAGCCACAAATGTTTTCGTTTACTAGAATAACACTTCTCCTAGTTGTGAATGTTCACTTAAATGACCTTTCCACAAATGGTGAAATCCTAGCTCCAAGCAGCTATTAAAAATACCTTCAAGATGTTTTGAGTCATACTGCTTTAGTGGACTTTTCTCTTCTTACTCTTGCTACCATCTGCAGACCTTGCACAGGAAAACTGGTGAGGTTTTTCATGTGGTTTGAGTTTTTTGGGTTTTTTTAATCAGCAAAGTTAGGTAAATTCCTGTAACTAGTTCTCTTGAACTACTGCAAGATGTGAACAAGACTTAGTTTTGCATGTCCTCATTGAGGTTTCAGAAATCAGGTAAACTACTTTTATTAGGATTTCTAAAAATTATCAGGACAACTTACTATTTAACAAAACCGTGATTTAAATTCCTTCAAGGAGTAAGTACACAGTAAAAATAATTTGTAATGGTTTAATATATTTGAAAATAATTTATTAGTTTGATGATGTTTTCTTTTTAATTGTTTTTCCTTTATGTATATGGATCTAGAATTTAAAGGGTTTTTTGTTGTTGAGGTTTTTGTTGTTGGGTGTTGTTTTCTTTTTTTCTTAATTTTAGAATAAAGAATTCTGTATAAGCAGTACATTTCATTTTGTCTCTAAATAGAAAGTTCATTTACAATCAAATATGTTCCTGGAATTTTGGGGGTCGCTTTAATCAGAAACAAATGCATACACCCTTGGAGATAGATGGCCTGCTGTGTCTTTGTTAGGAAAGCTTCCTTTGGCTTAAAACATATTTTTTACCCTATTGCCAAACATTTATTGCAGCAGTGTTGATTCTTTATTTTACAGTTAAGTTCTGTGTCAGAGCAGTCCCCTCTTATTCTCAACATGCAGTGTTGTAACTACATAAAGATCATAGAGGAAGATAGCCAGTGTTTGCATAGTGTTCCTTTGAAATCTGCCCATTCCAAGGAAGAAGATTTTGGTTTCCTTGGTAGGGTGCCCAGCTGGTATTGAAAACAAAATACTGGAAATGAGTAACAAAATATTGCAGCAAATATCAACCTTGAGCCAATGTTTATCCCCATAGTGAGGCATGTCAGTGTGGTGTAATATTTCATATCATTCAGTTTTAATATCCCACATCTGATATGCACCCTGTCAAACTCTTAGAAGTTCATTAGATTCCCCATTGTATTCTGAAGTTATATCAGCTTGATTTGAATCATGAGTAATACTACTCGTGAACAGTCTCTTCTTGTTGCATGAGTAAAAATGTAGTGAGGGAAAAAAAGAAGGGTGGTGTGCTGTTTTGATTGTGGTTTGTTTTTTTTCCCTGCGGGGAAGTGGCACATGTTCTGTGAGAACTTTAAACAGATCTGTGTGGTTCATGAATATAACAGTGGCATATTTATAGCAAGCAACTGAATTTGGTCAAATCAAGCTTGTGTACAGGGCTCCAGGGTTTGCATCAGAACCGACAGAGACAGTAATAGTTGTCTTGGCAGGGGTCGGGAAGGGAAGCAGGGCAGGTTTCTCAGCATGAAGGGAGAACTCGGCATTCATGCTGCTTACACTTTAATCTCCAGCATGCTTTGGTCTTTCTCCATTGTTAGAAATCCTGTAGTCCCCTGATGCAGGACTGTTGGCAGTGCATGCTACTTCATGAATAGGCAGCTATTAAATGTGTCTCTTTTGATTGTGATTTTGTCCAGAATAATTTGTGTCACTCCAAGTCATTCTCCTCTCTTTACCCAGAATCTATTTTCTTGTGGCAAAGGTATACCATGCTTTGTACACTTACAAAGTTCTCCCAGTAGTGCAAGAAATGAATAAATACGAAGGCCACTTCAGAAGCTCCTTTTAAAGGCTACTTACCACAACCAGATACAGATAGTGCAGGAGATTTTTAAAATCTTTTATATCACGGCTTTCAAAGAAGTCAATTCCATTGCCTCATGTTTTACATGCAGAGTTCCCTTGTGTTCCTTGACTCCAGCTAAGCCAGGGACCTAACCACCTCTTTTCTGAGCTACCAAGCTCTTCACTGAGCATTTGATACCAAATAAAGTCACAGGCATGAGCCTATTCAAAAAAAATGACGTCTGCTGGTGCTCTGAAGAGACTGAGCATGCCTAGTGTGGATCTTGCATGTGGATTTTACATTTTTGTTCAGTGGGTTTTTTTGATGTAGTTAGTTACCTCCTCTCACGTGTTACATTGCACCACCACTCAGAAGGACTGGGCTCTGGGAAGCTTTTAAGAAGGAGCTCAAATTGTACAGAAATTGAGTGGGGGGAAGTGCAAAATAAGGCTCACACTTCCAAAAGTCCATAGGAAAATTATCGCAGAGATGTTAGTATTTTTATTCCCTCTGAAAAGGAACCATGTTTAAAAACAAATCAAGTTGATTTATTTCTTTAATCCTTCTAGCCACCTTCCAGTCTCTGCATTGCAGCATGCTCGTCTGTGTGAATTGTTTCATTTTTAATAATCTGGTTTGGGCATACCCGAACTATGGCTCTCAAGAAAAGCTGTGCTAAGATATTACTCTCTCTTTTTACTACAGTAAAAATCCATTCAAGACTTCAGCACATTTAACAGCATATTGTCTGCTGAGCTGCTTAAGCAGTTAAAGTGTCTTGTTTGCAACAGGGTCCCAGTTTGCCCTGAGGTATCAGACCACGCCTGACAAGTTATAAATTTGGTGATTCATAAGGTGCCGCTAACTGGGGGGTTGGGAATGTCTAAGGAAGCTAATCCTGTTTGATAAACAGTGGCAGTCATCAGCTAACAAAGCAAAAATACACCCACTGCGAAAGGTAAATGTTTAATAGAAACCTCATCTCCATTTACTTAAAGGCCAGTTTTTTGAAAGGTATTTTCTTTTTCTGCTGTTCCTCAACAGAAAAAAGGAAAAAAACCCATGGCTCTGTACTTGGGAACTCTTACCTCATTTTCCTTTGCAGTTCCTATCTTTGAATGTTCAGTATTTCATTTAATAAATTCTTTGGGATTTTTTTATATGCCACTTGTAGTTTCAACGCTGTTTTCAAGCTTTCTTGTCCCTGCCAGGTTGTATAGCAATTTGGAGGAGGCAGGGGTTGTTTTTCAGTGTGTTCTTAGTGAGGGATTTAATGTATTTCTTAATAAAACAGTGTTCAATGCATTGAAATACGACCAAAGGCTCCCTTGCAAGCCTCTACTTGTTGACTGAAGTTAAAGGCTGATTTATATGGAGGTTTCATATCAGCCTTCTGATTGATGCTTGTTTAAGTTTTTGTACAAATTGTATTTCAAGTAGCAATTTAAATATTTTTGTACACTGTTAGTACCTCACCACATGCAGCAAAACCACAAGACCCTGAGGTACTCAAATATCTTTGAATAAAACAAGCCACTGGATCACGTATAAACAGATACAAATACGGGGGGGGGGGGGGGGAATTGCAAGGTGCTAGAAGTCTGTGTACTGTATAAATATCTAAGATACTAAATAGATAAGACAGTAGCAACAGTGGAAGAAAACGTAAGCAAACCCAGTCTCTTCAGTCCATAAGTGAAGGTTA
This sequence comes from Gymnorhina tibicen, assembly GCA_013399875.1. Taxonomy (NCBI): domain Eukaryota; kingdom Metazoa; phylum Chordata; class Aves; order Passeriformes; family Artamidae; genus Gymnorhina; species Gymnorhina tibicen. The sequence continues at coordinate 2,323,010 of VXAZ01004978.1, forward strand.
AGGCATGCAGCTCCTCTTTGCTCTTGGACAAAACCCAGCAATGGAGACAGGCAGCTGTTTAACAACTGCCTTTGGAGCAAGTGTAGCTGCCTGTTCCCATAACTGCTGGTAGCACTGTGTTAACCCAGAAATCTCCTCACTGTGAGGGTGGTGAGGCACTGGAACAGGTTGCCCAGAAAAGCTGTGGATGCCCCATCCCTGGCAGTGTTCAAGGCCAGGTTGGATGGGGCATGGAGCAACCTGGTCTATGAAAGGTGTCCCTGTCCATGGCAGGGGTGTTGGAAACAGATGATCTTTCAGGTCCCTTCCAACCCAACCATTCTGTGATTCTATTAAAATGGAGGATTATTTTCTCTACGTTTCTGCTGTCCTGGGATGAAGCACTTTATTACAAATAAGTGAAGTTTTATATAAACTGCATTAGACTTGGTGTGAAAATCCTAACTTAAACACGTGCTGGGGGTTGGCTGGTTTTTAGATCTTTTACCTATGTTGCTTTAGCATACTGTGTTTGGGTTCTGATTGCTAATGACCAAAGGATAATTGTTCCTTGCTAATTACCCTTACTGAAGTAACAGCTGGGCTAAGTGATGTTGTGATAGGTCTAAGTCAGAATGAGCTTATAGCTGTGCTGGTGAGATTTCTGTAGAGAGATTAGAGAGATAGCCTATAAAAGGCCAAAACCAAGAAAAGTGAGTTGCTTCTTGAAGCACTGCCTCTGGGGGAGGAATACTTGAAATATATACAGATAATGAAAGGGAAAAGCGCAAGAAATGGCAACATTAAAGAAGGCTTAGGACCAATAGCAGGAGCAAGTTAGTTGCTAAGTTACGAGGCAATTTTGGACAGCAGCTATGTAGGCAAGGATGGTTTAATAGGTCTATGGAGAAGTTCCCATGTTCAGAGGTTGTATGGAAGCATTATGTCAGCATCAAATCATCACACAGAGTGCAGCAATTCTGTTGCTGGGAAAGATAACTGCATTGCCAGGGAAAAGACTGCCTTGCTTTCCACTCCACATACAGCTGGGAGGGCTGGGAGAGCTGGGCAGTGCCAGCCTTTATGCCTCGCTCAGTCCCACGCTCAGAGGAGTCCCTCAAATTCCAGCTCCTCCTGGGATAATTATACAGGAAAATCCAGCTTTTGGGAGCAGGGAGGTAGTTCCTGACTGCTTTTCACAGCACTTTCTACCAGCTCTGCAAGCACTTCAAACTTCTGCCCTCTCAGAAGAGATCCCAGCCTGCCTGAGGACGAGAAACAATGGCCCTTGGCATAATCTTTTCTGCAGTGGGGATGAAATAGGGCTATTGAATGATAAAAAGAGACTCTACTCTTTTTCTGGGATCCCAAGGGCTGAAGGGCTTTCCTTCCAGAATGGATTCTAGCATTCCCAAAAACAAAGGATGGTGAATTCAGTAATGAGTCCCTAGCTAGCCAGCATAATAGATTCACTCTATTTAAACCTTGTCCCAAGAGACCTGTATGTGGGTTACTTTTTTTTTATTTGTGGTCTCTGCTACCACAGAGCTCAGATTGATGGAAGTGCTCATCAAATATGTAATTGGCACTTGCGATGGAGATTGATAAATATGGCTAAGTACAGCTGTGTATTACAGAGACTTTGTTCCTTGCACTGATGCTGTGGACTGACATAGGCTGTTGCCAGAATCTTGATTTCATTCTTTTCGGTATGTGATAAATGTTAGTCAGCTAGACAGATTTATGAAGCCACATTTGATCTGTATGACAATTACGATTCTTTGAGCTCTTTCCCTAGTACATCCAATTTAATTTACTGTGGATTGCTACCTCCACTCATTTGGAGAGCTGTTCAAATAATACAAAGGAAAGAATACTTGGGAATGTAAAAGAAAATTGCACAAAAAGATAGCTTTATCATGAGTAGATTGTGCCAGACTAATGTGGCAGCTTTCTTCGGTAATAACTGTATAACAGACTTTCTAGGCAAAAGAAACACAGTGGATCTAATAGATCTTTACTACATGTTCCACATAAACTAACTTGAAGGAGACACAAATATAATGCTGTTAAGAAGTTACCTCGTGATGGCAAGACAAAAAGAGCTCTGTGCACTGCTGTTCAAGAAAGACCAATTCAAACTGTAAGTGCTCTGAAGCAGGCCTACCAGGCTGTTCAGAAATATGATTCATTTACCCTAACAAATGAAAACTGAAGTCAAGCTGACTCTGGGAATGCTCTCACAAGTGCTATGTTAGTAGCCACATAAGAAAAAGGAAAGAATTATTTAAGGTGAAGGACACAGACTTGCCACAAGTACACTTAGGGTGGAAATTATATATTCCTGACCATCAGAGAATTCAGGGTTTGGATTAGGAGTCCAGTAGAAGCAGCAAGAAGAGATGTGGTTGGAAAACTTGTGTGAACCAGCAGAGTCACATTTTACTGTGTTGTGCTTATGTTAGCAAAGACAGGACTCCATAGGGACCTTACCTCTGTTGTAGGTTTATAAAAACACTGGAGGAAAATGCTTTTTATTTTTTGGCTATCTGGAAACTTTTACCAGAGCTGTAACACAACATTATATCCACTGGCTCAAATGTCAGGACTATGTCAGCATTTTTTTACAGTAACTTCAGTTGATCAAAAAACACGTCAGTGTTCAATGAGTATGAAAAATGTGATTTTTAAAGGCTTGGGGTTTTTAGTCTTCTAATCTTCTGCCAATGCATCTGAGATAATTTACTATAAAACTCAAGACATCACTAATGGGCTATTCCCCTCAGTATAACATGAGTTTGAAAGGGGAAATACCTAGATTCTGAAGTGTGCTATGCCTTATTTTGATCTTAAAATGATCTTCTACATTTCTTTAGAGATATTTTTAATATATATGTACATCTCATTACAACTAAAGACAATTTGTCATTCAATTATCCTCCCTTCCTGCTAGGTTCTCAGCAGTTGAACGAGCCCAGAGAGAGTCCTTAGCCTGGGTGCTCTCTGCCTCACCACACCTTGATGGATCCTCTCTCCTGCTTCCAGAACTCCAAAGGTGAAAAAGGGTAAACGTGTGTGAAATGTGTGTATGTGTATAAATAAATAAATAAATAAATAAATAAATAAATATATATATACACACATGCAGGGAGGGCAGGTAAGGACACATCTGCCCTGTTTTACATTCATTGTGTCCAGCCTTAGTATTTAAACAGAGTTACTTCTGAACACACAGCCCTGGTTTGAAGAAAGGAGTTTCCCACACTGCTGTGAAAAGTCGTTTCTTGGAGTGTCAGAATTCAAGGCTCACAAGCAATTTGGTTGCTTTACGGTCTTCTTGATCTCCCTCTATGATTTGTATGTTCCGTTCCTTATTCAACCCAAAACTGCAGACACCACAGCCTTAGTGCCTTGTCCCACTTCAGTCTGGGCACCTCCAAGGGCTACCTCTTCTGCTCCCCATTGTCCTGGTCCTGCACAGCCTCTTGCTGGAGATCTGGGGTGCAATTCCAACAGCTGGCCTCAGCCCAACTAAGACTGATGGGAAGTTGCAGGCATTTTGAGGAGAACACATGAAATGGAAGTCTTTTCTTGTGTCTTGATGACACAAGTAACCTCTGCTCCTTTTCCGTTCACCAACTCCAACTGCTGGTCACCATCCAGCTTTTGGATATTGCAACACTGCATTGTAAGCCTCTGTGTTCTCATCCTTTGTTCCGAAGCCCCGCTCCTGCTGGCAACACCATGTTTTGCCTCTGGCAAAATGACACACATCTGCTGCTCCTCAAGGGCTATCTGTCATCCTGCCCTCCTCCACCAATAAAAGAGTTGCCATAATCTAGATTTTCAGGTGTAATGGGAAGAGGAAAGTAAGTGATTTGGGAGGTGCAAGCTTTTAGCTTGCCTGTCCTCTGTTATTTACTTCTTGTTTTCAGTTTTCCTGAGGAGAAGTAGGTAAGGTCCTTTAAAGCAGGTTCTTAGTTGGCAGCTTGGTGAAGGAGCAGTGGGAGTGTGTGTTAAAGAAACTGGGATAAAAAACAAAACCAAAACATAAGGTCACAATTCAAGCAAATAAGCCAGAGGGAACACTAGGAGCAGACAATGTTTATTGCTCAATGTAGTCTAAAGTCCAGGCAGTGTGAGAATGCAGCCCAATGGAGCTCTCCTGAAGCTGGGAGCGGAGAGGTGCACAGAGAGCAGGCCACAGAGGAGGCAGCATGTTTTTCTTTGAAAAGGGTCAATAATGATTGTGCAGTAGGCTGGAAATATTTAGTCATATAAAAGGTGTCAGTGCTAGCAGCAGAATAGAAGCTTTCACACATTCCTTTATTAAAAAAAATGAATCAGACATTAACTGTTAGTGTGAGGCAGTAGGTCAGTCACCATTTCTTACACAAACTATTGCAGCTGAAAATGACTGTGGGAAAACTTCCTAATTAGCCCTGTTGGGGTTTTTTGTTTTTTAAGAAGAGAAAAGCAGCTGAACTTCTGAATCTAGTTTCCTGTGGAAACAAAGCTTACACAATCAGTGTTTGTCCTGTACCTAATAATTTTTGTAGCCATCTAGCAAATCAGGTTTTGACTAAAGTTGAAAGAGTGATAGTGTTGGACATGATTATGGTTTTTTAAACATTTTGTGAAGTCTGGCAGCAGGATAAGGGACAGAGTCAAGTTACTGCCCTGACTGAAGAAAAGGCTCTCAGCCATTATAAGTTGGTCCCAGCCAGCTGGCCAGGCAGCACACACGTGCCGACAGTGAGTATATTTGTAGCTCCAGACCAGTCCCAGTTTGTTGTCTCTTGGTAGTGGCAGGGTGATTGGAGGCATGAGGAGAGCTGGGATTATTGTGGTGAAGAGATGTGGGACAAAGGACTCAAATCCGTAGGAAATCAGGCTTTGTTAGCTGTGCTGCTCAGGAACAGCATGTTTGTCTAACAATAGCTTTCTGCCCAAGCACATACGTCAGAGCCAGATTAGATTTCTATTTGCATACCTCTTTACCTTTCTCGGGAATGCCTCTGGCATAAAACTCCACAATTTCTCTTTCTTCCTTACGGCATGGGTCTCCTGGAAAGTAACTGTAAAAGTTGCATCTTATTTCTTAATAGATTTATTACTTTGTTTACTTAAAGTCAGATGAACTGGGTTTAATAACCACATCAAATGTTTGCTGCTTTTTTTTTAATCCTCTTGGCTCTTCAGAAATAACATAACAGAGAGAGAGAGCAAATGAGCTGGAGGCAATTACACTTTGTGCACACACACTGAGATCAGAACCTGAAGACAGCATTGTTGTGCAATGTAAACAAGGCATAAACTTATCCTACTGAACCCTGGTAGCTAGTGATCTGAGAGGGAAAGAATCCAATGGATTTTTAAAGCATAGGGATGAGCCTGTAGTACTGACAGGAAGAACAGGATTATTTTGTTTTCTTTAGAACTGAACACATTTTATACTTACTTATTGAAATAATAAGCATGGAAAAAAACAACCCACAAGAAAACTTCAACAGCCATGGTACAAAAGAATGCTGTACTATCCAAGGGAGTTTTTAATCTGCAGGGAGAGAGAACAGGAGCTGTGCTCTTCTTTCTGTCTTATGTAGTCTAAGGTCTGCATTATGCTCATTATAATGATATCCGTGTTTCTAAATTAAAATGGCAATGCCTAGATTCCACAGGGATGTGTGTCTCAGAAATGCATGTGCTAATAATTAAAACAGAGTGTTCAAATATTGCTTCATATTCAGACAAGAACCTTTTTATGCAGTTGTGTAATAAAAGAAAAAAGGAAGCTAGAGCCAAACTGAGGGCAGCATTAATACACTGCACAGCCACTGACACAACACGAGACCTTGTGTACTATTGTTGCCACCAGCCACACTGAAGAAAAGAAGTGTTTTCAAATACTAGGTAGCATTTCAGAAAGTTTTTATGGAAGTCCATCTAAAACCCAGCTCTATGTTCCCACTGCTAAGTAACCACTTAGAAAATTCACTCCAAAGAATAACTCATCACCTAGAAAGCAAATGAGATACAACTACAATGAAACAGATACTACTTTAGTAGATCCTACCACTAGGCTACTCAGTATGCAGCCATCTGTATTTGCCTTTTCAGGGGCAAGTATTTGGCACTTCAGGGAAAAAAAAAAAGGCACAAAGAGGCAACTGGGCTGTGCTGAACTGCATGGGGTAGGGGATAGTCCTTCCTGATCCCCCCATGGACAACGGGTTTGTGAAAAGAAATACAGAGCAATTACCCTAATCACAGTCTTAGCAAATGCGATTAATGATCAAACAGTTTTCCAACGTTTTGGCAAATCTGTCTTAGTGTTATTTGCCTTGAAATCCTCCCACCGCAATAAGCTGTGTGAGTTGACAAAATGCAAATTCAAAAAGCACTACCTTTTTTGTCCCAGGGGCGCTACAGCTTGATTATACCCAACCTACTCTTTAGTAGCTGACCTAATTTCTTCTGTTGTTATAATTTTAGAAGGAAGTTTTTACAGGCTCTTTGTACATGATACAGACTAGTACTCCAAGGTATCTTGGCCAAAAAAGAGGGTGAAAAATAGTCTTTTGTTCCCAATGAATTGTTGGTTTAATTCAGTCAGGTGGGTCTGGTGGAGGAACAGAGGAGTAATATTTTAATGCTTGCTGATTTTGCTTCCAACTTGCCTTTATGTGTTCTGAGGCTAAAATAAAGCTTGTGTTGCACATGTAGTGTGGCTAAAGAATTAGCTCCACTCATCAGCTGAACTGCCAAGGAGTCAAACCTAATGCATCGGCACTTCACAATCTAGCAGCTCAGATCTGCTTTCAAAACACCTCAAATGTGTCATTAAAGGGTAAAATACACCCACTGGGCAAGGCCTGCATCCCAACAATGTGGCTGCGTGAGTCTTAGGCTGAGTCAAGGGGATCCTGCTAAAAGCAACACTTCGCCCAGAGCAGTAGCAAAGGGGATGGGGTTTGCCTCATACAATTTTTGCAGTAACTTGCTATAGTCTGTTGATGTTTGCTCAGTCACACCTGGTCAAACAGGTTTACATTGTCTCCTGCCTCCTCATCTGTTTCTTTTATTTCTTTCTTTCTTTTTTTCTTTTTTTTTTCCCCTGTGGTTTGGTTTGGTTTGGCTTTTTTTAAACGTTTTTTAACAGTTGTGCTAGAATTGTTATCAGAAAGTAACAATGTGATAAAAATAGAGTGGGCTTCAGAGGCCTGTCCTGAGTTCAGACTTAACTGCCTGAGATCACTTGCTTATGATATATGTTCATTAAGTAATTAATACATATGACTGAGTGCAGAGCAGAGCTTTAGAGTCTTCCCAGCCCTTCCCTGTGCAGTTACGTTTTTCTATCATGGCACATGCCTAGTGAGAAATCAGAAAGTGGTTTTTGCTTGGCACGAGCTGAAAATTTTCCCTGTGCTCACAAGGGAAGAAAGGCTGACTTGCAGCGATTTTTAATCCAGGAATACAAACTCTGTGGAGATGAACTCTCTTGAATAGCTGTGACAGCAGTGCTAATTTAGAGTAAAGCATTTTTGGACCAAATAAATGGCACACCAGGGAGAGTAGGAGGTCTGGAAGGAGGCTGCAGAAAGTGTGGTTGAGTAACTTAGGTTATTGTACTAATGAGATTATGTTTTGCTTCGAGATCTACTATAGAGAGAGCCTGAGTCATTTTGTCTTGGACTATGTCATGGGGAGGGGGAGGCTAAGATTTAATGACCAAAATAGCTGTATTACTGCCAGGGCGTGCCTTGGTTCCCTGGGCACCCCCTCACAGCTGTCCAGCAGAGTTACAAGGAACTTTTCATTTTAGACTTCTCTATGCAACCAGCCACTGTTCTCCCACCAAGCCTCTCCAAGACCTCCCTTACCTTCAGGCAGTGCCCTGCACACCCTCCAGGCTTTTTGATGTCTCCGCTGATGCTTGGTGAGATTGCTTTTTCCTGGGATCCAGCCTGGGAAGTGTCTGACAGCAAGGACCCCCCTGCCTCCCACTGCACTTTCTCTGGGCTGGGACTTCCCTTCCCACTGCTGGGGCCTCCCCAAGCCCCCTGGTACAGTGGAATATCTCTGCACTGCTGGGAGCCCCCCTCTCCAGGGAGCACAGCATTCCTCTCCTTGCAGGCATTGCAATGCTATCAGCCCCCGCTGAGCCGGTGTTTGATTTCCCTGTTTTATCTCCAAGCACCAAGTAGAGCATTTCATATCTACAAAAATGTGTATATTATATATCCTGTTACAGTGATATAACATAGACTGGTGTAAGTCCCTTTTATACAACTTATCAGACTCCCTCATAGGGAATTAATTTACTGTGTTTTAATTATATTGATGTAGTTGCAGCAATACACAGTTCTCCATGTTAAAATAAGATGAGAAAAATCCCCTAGGTAAACAAAATTTTGCTGGCCAGTTTTAGAAAAACCTTCACATGCCTAACTTCTGTTTCAGGAATCCAGCAATCTTCTGTATGCATTGATGATAACTTCCTTCTCCAAGTGATAGAGGAGCCACCAAGGAGAGGTGCTGTGCTGGACCTTGTTCTCACCAACAAGGAGGGTCTGGTGTGGAATGTGAAACTCAAAGGCAGCCAGGGCTGCAGTGACCATTGAATGGTGGAGTTCAAGATCCCTGGGGCAGCAAGAAGGGAGCACAGCAAGCTCACTACCCTGGAATTCAGGAGAGCACACTTGGGCCTTTTCAGGGATCTGCTTGGTAGAGTATCACGGGATAAGGCTCTGGAGGGAAGAGGGGCCCAAGAAAGCTTCTTGATATTCAAGGATCACCTCCTCCAACCTCAGGAGTGATCCATCTCAAAAAAGAGGAAGTCCAAGAAAAAAGAAGTCAGCAAAAAATGCCAGGAAGCCTGCCTGAACTGATGAAAAACTCGGTCTGGTAGAACATGTCCCTGCCCATGGAGTGGGATTGGAACTCAATATTTAAGATTTCTTCCAATGCAAACCATTGCATGATCTAGCTCCATGCATGACTAAAATAACTGCATAATTATATTTCTGTAACTCCAGCCTTCTCCATGACTCCCCTTTCCTTGGTTATCTCCAGTCTGCCATCATTCAGACTTTGTGCTCCACTAGCACAAACCGCAGTGCCCCAGGTGATGTTTGTTACAGATATGTTCTGTATGGATACATTTCACAGCTCACTTGTTCTGTCAGAATTCAGGTGTGATATTGAATAAAAAATTTAAAGGAGAGAGAACTCATCTTCAAGTGTATCCAAGTTTGTGCTTAGCCTTACTCATTGCTTTTAGTACTAGGCAGAACTGTCAGTAGAATTTTTATGGGACTGGTTATACCCCAAAAATATAAGCATTCTTATGGCTTATAGTAGTGGTGGCAGAACTGCATCTACAGAGTATCAGGACCTGGGGCTCCCAGCTTGCAAAATTACTTTGTTTAGTTCCCTTCTAACCCAAACTATTCCATGAGTCTATGAACATTAATGGAATGAAGCACTGTGCAGAGGATGAAGCCCTAAATTAAAAAGCACTAGGCAGAAATTCAAACAGACTATGGAATTGCTGGACTGGGAAAAAACACTGTTAGCCTTGTAAGTTCATCTCATTAATTTTCTTCCTTTCTCAGTGCAGTGAAACCACAATTTCTATCCCCCATGTCATCCTTTAAAATATTTTCATGTTTGTGTCACTGCACTCCAGGAAGTTCATAGATTCTCTCATACATTTGTGACTGCTTGACTTTCATCAATTTCCATTTATTTGTTCCTGGTACATTTTAATCCCTCAGTGGGGGCAAGTAAAAAATCAACAACCACTAAAACCATTTCTATCAGTTTTATGAAATTGTTCTTTAATCAATATTGAGCATTTTTTTCTTTCTTTTAGACTGCTAAAAAAAATCCAGTTTCTTAGCTAGTCTCTTCAAGTTTACATGAAAGAGACAGGGTGGAAAGGAAAGATAGATTGCTCAAGTTTTATATTTGCATTATAGCTATTCAGGTGGAACGAAAATAAGTATTTAAAAAGGAGTGGCAACAGATTTTTCAAGGATTAGTGTTTATATCACAGATAAAGCAGAAGAAGACAGACATGGCATGATAAGAAGTAAAAGTAGTCAGAAGTGGGTGGGACTGTGAAGGAGGAAGAAAATTAGAAGTTGAATGATGGTAAAAGAGAGTCAGGGAAGGGACTTAAACCAATGAGAATATGGGCAAGAATAAGTTTACCGACTTTTGTTTGTGATATGGATGAAGGGGCTACTAAGGATGTCTCTCACATGGATAGAGGAGGGAAGAAAAAGCAGAGAACATACAAGAATGCTGTGACTTTAACAGAAAAGGTTGCAAAGCCTGGGCATGGTCTGTCTGCCTTGAGGTAGGACTGACTTTGATTAATTCAAGTAACAGGGTAGGACAAAAGGTAGAACAATGCTTACAAAGAGACTAGAGGAATTGAATTAGCACTTCAGGGGGCTCCTTGGAAGTTCAGGAGCAGCTGTATGAAAGTTGGATTGGCAAAGACACTTCCCCAGGAAGACATGATGGCTAAAATGTAGGACTGAATGGATGGAGAGACCAAGCTAAATGCATGTGTCGCTGGTGCCAATGTGACTGGGTACTGATACACCAGGAAAGGCAGAAGAGTGAAAGCCTGCTGAGATTTCCATGGCAAATGGGAATGGAAAAGGAAGTCTCAGCTGCCAAAAGGGAGAAGCAAAGATGAAGTTGTGAAAGCCAACGAGAGAAAGCGTTGAGAGGAAAAATAAAGTCGGCAGAGAGGTGACAGAAGTAAGAGGCAGGGATCGGTGAAGATATAAAAAAGACATCATTTAAATCATTTAAGGGGGCAGAAGTCACGACAGCGATTTCAGCAGTGCAATGAGAGAAGATAGCAGAATGTCAGAATGCAAGACAGGGTAGAAAAGAAGCTTGGAAGTCCTCTGTGTGTGAATTGTGGTTTTAGTAAATCTTGGTAGGATTTGAGCCAGGGAAATGTGGGAAAGTTGTTATTGTTGAGAATAACAGTGTGCACACTACAGGAAAGTTAGTGAAGGCTCTGAAGGACAGAGGGAACAAGACAGAGAAGTGTTATGAGCATGCGAAAGAGAGGTGGTGTGAGTATCAGTATCTTGAGGAACTGGTTTAATCAGTCTTGTACTGTGAAGAGAACTCATAGGAGAAAGCTTACTAGCACAGGTAGGGAAGCTGTTTTCAGATAGTTTTCCTTCCTCTGTCTGAAACCTGATGGATGTACATAGATCCTTTAGTATCAAGGCTGGTTTTCAGACAAACCAGCAAGACGGAAGGGAATAATTAATCATAAGGAGAGAGAGTTAAGGGAAGGGAGAGAAAGAATTTGGTTGAGAACTATCTAATTAGCCTAACTGGCATCCATCATGTACCATTACCTACAGCATCACCAGTTCCCAGTATCCACTGTACGGAAAGTCTGTGTAATGATAAGTGGGATTCAGGTCACTTGAAAGACCAGCAGCCGTACCTGCTGGCTTCTAATCTTATCCCCGTCTCTCTTTTGTCAAAGGTAAGAAGCAGGAAAACAAAAACCAGTTTTCAAAGTCAGGGTCAGCAAAGATGAGCACACCATTTGCATTTTAGTTTATTAATGTGGGCTAGCTCAGCAGGCAGTCTAGAACACTGATAAAAGATTCTGTAACCAAAAAAATAGGGTCAGTGACTGCAAATCATTTTTCCCCTAAAGTAAATGAGGCACTGTTGGTGGGGGGGACATTGAGGGGGGTGTCATATTTCATTTCAGTTAGGAAATACAGATGTAGGCTGGACAAAAAAGGCTCCTGATATTCCACCAAGAAAAAATTTTGTGAAAAGAGGTTCAGCTGGGCCCCATGGTTGTCACATAGTCCTTCTCCTAGGTGGTGCCTGCTGTTTTGGGTCTACATGTTCTCCCACTGTTTTTAATCTGATCAGCTCACAGAGCTGGCTCCATCCCTGGTTTCTGGCACAGAAACACTCTGTTAGCCCTCTGTAGAAAGTGAGACCGTTTACAGATCCTATAATCTCCCGAAATGTAATCGCTCTTCCCTTTACCTGACACTTCCCATTAGCTCAAGCACTGGTTTCTGTCCCTCCCTTCCCATAAAGCAGCACTGAGTTACTGAGTACCCGGTATCTCTTCATGGCCGTACGGTTGTGGAAGCCATTGGGCACATGCATTTCAGGGGTGCTAGCACTGAACTTGCCTTACTGAGGCAGCTCAGTACAAGGAATATACAGATCTGTGCTAAATAATCACTAGCTACGTGTTTTGGCTTGCCTGAGTCTCCTGAGCTTTCTTAGGGTTGGGATCAGAGACTTGGAGGCCTTCTGTTCTCCTCCAAATCATAGGAAACTTACTCTTTAGTTTGAGTTGGATCTCACAGCAAAACCAACGTGCTCTGAAAGGAGGCTTGTCTTTTCTGTTCTGCTTAAGCTTTCCGTGCCTCCGAGTGCACCCCCAGCCTGTCAGGCCCACAGTGGGATTAGACAGCTCGTCTCACCTGATCCAGTAATTACTTGCTGCCAAAAGGGGTGATCCCACTCCACCTCCTCCACCAGCCATGTACCCCAGCAGCTTCCCTTCCTGTGGCACTGAAGCACATCTAGTCTCACAGCAAGGATTTCAAGGGACCTAATCCAGTAGAAGACTAACTCTGCCACAGAGGGCGAGCAGTATTTTTGCTGGATTGGCTAGGGGAACCATCTCACCACAGGATCACATGAGCACAACCTGGGGGAGGCAGGACTGCCCCCTGTGGTGTCAGGGAGCTGTAAGAGAGGTTTGGCCGTATCATCACACCATACCCCACAGCACTGAAGAATCCATGCTTAATGCTGTTCCATGCTCCGCATCTGAGAAAATTCTTCCATTCCTCTCTCCTGGACATCAGGTAAACTAGGCAAAACGGATTCATTCTCCAGCCATCTGACTTTCCAGAGACGGTCCTCTTTTGAATGGGAGCAACTGACTTTCACTAAGTCTCTGCTTTCTCATCTCTGGAAGGTGTGTGGTATGGATCTGACAGTTCAGCTCCACATCCACCAGTACATTTGGTAACTCATCAATTTCTTACCTTCAGTCAGAATACAAAAATTTACACACAGGCACAGTCCCCAGATTGTCACAGACAGACATGATGAAGAATCTACACCCTGACCCAGAGGATGTGTTAATTTTTTCCTGATTATACTGGCTCTGGTACCAGAACAGGGATAAGCAGGTACTGAATTGAGATGAATTTACATCTGTTTTATATTGAACTGACATATGTTTCAGTTTCCAGTACTATTATAAAAATTAAAATATATAAAATACGCCGTGTGTTGTATTCTGATTTACTGGTGTAAAAAAAATCAGGTGTTTTAACCCTTTAAACAAATTTCCCTTACAAAATTTTTGTCACTCTCTACTCTGGCTTGCAGTGACCCTACACTGATATCTTTTTTTCTGGGTGTCTGCCTTTTTTCTTTTCCTTCATGCTTTATCTGTTGGCACAGAGCTAAACCCAAATTTCATCAATGCATATCCAGGGCTAAACAGCCAACTTATTGTCTTTTAACTGTTAATTTTTAATTTTGTGGGTCTTGGCTCTGTAATCTCAGACAAGAAAAGTTAAAAGTATTGCACACTCTAGTGTTTTGCAATGTCTCGTGCATGAACATAATTGTTTTACTTGGATCCAACATAGGTCTAAGATAGAAAAGCTGAAACAATATTTGTGAATTGAGAATTTTGTCTTCAGTTATGGTAATTAAAAGCACATTTGTGAAATTAAAGGTGTTCTGTTGTGTTGGCTTATATCACAGTACCTGTACAATACAACACAAACTACTTTTGTAACCCTCTGATTTGTTTTTGTCTAAAGTTTAAATAGTATAGCAAAATCTTGTGGGTAAATAAATGCACATACAGAAACCTCACATCATTACATAGGCTTCTAGATGTATGTTCATTTGGAAAGGAAAACAGACAGCTATTCACTAATCAACACCTTTTAACTCTGTTTATTTTCTTGGAGAGATACTCATATGTCTACAGAAAAGAGCTTCCTCCTCTGCAAGGAAATTATGCCATCACTGTGTCCCACAGGAAAACTTGGGCTATGGGGCTTTGGCAGCATGGCACAGTGGATGTATTTCAGACCAACACAGAAATTTGCTCAGTGACTAATTTTACGTGACTAAATGTGTGAGATTTTTTTCATAGGATGACAAGAATGTTTATATAGTGGTCTGCAGAGGCACTGCTGCACACCTCGCTGCCTGTGGCCACCTCAGCGGGTGCTAGGTGACTTAGAGTGACTTCTACTCTCTCGCTTGCAGTAGCTCAGACAGCTTTGAATGAATCACAGGATTTCAAGAATTAGCAACAAACCTCGTCACGTGGGCAACCCGCGGTGCAGGAGCTGTCAGAACAGTGCGGTGACTAAGGAAGCTGATGTGATCCCTGGATGTAGAATACCTTCTGTAGGAGTAGAGGGGTGATATTACAGTAACATTAAGGGAATAGTGTGTCTTGTTCTGGTGCCCACGCTTGAGAAAAATTATGTTGACAATTTGGGCTTCACAAAGGAGTAATAAGAGTTACATGATACCTAAGCAAAGCTGATTTATGGCAAAAGACGTACAATCAGCCTCTTTATTTTATTGAAAAGGAGACTAAGAGGAAACCTGGTGATGAACAGCAGGTTGTGTAGGTTCTTAACTGCAAGGGGCTCTGTCATCCTACAGAAAAAATATAGCCACATCCCATGGCAGTTGAAAGCTAGAAATAATGTAGATAGAGTAGTTCAGGGTAAAGATCAATTAACTTCATCACAGTATTGTGCTTGGATCATATTCTGGCTTAACAGCCCCAGGAGCCCTTTCAATTATGATGGCAAAGGTGGCGGGAAATGTGTGCATGAATAATTGAGATGATATGCTGTGTAAATAGGGCCAAATGAAACTTCCCTCACAGAACCTGAAAGCGCTGACTGGGACATCTGCACTTGAATAGCTCTTCATGGAGCACTGTGCAGATCAAGGACTCTTGTGCTGCTCTGGGCAGTTCCAGGAGACACTGCTCATGGCCTTCCCAAAAGCATGACTCTCTGTCTTCTATCCCTTCCTGTGCCATCTATGCCATGTTAGCCTGTAAAGCAATAAGGCATTCATCCTCAAATTCCTCCTCAATGCTGGATTCAGGGGTCATTTGTGTATTCGGGGGAAAAATACTCCTGTGCTTCTCTCCCATTAAAATCAATGAGTTTTTAGGCTGTCAAAAGTTAAATACAGAGTTCAGGCTTTTTGAATGCAGCAAGTAGCCTACAGATTGTGTCCAGGTGAAGAGCCAGTGGGGATCTTTCTTTCATTTCTTTGACTTCACACCAGTTTATTTCATGTTGTCTATTTAGATGCTAAGTGCTATAAAGTGCAAATCGGCATTTCTACAGATGTAGGGTTTAGCACAGCTGAAGCCTGTCTTGATTGGGAGTTCTAGATGCAACCTGAATGCAGATAATACAAATTTATAAGACTTGAGTCAATGCTTAGTCTCCCATGCCATATAGTTTGACATCACTGCTGCTTTATTACTGTGAGCATTTACAGAAGTTACAGTCTTTCAAAGAGGACTCATCAAATGCTGTGGTAGAAGGATTTTATGCTTTGTCTCATAGAAAATATTTCCAGAAGTGGACTGTTTTTTCTCCATGATCATGTGCTCAAAGAAGAGCAGAAGAAATCTGCGTTTGCTAATCAACAACTAATGTGAATCTAGGTAAGGACTGAAATGAAAATTTAAAATAAAAACAACTTTTAGCTTATATGGGCACTCACCAGGTCCTTGGGTTCCTGCCCTCAGCTCTCTGTACACAGCTCCGGTTGCTATCAGGTCCTGGTTGAAATTCAAATCAGTTTCAGCATTGATGCTGTCTCTTCTAATTGACTGTGTCCATACGCTTAGCTGGTGGGAGGGACAGAGGAGCAAAGCTGGCAGGAAGGAGCAGATGTTTTCCAACACAGGCTAGGCTATTCAGAAAAATGTTTTGGATGCAGGGGCCTGACATTGGACAAGCATTGGGATTCCCAGTGATCTGCCGTGGAGCGCTCTGTCAGGAGACAGAGACCTCTTTTTTTGTTAGTGCTGGAAGCATGAGGACCAGACAGCACTTGAAAACCACAATTCAGCTGGCTATCAGTGCTGTGCAGCAGCAGAAGTGCATGGAAAAATTCTGGCTGACTCATTCCTAATTCATCTGGCATCCCAAGGAACGTGCGTGCTGGAGTGGGATCCCTGGTGCTCCCACAAGGGAGAGGCCTGCTACCTCGGCGTGACGTGGGCAGCCACCAACCCTCTTTCAGCCAGGTAACCCCGCAGTCCCCATGAGAGGGGCTGGTCTCCCTCCTGCAGCACAGGGCCGGGAGTGGAGCCCTGGGAGACTTGTGCTTTGTGAGGATGCTACTGTGGGGAAGGGTCAGTGAGGGAGCTGGCCCCACACCATGGGATAACACGTGCAATGATTTGAGGGATCCATCACAGCCTGTTCACTATTCAGACCTGCACAGCTCTGTGTGTGTGTGTGATGTAAACTCTGCTTTGAGAGACTCTGCTCTTGGTGTACAGCCTCCTGCTGGGCTGGGTTTCCAAGTGCTTCTGGCAAAGGGCTGGCCAGGTGTTATTAAACCTTTATGATCTGTTCACACAGAACCCAAAAGGTAGGCAGCTGCAACCCAGGGCAAAGTAGATTTTAAACCTGACCTTCAGCTTGGCGGTAGCTAAGCAACATATTCCATGTTGGAGGGATTTCACTCACATGATGAGGTTATCTTGAAAGTATGACTGGCCTGAAGAGACAAGTAGAAAGTCTTGAGGGCTGTTTGCTATAAAAACAGAAGAAACAGGATCAATATCAGAGACTGTGATTTGCAGTTGTGTGCAGTAGCCAAAACTCAGAGGAGTGTGCAAGATAATCTTATGGAAAAGAATGATGATAAATATGAGGAAAAAATGAAAGACATGAGAGACAAATGAAAGCAGATGTTAATTAATTTAGCTCCAACCATGCATTCCTTCTACTGCCAGGGGCTGAAGAAGATAACTCCTCCAGGAGTGACTGCTTCCACTAATTTTCTGAAGGGATGAATGAAGTTGAGAGTACTCAAAATACCAGCGCTACAAAATAAGTCTGTGGGAAATATTTCAAACATTAGTCCTGGGACCGTGTGGTCATCCACACAGCCTGGGCAGAGCAAAGAGCTGAAGTGCGTGTGTACACAGAAGTTCCCAGTACAAGGGCCTTGGGGTGTCAGCTGTGTTGCAATGCCCCGAGGTGCTCATAGATCAAGAGGGCTGTATACCATAATTCTTGCCACAGTGGTTAACTTCCAGCTGAATGCTCTATCTGTGAGAGCATGGAAAAACTTCATGAAACAGGATTCAGAACTCACCAGCTACTACACACGAGTCAAACACAGAGTCTACAAGTTTTTATCTATTTTACTTCCAGAAACTGGATAATTTCAGGCAATTATCTTTCAGGGGCTGCAGCCATTTTTGCTACTCTTGATCATCTGAAAAAAAAAGAAAAGACATGAATAGAGACATAATCTAGAAAATGTGGCGTGTTCTAATAATAAAAAGCTTTGCCTGGCCAAAACAAAGTTCCGTTACTACATGATGCTTAATCTCGCACATGCTTCCATGGTTATTTTCTTGTCTTGAATCTAGTTACTTCACAGTATTTCAGTTTGTTATAGATTTTTTCATCTTGTGTTCTGCCACTGTTCCCGAGAGCACTTTTCATTGCACAATTCTCTGTATTATTTATTTTGAGGCAGCTTCTAGGATAAAGAATTAGTCCTGGGATTTATTCACAGTTTTGACATTGGCCAGCTGGGTGACTTCTGGCCAAGTCACTGCACCTCTTCACCACTGTTTTCCCAGCAGAAGTGTAGGGTAATAACCCTTCTGAAATCACATGGAGTTCAACAGATGAAGTGCTGTATAGTTTACAGCTTCTGTTTACAATGATTTCACTGATGTAGCAGGCTTATGTACAGAATTTCCCTTTGTTTTGTTTTGGTTTTAGCAGATAAAAACTCAAAGACCAGCACCTGTCAAAGTGCTTATAAACCTACGACAGAACTGGCAGAAACAGATGATCACTGAATGTTTCTTTTCCTCAGCCTGCTTTAAAAAAGGCACAACAGTGATAGAGACAAGCTTTTAAATTAGATGTTTGTGACCTATTTGGAACATGTACAATTAATGCAGACTTTGCTCATTGTTTTGAATTTTTTTCTTAAGGTGGCCTCTGCAGGAGCAAATACAACATTTCTTATACCTGTAATGATGTGAACCCTTGCCCTAGCCAGGCAGGGATGCTGCTTGAATTGCAGCAGCCCCAGGACATGGCAGGGAAGAGCTGCCTAAATTTGAAAGCCTCACTGTGACACTTACTTTTTGGTCCAGCCTGAGAGTTCACTTAACTCCACACAGAAGGTCTGTCAAATTAGGGAAGTTTCCTGTAAGTGTCTCTGCCTCTTCAAAAAAGTGCAACAACCAGATTAAATTTGTCTTCCAGTGACTTTCACATCCTCAGACAGAGGAGTCTCTAAAGAGATGCAAGTGCAACAGCCAAGTAATTTGGCTAGAGATGCATCAGTTAATTTTAAAAGATGTTTCCTCTTTCACTCTTTGGCATAATCTTCTCTTTAAAAAAAGTAAATTAGTACTAAATACATTTTCTTACAGAGCATCAGCTACCAGAAAGGTTCTTTATAACATACACAGTCATGATCCTGTAATAGCCTTGTACAGTAATCAGCGTATCTTATCCCTGGAGTTCACTTTTGGAGTTCAACTATGTATCAAAAAAATCCCCCAAAGGGGGATATTAGTCATATTACTACTGGCTTGCCTTTTCTTTGTTACCTCATCTTTATTTCCTCATTTACACACGGCATAGTTCAAACACTGTGTGCCCCTTCACAGCAAAGCTCTCCAATCCTGCTCAGAGATGGGGCCCTGGCTTGGATTCCTGATAGGCTATATACCAATATGAAGCTTGATTTACCAGTGAGAATCCAAGGGAGTTCAAAATCCTACTAGGACAAGTGAGACCGGACAATCAGGGACTAGGACTGTTGTTTTGGAGCTGCTGGTCAGGGGTTTTTGCAGTATTAGAGTCGATGATTTGTCCATCATCTGAGCCCTAGTAAACAAAGGCAAAACTGTGCAGTATTATTTTGATGTTTATTTTAAGTTTATCATCTTGCAGTGCCAAAGTCAGGCCAGCATCTGTTGATTTTGTAACTAAAGTACTGTTGGTTAAATTGTCCTCCTTACTACTTCATAATTGTGGGAGGAAAACACATTACTGGAACAGAATTTTGCACCACAACAATGAATGTAGGTCTCATCTAAGCCACAGGACATGAGAGAGAGGAATCAAACTGGAGTCAGCTGAGGACATCTCTTCTACCAGGCATTCAAGTTCCTCTAGGAGGACGTTATCCAACCCTTAAAACCTGCTTGGGATATTTCTTCCAGTAGAGCTACACCTGCAGTGTATGCAGGGTGCAGACATTTTACCACGGTCAAACCGTATCCAGAGTGGTTACACTTTGTTGTGTTCTTGGCAGCACTGAAGGAGAATGATTTAGTGAATTTCTTTCATGTATGTTTTTGTAAAAGGCACAGTACTGGATGTTCGACATCACTAAGGAGCCAAAATAAATATACTGTGGTAATGACCTTCAGGATGTGGAAGAGAATGTTCTATCACTTAATAATAAGTAAATAAATAGAATAGCAATTCTGGCCTTGTTAATTCAACAATGTCGTTAACTTCAATACAGTAGTAGACACCTGGCTCCTTCTTACCATGCTTTTAAAGTTCTATGCTAAGCAGTGGACCTGTACAGTCCTTTCTTCTCAGTTAAAAATTAAAGTTCATTCTTATACAGGCTCACAAACTACACAGGATTTTGATAAAATACATGGCTAATTTTGGTGGTACAAAGCCCTTACTCCTTTTCCCACCTCCCCCTGATTTTAGGACCCATATTAAAATGAAGTAGAGTTATCTTTCAGGTAGTGTTGATGCCCATCTTCAGGTCACCCCTTCAAAGGATGTTGCTGGATATGTGGTCATTAGCATTCATTTCTTCAGAAATGCAGAGAACCCTCGGTTTCCAGAGACAGAAAGCATAAGCTCAGATAACCATCACTTGGCACTTCTCACTGGCCAATTTTTCACTGCTGCTTTCACACACATTTGTCACTGGCGGTTCATTAACAAGGAATGGTCAGGTTTTTGTTATAGCAGGGGGGTGCCCTAAGCTTTTCCTGCCCTGTTGGTCCAACAGTGCTTGCTGGGTTTGTTTTCCAGCTCACGTTGATCCCGCCTGAGCCAATACCAAGCTGTAAGCACATACCTGACAAAGGAACATTTAAAAGATTTGTGTGGCTGCATTTATATTCTCTGTGAGTAGACATGGCTATAACACTTTCTTTTCCTGAATTTTTCACTGTTATTCAACATTCCTGTACACAAGACTGTGCCACTTTATGGATTGTGTTTCCATTTAAGTTGACAGAGGACTTGTATTAAAAGTTTGAAAGAGAAGTTGCTGCCTTCTCTGCTATTAATAGTATTGCTGCTTTATATAACTTCATGATTCCCATACAGTGGATAAATTATAACAGACAAATAAGCATCTCTGCCCACAAGGAATTTTTACTTCTGCATAAAAAGAGCTTAAAAGATACGCACCAGGAAATTTCGATGCAGAAAACAGATTGAGGTTTGGAGGGCAGAGGGAAAATGCTGCAAAGAAATAGCAAGTCTGCAAAAGGTCAAACCTCTTCTAGAGATGAGACACAGTCAACAGAACTAGGGCCAGCATTAATGTCTCATAAAACATACAGAAATTCCTGGATGAGCAGTGAAAATTCAGAGGTCAGGAACAGAGAAGAAAAGGCTATCTTTCTTATAAAGTGTTTAATTTTCCAAGTGTATTTCCTCTTGCCCAAGCTTTGTCTCACCTCTTCCTATGAGCCAAGGATGACATGTCACTGAGTCATATCTCACTTCAGCTGCATTGCATCTTCAGCAGCTTTTGTCCCCACCTCTTCAGCATTTTTGCTGGTGCTACCTTCTGTTCTCCTTGCTCAGACACAAAGCTCAGGCAGGGTGGAGGGACAGCGAGCTTGCCCATACCCACTGCCGCTCTTTCTGCTGGGCCACCTGTGTGCCGGGCTGGGCTACACACACAGCTTGGCTTTGTGGCGATCAGGGTGGCACTGAACAGCTCCTATGGGATCCACAGGGGCCAGGTAAAGACCCTTGTGCTGAATTGCGTCAAATAAAGGGTTTCATGCTGCAGGCAGAGGATTTGGAGCGTAAACGTATGGTTTAAATAATATGCTGTCTCTAGAAGCCAAATATGTACTACAAGAGATCACTAAGAGCAAACAACTCCCCCCTCCCCCCAAATTATACTATTTAAAAGGGCATGGATTGAAATTTACCATACAGTGAGTTTAATGTAAATATCTCATGCCTGTAAAAATATTGTAAGACATTATAAAGGTTTCAAAGTCAAGCATCCATAATCATTAGAAACGTGATAATTTGAGTGAAGCATTGCAGCTTTAATTCTTTCTGAGTGCACTTGCATCCTGGTAGTCTTAATTTTTATGATCACATATAACTCTTTTAAGAACACAGAATGCTTGATTCTGGTTCATATGTTTTTGTCAAATGTGCTGGAATGGGAGAGATGTCTCCATGCACTTTTCTTTCTCCATTAAATGCTGACACAGCTGAGGTGAGAAGTTAGGTGAGAAGCTCAACATACTGGTCAGTGAAGTGATTCATGCTTCTGGTACTGACACAGAGCACTCTTACAGGGAGTACTACATTTGTTCCCAGTAAATTTCACCACCAGCTGACCCATGACCGGTGCAAGCCTTGCACAGAGAGAAACTGTAGTGTTTGATGTTCCTGGTGAGCTCTCACAGTGTGTCACTCACTGGCTAAGAGGCCTGGGTGGCCCAGAAAACTTACGTCAATCTGCAGTATGGCGGCAGCTTTTGAAAATGTATTTTCAGGTTCTTCATTTTAGCATGGACCCTAAGGTTGTTGCAAACAAGAAAAATCTAACTTAATTAACCTAAGGGTATGATTTTCTTATGGGATTTGCCTTGCTCTCACTAATGAGCTGGTTCCAATACAACTTCATGCTATTGGTTACTGTTGGAGGGGCTGACCTCCACAGCACTGGGCCTCCTACAGATTGCACCTTTGGAAGGGTGAGTTCAGAGCAGGGGATGAATGCTATAGGTCATATGAATTTAATATGGATCTCCAGTACGCTCGCGAGTTGCTACAACTGTGCTGTCCCCAAGCCCGGCACCTGAGTGCAATGCACTACACAAAAGGAGGTCTTTGCATTCACAGAGTTTACTCCAAGTTCCTTGGCACATCAACAAGGTAACATATTCACTAGAAGAAATAAGGACTCTCTAACACAAGGGCACAATATATTCACTAGAAGAAATAAGGAGTCTCTAACGAGTCTCAAGCAAGTTTATCCTAGAACAGACCATTAAAATTAAGTAAGCCACTTGTTTATCAAAAAGTTCATTTAATTACCAAGAAGAAGCCAAATGTGACAAATCCATCACAACACTGAATTATTTTACTTCAAACTTTATGTTTTAAAATAAATTCCTCTCTACCATGAGACCTGGGAGTACAGACAGTATTTGCCTACTAGCAAGCATTATTATGCATTAATTACCTTAAGAAACAGAAGAGCGAAACTGAAGTTAGCAATATACAATGGAGAGCTTTTTGAGATGGAAAGGATTCGCACTCCGTGCTTTTCCTCAGCCCTTCTCAAAATATACCAGATATATTAAATGTGAGGGGACCTATATATATCTATATATATACAGATTACTGGTTGTTTCTCTACAAAGCTGTAACAGCAAGAAGAACACTGTCAGGTCAAATTAAGGGTTGCTGATTTTTATTATTTCATTGCAAATTCTTCAACACTTTTTTTTTTCCGGGGGTCAAAGTCAAGACACTACAGTAAGAATCCTACCTTTTATATTTTTTAAGCAAATTTTTAATTTTTCTGTACCACGAAGCTTGTAAATATGAAAAGAAAGTCTCCTAAAAACTCATAAAACAGATGGCAAATAACCAACCACCTACCTATCTTCTCTAAATGTCTTATTTTTAAGAAAATGGGCTTTTAAGCCAACTTCATTTGTGGGTGGGCATTGACTCATGAGTTTTGAACACTCACTGTGGCGATGTAAATCTTGATCAGAACTTAAATTCCATGTTTCAAAAAATAACAGTTGAAAAGAAAAATTAAAGACAGTGCTTGTATTCCATTTAATTTTCAGACTATCCAATTTAAAAATGTATTTTCAAATCACTCAAGCATTCCCTGGCATTTCTGCTAGTCAAAACACAAGAGAAACCTGTTAGTGTCTCAGTCACAGGAGGTTTAATGAAGAGTTCAAGCAAGCACCTATCGGGAATGCTTATGGCATAGCAGGTCCAGCCACAGAGGGGAGGGGAGGTCAGATCATCCCTCAGTTTTTCTCAGCTTTTTGATTCCTAGAAAGGAATTATTATTGAGACACTTCAAAGGGGGGCAATGCCTTGCAGCTGTGACAAATCAGTGATGATACTGTGGTTTTTATATACTGAAAATTTTTATGTCATATTCTATAATATCCTCACACAGATAAGTTCATAAGGTAAGATAAAAGAAGCTGTCAAGTAGATGAGATTCAGTCATTTTCAAGCTGATTAAACAATATTGTTGATGACAGAGGTTTGGCTTGGCAAACAATAATAATTGCTGATCATAATAATAATATGTACTAGAACAGGAAGCTACTCTTCCTCCAAGCTTCTGAGCATATGCACTGCAATCATGACAGCATACGTAATGGCAAGTTAATCTTAAAAACAATCACCTGCAAAATCATGACCTTGTTTGAAATATTTTAATTGCTCTGTCATGCAAGTATTCTCCAAGGTTACTGGCTGAACAAAGTCAGAAGAATTACTTTGCATTTTGTCAGACAATGTGTTTTGTAGACATGTTTTTATACTTCTGAAATAAAAGGAGGCAACTGTCTGTACATCCTACAGGCTTCTTGTATATTTAACGAATTCCATAAATCATAACATAGTGATTGGACACGTACAAAAAAGGGCAGCAGGTTTTCGGGATTTCAGATCTCAGCAGATATTCAGGATTCAATGCTAACTTGTTTCCCTGGAACAGATGTGAAAGAGACAAACTACAGATTGGTAGGAGTGGGAGCAGCTACAATAGCTGAAGATTATTAGAACACTGTGTTTTCACCTGACAATTTAACGTCACTAAAGTCCATTTAAAATCTACTTTTGTCACTAAATTAACATGTGGAGCATTTGAATTTGTGTGTGTGACAGATGTAGAGAGGAAAAAAACAGTTTCTCATATGTAAGCATCTCTTTTGCTGAAGAGCCAAGTGAGCTAAAGAAAAAAGCAAGACAAAACTTTATCTGTGTGCAATTCCTGAAGCCTTACTCATCTCACTTCCTGATTCTTCTTTTTGGCCTCCTTTCCCTTAGGGCCCTCCCACCTCTATAAACACCATAACAATAATTATCGCGTCAGTGGAGACTTAAACATTCCTGACATCCTAACATCTAACAAGTACAGGACATTTCTCAAAGGCCTAGCCTGGCTTTCAAGAAGTGGGTCAGCTTGACACATCCCATGTGCTTCTGAAAGCCTGCAGTCTTTGAGCTTGCTCATCTATGGTAATGGGCACCCTACCAATGCACGGGCTAGAAACAAAACACTGCCTGGTTTGCCAGGGGAACTTTGAATTGTTTACCGAAAGCGCGTAACTCTTAAATCTCCATCCTAAACATCACAGAGAGGATGTCTGATGGTGCCTGGTCACACAGCAGTTTCCAAACTCAGCAGTTTTGTGACCCACCTGCCCCCCGTTAGCTAAAAGGGTGCTGGAATTCCTCCAGCTGCACGCAGGAGTCAGACTGCTGATGTGCCCAGCCAGGGTAAGACAAAAGGGAGCTCAGAGTGTTTCCATCCATTAGTCCAAGGAGGCTGCATGGTGAGCTCTTCTCTTCTTTCATTTCATCTCCTCCTGTCCTTCAGCCTCACTTCACTTGGTTACATACCACAACAGGATTTTTTAGTCCTGGCTGATCTGGCCAAACAAACTCTTTTCCCACAGAAATTCTGGCCACTGCAGGTTTTTTTCAGTCACCCTTCAATAGTTTTTCTTATATTTCAACATTTAAATCATGCCAACTTGCTTCCACCCTCGGCAGAAATTCATGATGACTCAGAAATGGATCTTGTCCTGCTAGATGAGAATCACTTCTCTAATAGTGCTATGGTTTGATATCTGTTTTCACAAGGGAATAAACCAATGTATCTCATCATATTTTCTATCCTGCCCCCACATAAATTTGTGTTGTGAATAAAACACATTCTATTCAGCTTGGAGGGAATTTTATTTTTGAGCACATTTTGACATTTTAGTTAGAATATGATGCTTGTACAGTAGCCCAGGCAGCAGAGACTATAAAACCTTCTATTTATGATCTATTCCAATGAACAGATTTTCAGTTCTCCTTAAACTGACTTTAATATTAAGTAAAAAACCCACGACTCTGTGCACCAGAAAATGATCCAAAATAATTGTTCTTCAGCATGGAAAGATGATATGGTAAAGATCTGTGAACAGTTACTTTGGAAGAAAAGCATGAAGTTAGCTATGAATAAACTCTCTAAACTCATTAACAAAATGCAAAGAAATTTAAAAAAAAAAAATTGGAGGGCAGAGATTAAATTTGGTGAGATTTTGTATAAAGAGTGAATCATACTTCTATAAAACTTGGTGTGCCTGTAGATCACTGTGTTCATGTACAGACCAGAAAGGTAAGAACAGAATAAAGAGAACAAGCCTGATCCCGCTGTGTATACATGCTGATGTTCAAGTACCAAAACTAAATGAATATAGATCCATATCTCTCCCTATATATTGTGTGTATATATATATATAAATACCACAACTGAAGCATTGGCAAACAAGTGAGATGTCTAATTGCTCTTGCTCTAAGATAGCACTGGCATAGTTGAGTCATACAACGAAATTATTTCTATTAGCAGATTGCTGAGCTTTATCAAAGCAGAAGCACCGTATCATGGGTGAGCAGCAATATAGTAATACTGCAAATTGCAACCGGATTACCATTTGATTCAACAAAGTTAATAGGTGATGATGGCCTATAATTCACATGTGATTCATTTTGGCAAGCCTTCCACTTATCAGTTCATCGGGCCTATCCGATACATAAGCAAGTAAATCAGCAGGGGGAAAAAACAGTCCAAAGAGAAAAGGGCTCAGCAAAAAAATCCTCCAGGTAATTTGAAGACATCTATCTTTCAAACTGTTGAAATATCATCGCCTACTTCTTAGTGGTTTTCTTTTCTTGCTAGGATCAGTAATTCAGCTCAGTAGGCACAATAATAAATAACACACTGCTGATTTCCAAGCAGCTTCTAGAAGCAGGGAAAATTAATTCCAAAACAGTTACAAAGAAACTACGCACTGGAAAAACTTAACTGGGAGGAATACTAAACAAAGAACAGCAAACAGTTACCATCACTACAAACGAGAGATATTAAATTTCGGAGAAGTGGCTGGAAATGTGTCAGGCTGGCAGCCGCAGCACACGCACTAAATTCATGTGCAACTAAGGAGGCTTGGTCCTACAGCGGGGACAAAGGACACATACAGAAATAGACTCCCAAGGAGAATCCTGCCTCTGTTTCTTGATGACAGCCAGAATGCTATCGGCATCACTGGCACAGATGGCCATAGCCCACTTACTCACTCTTAATGAAAACACCGAGAGCAGCCAACACAGGATCCAGGAGCTAAATTAACCTCTGCAACATCGAGGCTGTGCACAAAGATCCGCTGTGAGAAGAAGATGCACTTGTGCCATCAGGACAATTTAATTCTTACTGGTGCTGCCTGAAGGGTGTCAGTTGGGGGTTGCTCTCCCCTCTCCTCTGGCTCTGGATTCCCCAAGGAGAGCGAAGGGTGCACTGATGGTGAGCTGATGCCCACACAGCATGCCTGCCTGGAGGATATGGCTCCTGGACTGATGGAGTGATCACCTGCACGCACTTTAAAACCCATGTTCAACACGTTGACTCCCTGTTGATAGGCTCAACAAGAGGACAAACAAATACCCTCTGTGCCTGGAATGCTTGGATTGCATTTTCTTTGGTTGAAATGGTCACTTAAAGTAAACATAAATGAAAACCAAGCATATAGAAGAGAATGTTTGTGTTTGAATGTCAAAATTAGGCCTAACAAAAGGGAGGGCTTTGCTTTCTGCAAAGCTAAATAATCTGTAGCTGATCCATCTACTGAAATTCTTTGAAAGTGTCAAAAAAAACCCCACCCCCAAAAAACCAAAGAGATTTTGGTGGACTAATCAATGTTTTACAGTGTTTGAAAAGGCCTTTGATTAAATCTCTAAGCCAGAGAGGACTCAAGCAGCTAAGTAATCAGTGGGCAAAAAGAAAAGTACAATCATGGTTCAAAAACTGGAGACGGGAAAACAAAGAGCAGAATTGAGCTGCGAGTTCCTGCGATGGCGGAAGGTTAACGCCAGCCAGCTTCAGGGCTCTGCAGCAAGTCTCATATTGCTGCTGTATTTACCACTGATCTAGAAAGAGGGCTGTATTGTGAGATGGCAACATTTGCAGCTGTCATAATTATTTCTGCTAAGCAAGACAAGAGGGGACTGTGATGATGAGGAAGTGCTAACGAAACAGAATGCACCATGTAATGGTGAATTAAGTTCAGTACTGGAAATGCAAAACAACGCACATTGGGGAGGAACATGAGTACTGCTTCTAAATCTAACAAGCTCCCATTCATTTACACTAAACCAGAAAGTAGAAAACTGGCATTTATATAAATATCTGTGCTATCTCTAACACTCATGAAGCTGTACTTGGAAAACAAGTTAGTAGAATGCAGGAGGAATAAATAACATATTGGTTAACACCAAGTATTAGAATACCTCTACAAAACCTCTGGCATAGTGTGTAGTCTATCTTTACTCAGAAAAAATGATGTGAATGTGTTTGTCTAGGGGCATATTTTGGAGAAAAGACTTTTATAAAAAGCAATGTTTTGTTACACTTGGATTATTTCTCCTTGGAAGGTGGCAAAAGATGTGACAAAAGGAACCAGAATAGCAAAGTAGGGAACAGTGTCAAGAAGTGCAGAAACACCTGCTTTCCTGTCTTACTTTTCAAGAAACAGGAACCTGATGGTGGCAATTTCAAATGGGTGACATGAAGCATTTTGGCACAAATGCTAAAAGTGAGACATGACTGAAGAAGTAGACATGGCAGAAAATTTACTGACAATCACAAAAGAGTTAAGAAACATTTACACTTATGAACATAACAAATGTATCTCCCAATGCCTAGAGTTAGCCAAATACTGTATTTTTTAAAAAAATGTAAATAACTAAGCTTCATGGCTTACAACAACCTCTAGATATTAGAAAGCAAACATATATAGTGGGAGATAGCCTACCAGTGCCAGGGTAATCCACCCTCAGGCATGGTTCAGCATGTGTTTCAACAGCCATCCTAGGCACTTCTACTCTTGTACAGTTTGCAGTTCCTCCTGATAGGGTATTTTTAGATAACTGCATTTTGTCCAGCCATAAATGCTATTAGACATCACGAAGCAGTCACATGTGACAGGATATTTTGGTACTAGAGGTGAGAAATGTTTAGCTTCATACAAGCCTTTGTGAGTGTCACACCTGCATTACCTCACACACCATTTCACACAGATGAAGCATAATTAACCTTCTCTATTTCCTGCTTCTGTGCCTATACTCCAATATGCTGGCAGCTGGAAACGGGTTTGTGAAGCGACCAATATTTCAGGTTCATAGAATCATGGAATTGTTAGGGTTAGAAGAGATCATCCAGTCCAACTTTCTTGCCAAGGCAGAGTCACCTAGAGCAGGTGACACAGGAACACGTCCAGGTGTGTTTGGAATGTCTCCAGAGAGGGAGACTCCACGACTTCCCCAGGCAGCCTGTTCCAGTGCTCTGCCACCCTCAATGTAAAGTTCTTCCTCATATTCAGGTGAAACTTCTGTTTTAATTTATGGCCATTGCTCCTCATCCTGTCACTGGGCACCACTGAAAAGAGTCTGGCACCATGCTCTTGACACCCACCTTTGAGATATTTATATGCATTAATGAGATCCCCTCTCAGTCTTCTCCTCTCCAGACGAAACAGGCTCAGCTCCCTCAGCTTCTCCTCATCAGAGAGATGCTCCAGACCCCTCATCATCTTTGTGGCCTCTGCTGAACCCTCTCCAGAAGCTCCTTGTTTTTCTTGTACTGACGAGCCCAGAACTAGACACAGGTTCTAGACTTGCCAGTGACATTCCCTTCCTTTTCTGATGTTTTCCAAGGCAAGCTTGCCAATCTGTAAACCATTTCTCTTTCACTGCTGCCATGTGAATATATTAGCGTGGGCAACCACTGAGTAACCAACGACATTAAGCACAAACAAAACCGCTCCGCAACACACAAACCAAAGAAGGAAAACAGGCCCCGAACAAAACCCCCTCAGAAACACTGCATTGCTTCTCCTGTCCTCCTGAGCTGAGGCATTCCCAAGCTTTCCCACCTCTGGGAAATGCTGTCAGCGGCATTTCCCCTTACCAACTGTAGTGCTGGACACAAGGTGTGGGCAGCAGACCCGCATTGTGCCTGTCAGGAGGCACAGCCTCCCCGGCACCACACACCAGCCTGTCTCCATCTATTTTCCCCACCCACCATCCCCAATCATCCCCAATGGTGGCAGAGCCTGCTGGGATACCTTCTTCTCCTTCTTCTCCAACTGAATGTTATGACCCACACCGGAAGGCAGGGTAACTGAGGTTCTTGTTAGTAGATCACTTGGGGTGGATTAGAGTGAAATGACATTGAATGACTCGTTTTTACATATACATATATATGTATGTGTGAGAGTGTGTGTGTGTGTGTGTAGTTTACAGTCTTTTACAAGAATTGTAATTTGGTCCACCACTGCTCGTGGGTCATGACGACTGTTATGAGCCCAGGTCATGCCGAGGAGAAAAGGTCAGCATTACAGCTGTTTAATTTCATCAGGAGGAGACAATCCCCACTGGGCTTACTCTGGATAGTCACTCCTTTTGAATCGGTCATTAACCCATTGACGGTTAATGTCTTTCTCCCCATTACCCCTCCCAGGGTCAGTTTGACTTTGTCACGGAGAAAACCTTTGAACAGGTCTGGGTTACACTGTTGCCTTTCCCTGGGCTTAGAATTAAAAGCCAAACACAGTTAGAGGGGAAAAAAGGGTTTTACCTGGGTATTTATTTAAGGATCCTCAGGTGCACCACGTCGAGGTAGAATGCACCCCAGAATGCACACCGAAAATGCACC
Organism: Gymnorhina tibicen; assembly: GCA_013399875.1. Classification (NCBI taxonomy): domain Eukaryota; kingdom Metazoa; phylum Chordata; class Aves; order Passeriformes; family Artamidae; genus Gymnorhina; species Gymnorhina tibicen. The sequence continues at coordinate 2,353,568 of VXAZ01004978.1, forward strand.
CTGAGAATGCACCCCCGAAAATGCACCCCCGGAAAATGCACACCAGGATGCCCACCCCAAAATGCACATGTTGCCTTTCCCTGGGCTTAGAATTAAAAGCCAAATACGGTTAGAGGGGAAAAAAGGGTTCTACCTCTGTATTTATTCAAGGATCCTCTGGCGCGCCACATCCAGGTAGAAAGCACCCCCGAATGCACACCGAAAATGCACACCCGAAAGTGCTCACCAGGATGCCCACCCCAAGAACACACCAGGGCGCACCCCCTGAACAATGCACTGCACTGCTCAAGAGCACAAAAGCACAAGTGCCCCCTCTGATGATTCACTTTTACAGTTATAGACTTTGTAAATTAGCATATTTATTGAAGATTCCCTAATGAGAGGCTCAAGAGAAGCCCCCGCCCTGAGGAACCTTCCCCCTGGAGGAGCCTATCTTAGTTTACAGGATGTGTTCTGGAGAGGACCTTGGTGTCTGGGGCTTTCTGACCCCCAACTGCGAGGTTCCCAAGATGTTTGGTCTCTTGGCTTAACGGAACTTTGGGTCTAAGCTAGTTATCAAACTTAGGGAATTACAAGTATGTGGGCTAAAAGCACTAAGGATACATAAAAGCTGTATAAAAGGGTATTTGAAAGGGTATATAAGAGGGGTATATAAAAAAAGCAAAAAAATCATCATGGCATCAACACCGGAAAACTTTTCAACAGGTCTGATGTGCCCAGGTCAACACCAAGAAAAGAATTATCATTACAGTCTCATGACTGAAATGTCAGTGACAGGATTCGAGGAAGCAGCAGGAAGCTGAGTCAGGGGAGGTTTAGGGTAGAGATCAGGAGAAGGTTCTTCACCCAGAGGGTGGTTGGGCACTGGCACAATCTCCCCAGGGAAGTGGTCACAGCACCAAGTCTGACAGAGTCCAAGAAACATTTGGACAAAACTCTCCAGTGGCATATTCTGATTCCATGATCATTTCATAGTGAGGGGGCAGTCACCATGGGACTGGCCCTTGGCGACAACACCCTTCAGTAACTCACTGAGGGTCAGTGTCCCTTTCCCCACTACCCTCGGGGGTCGGTCAGACTTCTTGCTGGAGAAAAGCTCCTGACAGGTCCGGGTCACGCCAGAGAGCCCTACAACAGCTTTGGACCGTACCGATCACTCCAGCACCAGATCCAAGGGAACCTGTGGATGTCGCCAGTTTAACTGTCCTGCAAATCCCGCCTTTCGCACTTCGCTCGCCTCCCTCTGAGCCTCGCGCCCGCCGAGGGGCGGAGGCCCCGCCCCGTCGCGAGCGCGGGGAGGAGGCGGGGCCGGGCCGCGGGCTCAGCTGACTCGGGGGCGGTAGTGCTGGACACAAGGTGT